>JAQMYF010000001.1:42274888-42287345 GCA_030014195.1 Neosilurus mollespiculum
CTAAGCATTTCACTACATATTGTACTGTGTATAATTTGTATGTGACAAATAAATTTGAATTTGAATTTGAATTTGAAAATTGTACTGATGCCAGCCAACAAGGGCGTAGACCCATGCTGGCATCACTTTTTATAATCCTCATGCTAATGAGGTAATTGTTAAGATAATCAAGTGACCTTTGAAGGTTTTGCTCAGATGTGCAGCAAAAAAATGACAAAGACTTTAATGCAGGCTCTCAACATCACTTGGAGTGCATTGTTTTGCTATGATCCTGTTTTTCATGATAACATCTATGGAGCTACAACACAAACCTTCAGTTTGGCATTGAAAAACAAAACAAACAAAAAAAAAACAACATTGATTGAAAAGCATTGAACAGACAAACAGGACAAACACTTATGTTAAATTTAACTTTGGGCACTGAGAAGGTTTCCCTGAGTTGAGACAATGAAATAATCCGAGCTTTCACTAAAAAACAATGTTTTGGGGTTTTTTGTTTTGTTTTTTCTTTCCAATTTGTCTTTATAATTATAGTCTTATCTTTGTTCCTTCATTTCAGCCTTGTCCACTGTGGGCTTTTTTTAATGGTATCTTTTTATTAATGTCAGTCTATTGTCAACTTTCTGTCTCTGTTTTGGTATTGAAGTAGAGGAGTTTGATGGAGGGGCAAGAAATGTACAATTTGTATAGATCCATTTGGCAGTGTGTCTCTGAATATAGGCAAGGCCTGACGTATGGTGTAAAGAACATGAGAAAATCCTTCAAAGATCATGTACTTGTCATCCACGAACCATGTATGGCAATGTTAACACCTGATGAAAACTAGGAGCCAAACTGCACACATTCAGTATGGATTAGTGTCCATACATAGTGTATTTTTGGTAAAAATCTAAAATGCTATTTACTCCTCTATTTAGCTATTAAAAGATCAACATATTTTCAGCAGTCTGTTGAGGTTTGGTGGAAAAAAACTTAGCAATTCTCTAGGACAAATTAATTCATATATCTGGTAATATTTTTTTGTAGACATTAGGTTAAAACCAGAAAAAGTAGGCCTATTAATGAGTAAATACCAAAATGTGTGACCTTGAGAACAATAAGCATTAAGTACAATGGCAACAAGATGAAAATTGTATTAAGAAAAAAACACTTTTGATTACTTACTAGGTTCTGGTAAGTTCACAATCAGCGCTCGTAATTTTTATTGTGATGGCTTTACTCAAGATTCTTTGTTGTGATACTGATTATTCTGAATCTAAAATTCTGCATAAATTAATAGTATAAAAAATGTTGTAAAATTAAACTAGAAGGCATTGTGATATTTTGAGGTTCAACATGCTTTACAACATACTTTCCAAAATTCATTGAAAGCACACGGTAGAATGACTTCAATTATTATTTAGGCATATTTCAGTATTGGGCAGTGCAGTGTAGTGAATGATATTGCCATGTCACACTTTAGGGTTTCTGAGCTGCTGAGTTATATATGTTCCCTTTGTGTTTGTGGTTGTAGAGATTCCTTTCAGCAATAAAATATATGACAAAAGGGATGAGCTACTTAAAATTTCCTTAGTTGTAGTTGTGAGTAAGTGTGTGAGAGTTTGGCATGAAATCCAGGATGCTTTCTCTCCTCGCACTGAGTGTCCATGAAATAGGCTCATGATTCTGCATGAACCGGGGTGAATCAGTTACTACAAAATGAACAAGAGCATTTGGAGAGCACAAACCTCCACCAAGCCCAGCACTTCCCCCCAAATGAACCAAAATGTCAAAAATCATCTCACAATGCTAAAGAGTCCTTTTTTAAAATCCTGGATCCATAGTTTGATCCGGAATGACCTCCAAAGTCCGCCCTGTCCAAAGCCCCATTTCTGGTAGAAATTTCATGAAAATCCGCACAAAACTTTTTACAAATAACAGAAAGTACACGGAATCCCCTGCCTGGCCTCCTGTAATATGTCACTTACAAAGAAATTATCCTATCTCACAATGTTAAAAAAAAAATTCCTGGATCTAGGATTTGGTCAACATCATTTAGATAGATTTTCCAAAATCTAATTAAGACTTTAATAAAATTAAATCTTTCTTCCAAGCCTCACCTCTGGTTTTTTGCATAATCCTATTAACACACACACACACACACACACAGAGAGAGAGAGAGAGAGCGCGCGCGAGAGAGAGAGAGAGAGAGAGAGAGAGAGAGAGAAACCAAGGGTAAAACATAACCTCTTTGGTGGTAATATATGAATGAATGCATAGAACACTGCATTTGACATACACCACACCAAAAATTAACCTTAAGTACTTAGGACTATCTCATGTTCTGGGCCACAAGTCAACTTACTGTCCTTTCCCAGCTCTAAGTCAGATCTATTCAGTCAAAAGATTTGTTATTAAATTGCATGAATACAATCCATAATCTAGAAATACTTTGTGTAAACAATCTAACATTGCACCGCCCTCACTAACTGCTTGTGTGTAATCTCAACGGCCAGTATTCTGTGCTTGGTATCTTTTAAGCGTAACAATTTTGATAGTTTTTAAAGATTACAGTATGCTTAGGCATGATACCATGCATGATATTCGTTTATGTAAGATGACAAGGAATATTATAGACATGGCAAATTCCTCTTGAGAAATGAAAGCATATTTTAAGCATTTGAAAATCAGTAAATCCAAGGGGAAATTACTTTGAGTAAAAATATTGCTGGAAACTTTAAGCACATCATCTAATCCATGACATAAACTCATTCCTACCAGAAAAAAGTCTCATTCACTAATTTTTTTTTTTTTTTATGTCCTTACTTGTGTCAAACAGTGTTTCATACAGATTTGTGTCAAGTGCTGAATATTAAATTGCAGTGTTTGTAATGATCTGGCTGGTTGATACATTTCGGTTTCAGGCAGTTGTGGTTTCATATCGTAGTATAGGATCTGAGTGCTCAGAGAGGATTATGGTTGTAATCAGGGAGTAGCAAAATACACTTCAGCCACAACAGACTGAAGAAAAGCTGGCTTTTTATGATGCTATTAAAATGCCACTGACATTATGTGTCTAAATAGGAACAGTCCTTTTGGTCTTGTTTTAGACTTTAGGTTGTCGCCTCTTCCATACGTAGAGTGCAAAAAATTTTAATATATATGTATATAAGCCAATAGATGCTACGTATTATTCATTTGTCCTGAATAAGGACATCCTACCTTGAGACATCTCAAATCCCAAACAGTATCCAAGTGAATAAATGGCAGAAATGGGCGATTATGCTTATTTGCTCATTTTAAAATCCAACGTATAAGTAATAATAGCATAGCTGCCCTTGTCAGGTTGTGGCTTTTAGTGGTAAGGTCAGATAAGCGATGGTGGGAGTCAGATAAGCTATGTTGCCAGATCCTTTGTAAACACTCTTCTGAAGAGTTTTTTTTTTTCCTAGGATTGGTGAGTTAAACACTGTGTAATAGAAACCAATAACAGCTGGGATCTGACAGATTACAAATGCTTAGAAAGCTGAGACATGATAAACATGACACAGTAAATCAACTCAGAAAACATACATAAAAAGGGTCATAAAAAGGGTACTATGGCAAGATTGGCCAGCATACATATCAGACCTGGAAAAGCTCTCGGGCATGAGTTATATGTATATTTTGACACATTGGAACTTCCGATAACCTCCCACCTAAGTTCTAAAAGAAACACTGAGTTGTTAAGATGTTGTTTTACCTAAGATGTGGGCATGTATGTTAGATTTTATGTCTCCTCTAAATGATTTAACAGATCCTCTTCTGAAAGTCTCTGGGGTAGATTATTTAGCATATATTCATACCTACACCATCTGTTTTCAAACTTATGATATTTTGCTTTGACTTTGCCAGACACACTATGTGTTAAAAAAGAAAGATAAAAGAAGAAAATACAAGTTAAAAAAAGAAAAAATAAATAAAAACACAAATAAATAAAAATAAATGTTTTTTAGGGTAAGAAAAGCAGATTGCGTGACAGAATTTATTTTTTACAGGTGCATATTATAATATTATAGTATGTCATGTCTGGATTTTTTTTGTATTTACTTTACAAATGTAGTGATATATTAATTAAGTCTCAAGCAAAAATACACATCTTACAGGCAGGTGTCCCTTGCACTTATTTCTGTGCTTGACCTGAACTTTGCCATCACTGAAAGAGTGAGTGGTTTGCTTTGACAGAGGCCAGACATTGTTGTGTTAGTTTTGCCTGAGGAGGCAGCCCTGGGGCAAAGTTTTTGGTGGTTTTGGCTTGTGTCACTCTTTCAGATTGCTGTTGCTTCATGACATCACCCGTCGAAGCATGTGCCACGCTAGTCTGCTTGAAGAAATTAATCATGTCCTATGTCACAAGGAATTAGTCCAAAGTGCTAGGGGGCAGACTAAACATTTCATATGTGTTCTCAGTTTTGATTTCCTTTTGTGTAAGGGATGTCCTTTCAGTGTTTCCTACCTCCATAAAGCCATCTTTACATACACTACAACCTAAAGTATCATAAAATAGGACCCCTTTGACTATACTGTAGATTCTGTGACACAGATATTCTTCACCTTTTGAATTTATACTGGGATTACCTAAATTACTTAACTAACTGTTAAACATCAAGTTTGGTGGTTTGGTAAGTAGCACAGATATTAAGAAAAATGGAAATATAAACAGAACAGACTAAATAAAAAACTAAGTAAAACAGAGCAAAAGTCAGTCATTAATTTTCTGAACCTTAATCTGAACCTTAACCTTATTTAGGATCGTGGGGAGGTTGGCACCCATCTCAGCTGGCTCTGGGCCAGGGAAGAGTACACCCTGGACAGTTCGCCAGCCCATCGCAGGGCAGAAACACACTGATGACTATGCAGCCTACTCTTTACGAAAGTCAGCAATGGTTCTTTTAAATGCTTCTCACCACAGACAGTGAGAGACATGGCTAGTCTTTAATAACACTGTTAGCTGCACTGGGGGGACAGCAGTGACAACTCGGTGATAGTGGGGCTTGAACCCCTGACTTTCGGATCAGTAAGCCAGCACCCTACCACCGGGCCACCACTGCCCCCAGTGCAAAAGTGTTTAATGGTTATATGTTGATATAAATTATATAATTTATGCTGATAATAAGCAATTTCTGAATGAGGTGAATTATGATATAGAGAATTATTCCCTTATCCCGTTGCAACAATGCAATAATTTATTTATCCCATGGCAACTATGAAATAATTTTTTTTTGGCTCCCAATTTCTGCGATTTTGGACATAATCCTAAATGGATAATGCTCGAACCAAAATGTCTGATTCATGATTTGTCACAGTTAATTGGAGCAGGTAACAGGGTCATTTTCCAGGTTCAAAATTGCATAATATCTAGTTTAAGTTTGGTTTTCTTTGTTTTTATGTACTATGTACTAAAACTTTGAATGGGTTAAAAAAGATACCATTACTTAGTGCAAATGCAGTCAACACTCAATACTCAACATGGAGCTCATCTATGTCTGTCATTTTTCAAAAATGTAGTAAATATGTCATAAAAAGCTAATTTTACTGTGCTTTTTTGCTTATGTTCCCACATAGTATTAACGAAAAGAATTATTTGCACACCACTGTATATGGTTTGAGTTCTTGGGTATGCCTTCTGGTATTACTTCCTCCAGTAACATGCATGATATATAAGCAAATATGTGAACAGTTATGTTGTCAACAGGAAAGTGTCTTGCATCAAAGCATATATCTTCACTCTAATTTGACTTTGGCAAGCACTTCCTCAAAAGCTCATTCACACTTGACACTGGATACTTTTCAAATTTGCTGCACCTCTGGTGGTCATTGCAGAACTGTAGAAACCCATCTGGTTTCAGCACCATTGGAGCTTAAGCATGTGCCATACAATAGCATCTTCTGTAGGTTTTGTCTATGGCCTTGGAGATTGTTGTGAAGACATGCTGGAAATGTCCTCTGGATTATAATACAGCCTGTAGAATAGAGTCTCTAATGTGAGCTCCAGGCTCAGGTCAGACAGAGCAGATATAGTTATGACAATTGCTAGATGCTCATATCCAGATCAATTACATTTATCTCATTTGTAAAACTCTCAGCTAAAAGCCTTACTCAAAAGCCCAATAGTGACAATTTGGTGGTGCTGGGATCTTAATTATTTTAATCACTGTTCCACCCCTGCCTGCAATACAAGTCTGAGCTTTTTAAGGCATAATTTGTTGAGCTGAAATTCATTTCTATAAATTCTTTTTTCTATAATATTGTGTCTGAAAAAATTTTATAATTTGAATAAGGCTGCTCAATAGCTGCTTTTATGATGTCCAACAAACCCTTGTGTCTTTAAAAGCACGGAAGGTGCTTTTAAAGACAGGTCTGCAGGAGTCAGGTAAAGAATCTTTTACAGGTCTGTCACCAGTCATATAATAAAGAATGCCTTTAGTATCTCCTTTGGTGAAGTGTCACCATCTTGGCAACATGGCAGCAGCCCAACTGGGTTCTATTTATATTGCTCATATGGGAGGTTTGAGCAGGAAGTGGTCTGTAGTCAACCTCTCAACAATGTTTAGCTAGAGTGGTTGGGAATTGCTTAAGGACTGTGGTTCTTTGGATTCCTGAACTAACAGGGGTGTTCACCCACTGGAGAATTTTTGGTTGGGGGTACTTTTTGAGAAGCTGCGTCATTGCGCTCATTCTGCTCTGTGGATCTCACAGGGGTTGTGATAAATGTTCTAGACAAAATCGTTTTTACAGTATTATTCTCCTTAGGAACATCATGTTGACATGATAAAGCATCAGCTTATAGTTCTTTGACCTTGGTACAATATTCCCCACTACTATTCCTTTAAAAGTGTTAAAAACAAAGTAACACTTCGGTCATTAGTAAGAAGTTCCCATATGTTTCATTTTACAATAATGTTCCAACTCCTGAAGGATAGCACAATAACACTTTGGTCATTAATTATGTGTTTCACTTTATTTTTTATGTAAAACTATTCATTTGCTCCATCTTATTCCGTACATAGGTAATGAATACGGAGCAGAATTGTAAAGTGTTACCAAGACAATTATTCATCGGTTTGCCTTTTCTTTAAGCACCTCATTTATAATGGATTGGGGTAAAAAGAAAATGAAGCCCATAGAAACTTACATGAGATTTTATTCAGTGACCTGACATTGTGATGAAAACAGTTTCCTGCTTGGCACACTTTCTAAAGAATATCAAGTTGTAAGTGCTGCACAAATCTTGATGTGTGAAAATTCTATTGGATAATGATATACAGAGTCCAACATCCATCTTTTTGGATACGCAAGAAATCAGTGTGAAGGGTATGTACATCCAATATCTAAATAATATACGAAGAGTTTGAGTTCAAGACAGATAAGTGCCATTGTTTGAATTATGAGAGACAAATACATTTTAACAACTTTATTTTAAAGCTACTGGAAAAGGTTTTTTTTTTTTAAAGTGACTGGGAAAAGTTGGTTTTGTTTTTTTTAAAGCCTCATAAAATAGCTTTTCTCATAATTAAAACAATGGCACTTATCTGTTTTTGAACTCAAACTTTACATATAGATTTTGGCACTGCCCAAAAGTGGGGTTCCCAATAGATATCACTATTGATAGGTGTTGGAGTCTGGTGTTATAAGAGTAGCTCGACTCCTTTAAGGGCTGAATCAAGTTCAGTTCTGGAGGAAATAAATAAATAAATCTCTCCTGCATTTCACAACTACGGTCTGGAGCGAAAGTGGGAAAAGTTAACTGTGAGTTTTCATTTCACTGCCTTTCACTATCTCATTGTATCATCTGTTTTGTTAGTTTAATTATCTGTTTAACAAATTCATGTTTTCTATTGAAATTTACTATTCATGTTTGGTATTGTTTTCCTTGGCAAAAGTCTGTCTGCCTACTAGAGTTAGACTGTATTTTCTTTTGGGATTTTTTTTTGTTTTTTTTGTCCTGTGTGAGCATCAACTCGGGCATGGACACGGGACAACCTATGAAGTCATGTTCTATGCCTATGGGGCTCTGCTGAGAAGCTCCACTATTACGAAGTAAGTGAGTAAGTAGGGTAAAAGAGGATTTAGTTTTAGTTGTGTGGGTAATTCCTTATCAGTTACTGATTATGAACATGCAGTGGGATAATGAGCTACATAAAACAAAGTCAGTATTGTCAGTAAAGTCAGTGACAGGTGATGAATTAAAAGCAGTATCATAAATAAGTCAAGAAACATCTAGAACAGAGGTTTTATTTCTCTGATTTATGTTTGGTACCATAAATAGCTAAGAAGAAAAAAGTCTCTTTGTTTCTTGTTAATAAATCTTTAAATGTTGTGCCAAATCTGGTGATAATCCTTCCTATTCAACATTCATCACTTGTCAGATTGTCATCATGCTACCACGCAAAATTCAACTGACTCATTGTTTGTCCAGGCTTGGGAACATATCAGATGAGATGTTAAGTGCTTTAAGAGTAAGACATTTGAATGGTATTATTTGTTGAGTTCTTTCGTGGCATGATGAAGTGAACTCATGGACAGGCAAGACAGAGGCTTGGCTGTGACATTGATGAACTAGTCTGTTGAATTTGGAGGTTGTGGGGGACTAATATATTATTGCCTGTTAATTAACCACATAAATGCTTCATTGATGAGCAGGAATTGGCTGGGCTCTGGGATTGACTAAAAAAGGCTCTGAGACTAGATGCTGTGCTTGTGCATGAAACCATAGCATTATTTGAAATTGTGCGTCCAGCATAAAATGTAGTTTATAATTTATATTCTTGGGGTTTTTTAGGGTCGGTGCTTTTTTCTGTAAAGCTTAACAATACGTAATTTGTTCAGAATAACAATTTAACATCATGTCATTCATCACATGCCCTTCTGGCACCCCAGCAGATAATTTTACAGAATAAAGACTTTTCTGCTTATGTTTACATTCCTGTGAGGAATTTGGGTCTTGCATGATTTAACTCAATTGATGTAAAAATGGACAGCTTAGGCATTTCCCTTACCACCTACTGCTATTTAAGTGCCGTAGCCAAAACATCATAATGGGTGTAAAACGTATGTTAAAGCCGATACATGAGCTATGACCATACTGTATATTTAATGTGTAGTGCTTCAATGTCATTCTAAGTAATGTCATGGGAATCAATTTTAAAATCCTCCAAGATATTACGTCACTGGAGCCATTAGTGATTTATTTTCAGATTACATGGGATTTTCTCAGTTTATTTAACTGATCATAAATTAGTAATTTATTTCTGTAGCAGGGTAAATGCCCATAGATTGGCTAAAGGGGCAAGGCCTTAGATCCAAGATTTCATGGAAATGTTTACACATGGTTTTAGCCAAGGCTGGTCCAGGAATATTCTGGGGCTGTTATCTTTAGGCTGCCTCCGCATGAGCTGGAAAGTGTGAAGAGGCGGTGTATAATAATGCATGGAGTCTTTCTTTAAAAGTGGCATATCACTGAGAAGAATTTATCTTTTATCTGTAAAAAGGATTTTTTAGGAGTGGGAGGAGGTATGTGGAGGGAAGCCTTCACAAGACTTAATTGAAAGTCGACTTCTGACCCCTTGTCTTTCAGCAAGGTATACAGACTGTTGCTGTTTTTGATTCATATTGCTGATCTACATCCAAAATTCCAAAATAATTCCTAACTTTACCTTTACCAGAAAAAAAAAAACTACAACCTTGATCTCAGTAGAAGCCAGGTCTTGGCTCTATTATGGTGCAACACAGATTCTCCATCAACTTAGTGCTATATTTCACTATTGCACATAAAGGCTTTTTAATTTTTTATTTATTTTTTTTGCTTGGTAGTTGGGATACTAACAGAGGAGAAAAATTAATCAGAATTATATCTCCATCAACTTATATTATATTTCATGCAGGGTTTCATCTTTTGTCACTGACATTTCTAAAGCTGAAAATTAAGATAAATAAATGTAGGACTCGCAGTGGCTTTTATGTAGAATTACTGAGGAACTAGAATCATGCTGTGCAAACCTGACAAATGAGCTTGTAAACATAAACATGCCGTGTGTGTGTGTGTGTGTGTGTGTGTGTGTGTGTGTGTGTGTGTGTGTGTGTGTGTGTGTGATGGAGTGCACGGGAAGCCACAGCAGGCCATGAACTGGAGGCAGGGCTACCACAAAAGCCCAGGGTCAGAGAGCTTGTAAAATGATCCTTATACTTTGAGAACATCCTCTGTGCTGGGGTCTCTGCCTCGCTTTCCCTTTCACTCTCTCTCTTACTCTCTCTCTCTTTCGCTCTCTCAGACACACACACACAAACACATGCACGCACACACATTCCTTCCCAGTCACTCTGAGGGGCAGGCACAGAGCATGCTAGAAGCCTAAAGCGAAGAATCCTGCACAGTCGCTTGGTCACAGACAGAACTGAGTTAGCAGAACATGAGAGAGACAGCGAGCACACCAGGGGAGGTCTGACGGCACAGTTCATTCTCTGCATGCTGCATCTCTTTATGGACGCCTGGCTTCAGAACCTCATCCACACAGTGCCTATGTAATAGCTGTCAGTGTGAACCACGTGCACTTACGTTTTCAAGACACTGCTTTTTTGCTTCAAGACGATACACTGGACAAGAGTATCATACTTTACATTTGTGAGGATACAACCAGACCAGCAATGTTCTCGACAGGTTCTTTCCCAAGGAGGTCCCATATGGACACTGCATATCTTAAACCACATGACATGTTTACAGGCTTTTGATTTAGGACTAGTTGAAGCAACAAGATAAATCCATAAGAATTTTCTAAAAAATCTGCTTGACAGCTCTGTATCCCTGTTTTTTTTTTCCTGGTGCTGACATGCTCTGGTGGACTTTTGCCTATCGTTCCCTGTGTTTAGCAGCTCTGCTGGTGGTGGCCAGTTGTATTGGGAGTGAGCAGAAGAAAGTAGAAGATGAAGGCTCACGGAGCTCCTCCGGGAGAGCCAGCAGCACAGGAGGATCCTCTAGCCGCAGATGCCATCGGCTTCAGCATGGCCAATGTACTTACACCTTCATCCTCCCAGAAGGCGATGGAACTGCAGGTGCATCCTGCCGCGAGACGAAAGCAGGCACTCAGTACAATGCTAACTCACTTCAGAGAGATGCTCCTCCACCTGAACCTGACTACTCCAACCAGAAGATACAACAGCTGGAGCACATCATGGAGAACTACACACAGTGGCTACAGAAGGTAAAATTGTCTCAACATCTAACCTCAGATTAAATTACACACTAAGTAGACAGTTTATTTGGCCTTGTTCCTAATAAGTGATCAATCCAGTCCAGATTATTTTTCTATGTACACTGAACCAAATAAATGAATAGACATGGCACACAACAGGCATAGTTCCTGAAAGCTATTTGGGGAAAGTATAAAATACACAATTCTGCAAACGCTACTTCTCTGGGGGAAAAAAACGGGGAAAAAAAACAGGTTTACTGTGAGGAGTTGCACAACTGCATGCCACATTGTTTCAGAAGTAATGCAACCAGTGGCTTCTTTGTGTTTTGTTCATCTGGGTCTTGCAAGTGACTGCTCCTTTGTTTTGACCTTCGTAATGTTAGTCTCACTGTCAAGAGAACTAATGACATGCCATGATGAGCATTGTAATCGATTATTTTTAAACAGCAGTAGTGTTGTGATTCAGACTGTCAGACTACCTGATTTATACATACACTACTGAGCTTGCATCCGCTCCATGTGGCTCACACTGGACTGCAGGGCTGATTCGCTTGACTAGTGCCTGATTTCACAGATGTCTAGGTGGACTCCACACGTTGCGATTCTACTGGTTAGTCACTCACCCAGGAAACTATTTGTATACTGTCTCTATAATGACAGGAGCTGAAGGAGAACTTCAAGAGGGCTCAGAGAGAACAGTTAGAAAAACGTGGTTTCATCTTAAACTGACTGACTGCTCCATGGAGGTCACAACAACATTTCACTAATTTAATGAATCATTTTGCACAGTGTTTATGTACTGGTTATTAGAAACAAAGCATTAAGTTACTCAGAGTTCAAAGGTATTGGCTTAGAAACCAACACACTAAAATGGGTTTCATGCTGTTTCAAGTGTGACAATTTGATTTATTAACGCCTTTAATCTTTTATCAGAATTATATGCTTTTTTATAAGTGCAAATTTAAACTTATTTGTAAATGGTTATTACAAGCACACCTTTAGGTATTCTATTTTAGATTGCTTGTTTGTTTGTTTGTTTGTTTTGTCTCAGCCCACCAACTGAAGGATAATTGTCTATTTACAATAAGTAAAACCTGCTTTTGGTAACTTTAAAATGGGTACACAACTATGAAAATCAAAAATAATAAATAATAAAATGGGGGAAAACACATAAGTAGTAGTAGTAGTAGTAGTAGTAGTAGTAGTAGTAGTAATAATAATAATAATAATAATAATAATAATAATAATAA
>JAQMYF010000001.1:42287445-42301739 GCA_030014195.1 Neosilurus mollespiculum
CAGTAGGCTAATTGGCTGTTCCAAATCACCCCTAGGTGTGAGTGTGAGTGTGAATGGTTGTGTGACTGTTGGCCCTGGGATGGCCTGGCGAGCTGTCCTGGGTGTATCCCGCCCTCGGCCAGAGTCGGCTGAGATGGGCGCCAGCCTCCTTGCGACCCTAATTAGGAATAAGCGGTTCAGAAAATGAATGAATGAATAATTATAATAATAATAATAATAATAATAATAATAATAGTAATATTCTTAATAATAATGATAATAATATATTATCTGCACAGCTTATCTGTCAGGGTCACAGGGAAGTTGGAACCAATCCCAGCTGAATTTGGCCAAGAGGCGGGGTAGACCCTGTACAGGTCGGCAAAATTTAGTGGGGCTAAGAGAGAAAAACAACAATTCACACTCACAATCACACCTGTGTGCAATTTGGAGTAAATTTATGTGCATCTGATAATAATAATCACAACAACAACAATAATAATATTAATAATAATATTAATAATAATAATTCAACAAACACGACACACCAGTAAGTATAATTTTTGACAGACACATTAAAATAAATCACTACTTGACCCAATGTTTCAGCCTGAGTTACACACCTACTGTTGATTTTAAACAGACAGATGTATGATATACTGTGCTGGTTCTAGATACTATGATTAACTGGCCATTGGTTTAACAGCAAACTACATCTTAGTAGCTCAGTGGCCGTGCATCGATGTTGTGTGTATATATTCTGAAGAATGTGTAAACAGTGGATTCTAGGAGCTGCAGTTGAGGTTCATGGTGAAGCAGTCAGTGACTGTGTCATGTAGGCATTCTGATGTTCTTGTTTTAATCTTCTTGTTTAAACGTGAGCAGAAACAGAGGTGGACTGCAGTATGCATGACATGATGATTAATGAGAATTTCAACTCAAATTTAAATCCTTTAAATCCTTCAGTCTTGTAAATGGTTTTATTTTCATTTTAACTGCATTCCTTTAATTTACCTTGTTGTTATTTGGAATTGTATTATTTCAGGGTGATGTTAGTAAGATATCTGTAATATCACATTTTGCTTAATTTGAATGATAGTTAATTCAATGCTATAGTTTTCTTTTATTTTAAAGTAAGTTCTTGTCATCCTGTATTTAATCTGGGCCTTATCTCTAAACTAAATATGTGGAATTTAAAGCACACATTTTTAGGTAGATTTTTTTAAGGCTTCCATTAGGCCTTATTAGACTAAGTGACTACGGATTGGATTCTATACTAATAAGAGACTTTACTTCAGATGTAGGAGTGTGTGAGCTTCAACCAGCAGTGGTAATACTATAATACCTCTTTACTGATAGTATGAGACTCAAAGATTGTCTGCAAAAAAATGATTTACCATTTTTCCTTCTACACATCTATAGGTTAAAACATCCCCAGACATACTGTACATATAAATCCAACCACATTACTGCCTCCATCCACAACTGGGGATTGTATAACTTTACTACTCTTCCTTTACTTGAGGATCAGATTAAACAAAATAAATTATCTTAGCTGTTTGAAAAGGTTCTTTTCAGAGAAACTGTTGTTGAATGTTATGCTGGACAATATGGGAGATTTCACTTTATATAATAATTTGCATCACTGCTTCCGTATGCATAAACTCCATTTCTCCAGAAAGTTGCTTAATGAAAATAGTTGCACAGCTACATGTTGTATTAGAATAAGCTGAACTCCAATCATGCTAATTCAGGCTAATTATACAAGTGGAACATGAGGATGCAGTTAACATATTTCAGTCAACATACTTAATCACACAAGATTAAGTATCCCAGGCCAGTCTATCTGTCTTAATCATGTATGCCCTGCCTGTTAGTGAATGGCCGAGGTGGTCCTAATACCTTTCCATCTCGAGCCTGATGAAAGGTACGAGATAGGGGCCTGGCTTTAGCCTGATGTGGAAAGGAGGTATGGATGGGGCTGACCATAAGAGCTGAGCACATCACTTACTCTGAGGAATTCCGGCAGGGGGTAAAAGAAGCTCCTGATAGCATGGCCCAGTCAAAAGTGGCTTCTGTTTGTTTAAGGATTACTGTAGCCCAAGTAATGGCCTGAGACTTCACAAGAACTGTTATGTAGGAAACTAGCCTCTTATGGACATGGTGCACTATTCCCTCTAATCTCCCAGACTCTCTGTGTCTGTCAGATTCAAAGGTACACTGTTGGCTTTGTGATCAAATTAGACTGCTCTTAAAAATAGGAGTTAGAGCATACAGTATACGCCTGCGGTAAGTTAGGACTTTGAAGCAAACAAGTCCAGTTGAAGTTTCTATAAGCTAAAAGTATTCAGTGAGACACTGACGCTTGGCTCTAGCTACAGTTCGGCAAGAGTAAAGGCCACAAGGACATGTGGAAGTCCTTGGGGGAGTGTAAATGATAGATCTTTTCCAATCTGTCTTCAGGGGGGAAAAAAAAAACATTGTAGAAATGCCTGTTTCTGAAGAGAAAGCCTCACACTTTGAACATTTGATTTAAAATCATCATTTTGAACCCTGACCATGTAAAATTCTCATTGTTCTGCTTCTCCCTAGACACAGGCAATGGCAGCTAGTGCAAAGACAAGAGGTTAATCCTAAAGCTAGACGAATGTCGTCTCCCGGTTTCCCTTCACCGAGTACTTTTCACTCTTTGCTCGATTTTCTGAAGGCCACACAGAATGGTGAAAAAGCCAAAGCTGGACCAAGCTATTTTAGGGGTGACTTCCTTTGTATCAAAGTTTGTTTTTGCTGATAGTGATGGCCAAAACCAACAAACTGAGCAAGGCAGAGCTGTCAGACGCTCATGAGACTGAAGTGCTCTTCCTTCCTGTTTTTTAAAGGAACCAGAATAGTGGCACATTCATCACAGAAGCAGTGAAATGTGTTTGTGCTTCACATTCAATCCTTACAGAAGGTGAAAGTAAAACAGAACCCTCTACTTAGTGTGTCAAGGGAATATCTAAGAAAATACATGTATAGCTCATGTCAAGCTCTTTCTAAATGCATGTGAAAATCGAAGCCAAGGCCGTATAAGTTTACGATGTTTCGGAAAGAAATGGGAGTATTTAGAAATAATTTCTGAGCTGGAAGACAGATCAGCGTTTTTTACGGAACTGATGATGATGATGATGATTGGCAGCAGGGTGGTGTAGTGGTTATCACATCCGCTTTACAGCAAGAAGGTCCTGTGTCCTGAGACTGGCGTGGATTTTCTCCGAGTACTCCAATTTCTTCCCAGTCCAATTTCTTCCCAGTCAAAATATTAGCCTATTGAGCTACTGCACAATAGGCTAATATTCTGTTCCAAATCGCCAAACTCCGAATGATTGTGTATAGGTTGTCCTGTGATGGAATGGTAAGCTGTTCAGTGTGTGCCCCACTGTCGCCCATAGTCGCCTGAGATAGACTGCAGCCTCCCTGCCCCACTAGTAGGATTAAAAGGTTCGGCAAATTAATTAATTATTGTTGTTGTATACAACTGTAGTTGTTCTGGTGAATTTTTTTTATACTGATGAATTCAGGACCTAATGCTATATGCTGTAAATTGAGAGTTTAATATCTTCCTAGCCTCATACTTTTTCCAGGATCTCTTGCGTGATGCACAGCCATTCATGCAGCTGAATATTTTCGATCACTTATATCAGTTGTTCACAAGAGTGCACTCCTCACAATCACATGGCAGCAACTTAATTCTTAGAACATGGATGAAAATGTCTGTTGAATAGATTTTCCTGAAAAGTGTTTGGCTTTTCTGCTTCCTCAGAGTATATTACTTTAACATTTTTCCTCTAAGTGTTAGGAGATATATATATAAAAAAAACCAGAGTTAAAGTGAAAATCAGGTTGTAGTTTTTATTGACACAGATACCTGACACTATCCTAAACAGTTCAGTGCTTTATTCTGAGCTGATTGGAAATAAAGGATATTGTTTTTGACACTAAAACCCTCAGGACATAGACTTGAACAGGATTTAATAACTTGATTGCATAGCCTTTAGCCTGTTTGGGCTGGAGATGAACATTTTGTAAGATTAACATCCCTACGTATCGCACGTATATTTTATTTAAATCATATATTATACGGATCATTAAACTGTTATTTGAGTCTTGTACTGTTCAGTGTTTTCATAAATCATATGATAGCAGGTATCTCTTATCTAATCTCAGTACAATGTCTGGACCGCTGCTTCAAATAGCGATTGGGCTACTATTCAAAAATGTTATGCTTTTTCAGCAAACTTCTTCTGTAGCACTAAAAACTTTTCACATGGTGTTAAAATTATGATGATCGGATAGATCAAGTCTAGCTTAAATGTTTGCACTCCCAGGTGCAATTCTTATACCATTTCACCTTCATCTGATTGAAAACTCAGAAAAAACCTTTTAAGGCATTTGCGTATTCTCCTTTTACACATGATTCCTCTCCTTTATCAGAAATGGCACCACCTGTCACAAATATTTATGTCACGCATATAAAAGCATTTTACAGGAAAGGGGTCTAGTGTGCTGCTCTGAATCTGAATCCCAGTGTGCATAGGCTCGTGCAGATGTTCAGTTCTGAGAGTCCGTCTTCCACTGCCTACACTCAAATTTCTGCCGGAGGTTTCAGCAGGATGTTGTTTTTACCATATCTATGATTCAGCCCCTTCACCTTTTTTCACAACTACAAATCAAAACCTCACATTTCAGTTGAAAAGGAGTGACTGAAGCCTTTCCAGCCAGACAGCAAAACTTTGCAGAAAGACAGGGGAATAAATAATTACCAGAAATGTAACCCTGCCAGTGGGAAGACATAATGGTTCAGTAAAGAGGAGGACAACATCGAAATGAGCATGTACAGTGCCTTGCAAAAGTATTCACCCCCCTTGGTATTTTTCATGTTTTGCTGCCTCATGGCCTGGGATTAAAATGGATTGTTTAAAGTTTTGCTTCATTTCATTTACAGAACATGTCTACAACTTTGAAGATGTGTGTGTTTTGTTTTTTATTGTGAAACAAACAACAAATAGGACAAAATAACTATTCACCCCTAAGGTCAGTACTTGGTAGAGCCACCTTTTACATCAATTACTGCTGCAAGTTGCTTTAGATAAGTCTCTATGACCTTGACACATCTTGCCACTGGGATTTTTGCCCATTACTCAAGGCAAAACTGCTCCAAACTCTTCATGTTGGATGGCTCCGCTTGTGGACAGCAATCTTCAAGTCTAACCACGGATTCTCAATTGGATTGAGGTCTGGGCTTTGACTAGGCCATTCCAACAAATTTAAATGTTTCCTCTTAAACCACTCGAGTGTTGCTTTAGCAGTATGCTTTGGGTCATTGGTTTGCTTGAAGGTGAACCTCCGTCCTAGTCTCAAATCACAGGCAGACTGAAACAGGTTTTGCTCAAGAATATCCCTGTATTTAGCATCACCCATCTTTCCCTTGACTCAGATCAGTTTCCCAGTGCCTGCTGCTGAAGAACATCCCCACAGCATGATGCTGCCACCTCCATGTTTCACTGTGGGGAAGGTGATGGGATGTGTTGGGTTAGCATCAGACATAGCATTTTTCTTGGTGGCTGAAAAGTGTAATTTTAGTTTCATCTGACCAGAGCACCTTCTTCCATACATTTGGGGAGACACCCTCATGCTTTTTGGCAAAGTCAAAACGTGCCTTCTTATTTTTAACACTAAGGAATGGCTTTTTTCTGGGCACTCTTCCACAAAGCCCAGCTCTATGGAGTGTACGGCTTATTGTGGTCCCATGCACAGATACACCAGTCTCTGCTGTGGAACTCTGCAGCTCCTTTAGGGTTACCTTTGGTCTCTGTGCTGCCTCTCTGATCCATGCCCTCCTTGCCCGGTCTGTGAGTTTTGGTGGGCAGACCTCTCTTGGCAGGTTTGTTGTGGTACCATGTTCTTTCCATTTGAAGATTATGTATTTGATGGGGCTACGGGGGATCATCATATCAAGATTTGGATATTTTTTTTATAACCCAACCCTGACCTACTTCTCAACAACTTTGTCCCTGACTTCTTTGGAGAGCTTCTTGGTCTTCATTATGTGATGCCTCTTGCTGAGTGGTGTTGCAGCTTCTGGGGCCTTTCAGAAAAGGAGTGTTTATACTGAAAGGTCACGTAACACTTAGATTGCACACAAGTGGAGTTCATTTGACTAATTATGTGACTTCTGAGGGTAATTGGTTGCACCAGAACTTTTGAGGGGCTTCATAGCAAAGGGGGTGAATGCATATGCACATGCCAATTTTCAGATTTTTTTTTTTTAATTCTTCTTTTATATATATATTTTCTCATTTTACTTCACCAACTTAGACTATTTTGTGCAGATCCATCACATACAATTCAGATTAATCAAACATTTAAATTACAGGTTGCAATATAACAAAATAGGTAAAAAGCCAAGGGGGGTGAATACTTTTGCAAGGCTCTGTAAGTGTAAATGAGTGTATGTGCTGTTTCAGGGCTTTGGGAGTAGATTGCATCATCTTACATAAACCACTGTCATAGTCAGCCGCATGTACACATTGCATCCTCAGAAAATTGGGTGGATGTAGAAATAACTTGTAGAACGTAGTAGGAAAGTAGTAAAAAGCTAACAAGGACATGGCAAGGTCTCCAAAAACACAGAGGACGTGGTCAAACAATAGACATGCTTAAAAAAATAATAATGTGGTGTGGATGAGGTAAAATCAGGACAGTAAGAATGTAATAAGGACGTAGTAACGATAGCATTGAGGAAATACAAGCATGGCGTGGACTTGTTAAAAGGGATGGTTCTATGTTTTGACAGCCCAAAGGTCCAACAGCCCATTGGTCTGAAAGCCCTACACACATAAGATGGGCACCTTGCTTAAATCATTTGGGCACTTCACTCAGTGCAGTTAGTTTAGGGTTAGGACTGTCGGACAAACGGCCTGTAACTATCAGTCCAATGGGCACAGCCTTGCCAAGTGATGACTTTAGTGAAGGAAGGAATCCAAAGAGTCTGAGAAAATTCACTGAAATTGAAATTATGAAACTAACTTTACTTTTAGTAAAACTACTTCTACCTCGAAGGAACCCATTGTTGTTTGATGTTAACTACCTTTCTACAGTGTACTAACGTTTTGGACTCTATATCAATACATTCAGTGTATACAGGTCAGATTCCTGAGACTGGTGCAATCAGTGCGTTCAACTTTCTGTTTTTTTCCCCCTTGTATTTAAGACAAGGAAACATTTTGAGATAGATAATAACACCTTGTGTCTTATTGTTCAGGTGCTTCAAATTCTAATATCTCTGAGTATACCGGAGAAAATCAGCTGAAATTTAGTGCAAAAGTTTCTTGGACCATTTGCCTGTCAGAAGTGCAGAATACTTAAAACTGACCTTTGACTTTGGCCTGGTTTTCCCAGATCAGCTCACATTTAACATATTTTGACCACATGCTCACTACATTCATCAAACTTTTTAAGACGCAGTGCAGTCTTCATGTTCTTCATCTGAATGTGATGGGCCTTAAATTCACTTTTAATTCCGAGACACAAATATAGCTTTGGGGCAGCATGGTGGCATAGCGGTTAGCACATCCGCCCTTACAGAAAAAAGGTCCTGGGATTCTGGTCCCAAGTTCAGCGTGGAGGTTTCTGTATGGAGTTGGCATGTTCTCCCCATGCTCAAATGTATTTCCTCCAGGTACTCTGGTTTCTTCCGACAGTCCAAAGACATGCACACTAGCCTGATTGTCTGTTCCAAATTGCCCCTAGGTGTGAGTGTAAATGGTTGTGTGTGTGTTGTTCCTGTGATGGATTGGCAAGCTGTCCAGGGTGTTTCTTGCCTTCGCCCAGAGTTGGGTGAGATCAGCTTCAGGGTCCTTACAATTGTATGAATCTGAGCTTTGAAAAGGCAAAAATGATGCATCAAATGCAATACGATCAGTACACAAAGACTGAGTTGAAAAATGTTAAAGATTAGTGAAGATTCATCGTAATAAGGCCTAATTAACTAATCTAAAACTCAGCAAGCAACATATCTCAAAATGATGTTCAGTAGTACATTACTGCAAAGTAAAGAATATTCAATCCCTGGGAGGTAAGACTTTATGTATCCATAGTCTGTATCCTTTCCTGATAATGTCTCTGGTGATTAAACAGATATCACATTTGCACCTTCAATAAAAAGTTCTTTGACTAGCATTTCAGCTTTGTCTGTTGGTGTTTTTTCTTCACACATTAAGCCATGCCTGGCAAGCATCTTTATTTTCACTTGATGAAATGAGCAAATGTGAGGCAACAGTGTGTGGTGTTAGACTTAGAGTTATATAAGAGTCTTTTGTGCTGCACTGTGATGTATTTTGCTCACTTATTTACTTTCGTTTATGTTCCAGATATGGGACAAAATAAATCTCAAGTTAATTAATATGCTTTGTAAATAGAATTCCATCTACCAGACCATGTTCTTGGTGTACAGGTGTAACTCATCCAGTACTTCGTATGCCATGACCATGAGGTGCTTTTGCACTATCTAGAAAAAAAAAAACATTTGAACAAATATTTCAAATGAAAAGTTTTCCTTTACAAAAGTCAGTTATTACTCCCTCCGATCATTGGAAAAAATTCTGCTGGCTCTTAGAACATTTCAACAGCCTTCACAAACCTGTCTACAATTAGCACACATGTGAATGCAAAAACTATTTGTAGCATAATAAATTACTGCTGTTTTGTCTACCCATGCTAAATGTATGCTTATAATGATATGAGTCCATTGCAGCAACAGTGAGATTATTACATGCATCTAATAAACAATGACCCTGGTCAAGTTCTCACTGATATCACTTTATCTGCTATTGTCTGCTTTTATTTTATGATCCTTGTAAACATACTTATTGATGAATGATGGCTTGGACATCTCTTTGGGTCCTACATGCAAGCAATCATGATGCTGATTGGCTGTTATGCTTCATGATGCCGATTAGCTGTTATGGATTGCAATGCTGATTGGCTGTTATGCCTTGTGATGCTGATTGGATGTTATGTATCGTGATGCTGGTGTGTTTTTTAATACATTTTTTAACCAAAACAACGCTTAAATGATAAGAAATTAGAATCATTTTATAGATTGTTTTTGGCAATGCTTCTGCTGATTTTTGCAGGGAACATGGCTTAAACATTTAAGACATCAACAGAATAATTGATTAATTATGAATGGAAAAGAAACAGCACTCAAAAATCTAAAATCTTTTCGGCAGTGCCTACATGTTATTGTTTAATTTTATTGAAAGTGTGTTGGCACTGTAGCTTAGCAACTTGAAGACTGTAACTGGAAATTATCCTTTAACCTATCCTCCAACACCCCAACTTTATAGCAGATCTGAATCCTTGCCTTGGCTGGGCACTTGTCCAAGCTTCTCACATTCCACATGGTACTAGAGGTACAGTGGGCAGCACCAACTGGAGATAATTGCTAATGGAAAAGTAGTTCTCACACCTCCTTGTATGCAGCTCAAACAGCATGCTTTGGGGTAATGGTTGGTGACAAAGGTCAATCTACATTATGCTATCAGCAGGAGAGAATGACTGCAGCTTCAAACAGGCCTCAACTGCAGGTAATTTAGGCTGAACTGCTGCCATGAAGGAGGCTCTTTATAATAATGGCCTGGGTTATACTCCTAGCAGCAGAAGTAAGTGGTAAGACCTCAGTTCCAATAAAACATATAAAATGTCTGTTCTGAAGTTGTTTCTAAGTGATCCTTAGAAGAAAAGAGCAGATGAGTCTGAAAAGCTACCATTCTGTAAACGCTTGTTTTCTACAAGTCAAGGATTAATCATGATGAACATGACGCATTAAAAGGAACACAGGTGTCAGCCTTCATAGCACAGCCTTTAAATTTTGGAGTGCATTTCTCCTGATAATACAGATGGAACAGAAGGATTTTGGAGGTAATGCATTTCCCATACACCCGCACAGTGAGAGGAGTGTGTTTCTGGATGGATCTCTGCGCACTGTCTACAAGAGCAGCTTCCTGTCAAACTAGTTCAGACATATTCATACAGTCATATGTACACAAGCAAAGGCATGGAGTTTGCAAATGTGTTTCTCTTTAGCAGTTCTTTTGGAGGATTTGCGACCTGCAATTGTTTTTGCACTTTGGTCTTTAACATTTATTGCTATATCCTTCATTTCCTACTACTTCTAGCCCTTTTTATGTCTTTTGCTGTCTCGTTCTCATCCCCTCATTTGCCCTCTGCTTCCTTTTTTGCCTCCCAATACATTACATCTTCCATCAGAAGCATGTGGTTTTAATCAAGTTTTAAGCTATAGATAAACTATTTGTTATGGCAGCGCAACACCAAAAGCAGATCTCGAATTCAGTTTTGTTTCTGTTGACATAAGTGCATACTGCACCGAGCATGTTGCTGCCGGGCTGCTTTATCTCATTTGATCTTTTGTCTATTTGTCGATGTGTGTATAGATACTTCTACCACACTTTCAGACTGCAAAAAACAAAAATAAACACTGTTCAATCACATAAAAGGGCACTTCGATGGTGACACGAGTGTCAGAGAAACCAAATGTTACAAAAAAAAAAGAAAAAAGAAAAAAATGTATAGGCTCAAACTTTAACAGTCAGTTCATATTTATTTTCTTTATTATTGGGAACCGTTCCAGAATTATGTAATTAAAAACTGAAGTTCCGCTTGTTAAATATGAAACAGTAGATTCTTACTAGTGTAGAAAAGGGGAAAAATCACAATGAATTACATAACGCTTACTCACTGCAACAGATTTGTTTTAATTTGGCAAAACCAAACTAGAAAAATTCATAATATTTTCCTTTCACTAGAAAAATCTAAACACAGGCTGGATTGTGGATTTCATTTCCCAGCAAATTATCCCCTACAGGTCTTTATGTGGTGTGGGTGTGTTTTTTTCCCCAAAGTGGAATTTGGTAATATAAGCAATGCAAGAAGATCCAGGGCTGGTGCTACATGCAGTCTTGTGTTTTATCAGGACTGTTTCAATTTGAAATATATGACTGTACTGTAGGTTTTTAGTGACAGGCACATTGTGTTTTTCAATAGGAAATATCTACTAGAAAGATCTGCTGCTTTGCAACTTTGAACATCTTAATATTTACTTTTAGGCAGTCTCATGTTGTCCAATCTGTCTCGTCTGGCTTTTTGCGCAGTCTGTTTTGCCAGTACTTTGTATCTGGCTCTGCTACCACTTTGTGAACATATACGTCATAAATTGTGACGAGGAGCTACTGGAATCTGCCACTACTCTTTGTAGAGCTTGGCTGTAGCTGCGTCATTAATAACCGAACATAAATATCTGTTGATGTAGTCCAGTTTAAAAAGAAGTGGTCTCCAGGAAAAGCAATGGGATGAACAAAAGTACCGTAAGAGCCTAGTGTGCTATCCGAACAAAATTTATTTCGTGGATTATGAGTTCAGTAATTTAGCTGGACATCTGTGGGGAAATGTATTCCAAGAAGTTTGGCCTACAATACCACAAAGCCCCAGTAATGCATGTCAATTTATTCCAAGTCTGATCTTGACCCACTGATGCTGACCCTTTATTGCCGTCCATAGTATTCACTGTTTATATTTCAAACCCCTACATAAACCGTCTATAAATTATTTCTTTCTGTGTTCTATTCTGCTTTCTGGTTTGATGAACACGCCTGTCAGCATGGTTTGCAACTTCAGAAGGCCTTGTCAAGATCCAGGGAAAGGCTTAAACATGCCTCATCCTCACCCACTGTTCAGGATGAGGCAATCATTGCATTAGTCTGATGTAAGAGACTGTTGATGTGATTGGGGTTTTTTTTTGTTTTTTTGAGGGGTTTTTTGGGGTTTTTTTGAGGGGGGGGGGGGATCAGGTTGTTTCAGGTTGTAATGTCAGTGCAGTACATCAGTATAATGCAGTACATAATGTTATAGCTAATTATAGTTTGTAAGTTGAATCACTGTCAAATCAAAAGTGCTGTGTCCAATTACAGGTGAAGATAATCTAAAAAATAAATAAATAAATAAAAATCCATTGCTGGGATCCAAGGGCATCTGGGTAGTAGGTATGGAATACTTTCTCTCCATTGTCAGTCAGAGTAACCCTAGACAACTGTGAACATCTGTGAGGTTATGTATGTGGAATAGGGTAGATAATGCTTTCCTCAAAATGTTACGCAGCATGAACAGAGGTGCTAAAAATGTATTTAGCTGTCTGGTGGGTGGGTATTTTGTATAAGTAATAGTAATAATATAACCTGGGATGTTGCAGACTTCCAGAGATCCAATGCCAATGATGTTCTACTGGGATTCTGTACTTGCAAGATTGTGGTACCTTATTCAGAGCAATTCAGTCTTTAGTTTGAACAGCTGCATCTCTGCAGAAAATGAGTCCAAGCTGAAAATGTGTCCAAGTCTCTTTGTGGAAATGTGTAGAAAGAGGTAAAATGGTGAAGAGGGGAGGTGGGTTTCAAGTTTGTCTTGTTTGTTGTTTTGCCTGTTGCACTGCCTCGGATGGATGCTAGCATTTCCTGTCCCACACGTCTAGACATAGTATAATTAATCACACTAATTCAAAGAACCACTGCCTGTCATGCTCAACTATAAGGGGGGCTTAACAGAGCACTTGAAACAGGAAGAATTGAGCAAGTATACAGTCATACAATCTGGTCTGCAAAATATTTGTCTACTGTCAGTGTGATTTTACATGATAGGCAGCATCCAGTTTGACTCATGGGGTAAACACTTTTGTGTGTTTGGGTCGTGCATGAGTAATGTTTTGCATGTCAAACAAATTAGCATGTATTTCTTCTACATTTGGGACACTCTGAATTGATATTAGTTGTAAGAGATCCAATTAAACATTTTCATCCCTATATATTTTAGCGATCCAAATCTCCGTCTAGACAAGCTCTAAAACCCTACATAGACAATATTGATAAGAATAATAAGGAGACGTGCTCCTCACGCTACCAAAACAAAACGAGGGAGTAAACATTTCTTTTGGATTCAGTTTTCTCATCTCTGAGAAAAGGGTATTGAGTAAAAGTAAATGTTTATCCATGTTCTTTTAATGTTTTAAGAAGTTCACTTCTTAAATACGGAAATAAAAAAATTATTGCTCTTTCTTTCACCCAGCACCTTTGAGTATTTTATTTTCCACTCAGCAAATCTGTCCCATATTGTGTTCATTAAAGAATTTCTAAAGCAGTTTAATATTATTAGTGATGGCTGTTAGTGTTTCTTCGCTGGAAGTGAATGAAATATTTCATAATAAACATTTCAAGTTAAACCAGAGCTGGTTTGCTGATAAATGTAACTGAATAACTGAGAAAAGTATTTTAGATCTCTAACGTTTGGCACGGCATACTATCTTAAAAAGTACTTAAAGCTTATTTTTTTTAAATTGGAGTACCCAAGTTTTTATGAAACTTGGTAAATACTGAATGTTGCATTTCTCTAAAAGTTTGTTTGCCTGCTTATGTGTCTGTCATTAGTCACATTGTGTGAGTGAACATGTCTGGATTTTATATTCCCTCCTATGGAATTTGTCCTGTATAAACTTTAGAAACAATGATGTTTCGAGATTAGATATGTCAGGTTAAATTTGGAATTTATACGTCTTGGACATTTATAATATCCGTGGCTATGGTTCAGCTCTATCCTAATTTGTTTCTATCTGATAAAATGATCTAAAGCGACATTTCTCTTATTACAGCACCATGATTGTGACAAATTGTTCAGCTCTTTTCTGGAAAACATTGAAATGAAAGGCAAGATTAAGGGCTTGTGCTATTAAGAAAATAAAATTTACACCAAAGCATACTGGTATATTATTATCATAATAATGAATAAATATTTACTTTAATTAAAAATTTACCTAGGTAACCTTGAACTATCTGTTCCGTCACAGAATGTTATTTGAGGGGGGGAAAAAAAGAATGATGGTGACCTTTATATTAGCCTAATAAACTCATATGGGATATAGAGCATGACAGTGTGGAGACACAATCCCTGAGATATACAATATATTAGTTTTTAAAAATTACACTGAAATAAATACAAATGTTTTTTAGTACAGTTCACATTTTATTTGTGTTACACTTGAAGAAGAAAAACTGAATAAATTACTTAAATAAAAGAAATGCAAAATTCAACAGAAAGCTCAGTATTTAGTTTGTAGTTTAGTTTTAGTACTTTAGTACTCCACACATGAGATGAATGTTTTGGATTGTTGTCTTCGTGATATTCATACATACATACATACATACATACATATA
>JAQMYF010000001.1:42302714-42342089 GCA_030014195.1 Neosilurus mollespiculum
CATACAAAAATTACCTCAATGGAAAAGAGCTGAAAAATGTCATAAAATTAAATCAGCTCGGTGTTGTTAGTGTTTTTGCTTGCTGTATCTGGCAGTTGTTTTGAGGATTCTGTGGTTAGGCTGAGCTCTTAAATCATGGTCTAGTTTTATGCCATCAGTGCGTTAAGGCAATTGTAATCACACAGCAGAAACCACATGTTGAACATGGTCCTCCATTGCAGTGTGTGCGTTTGTGCATACCTTATTTAGTTTTACTGACATTTAGCTGACAAATAGGAAATATACTGAGACTGGTACACAAAGCCTGTATGGTTGAGTGAGACACTAACATGAGAGCTTAGTAAGCTGTTTAGAGTTTTGAGGGAATGCCTGGGAGCTGGCCCGTGGGATCCAGGCTGTAAAGATTAACTTCAGACTTAGCTTAAGTGTTACTTCACTAATCCTCATCTACACAATGTCAGTCACAGGCTCTGAGCAAGTTTTATAAGCCCTCACAAAACCACCTTCAAGTATCTCACAAAACAAGAGCTGACTAAAAAACAGCCTGCCCAGCATGAACACCCAGCGGGAGTTGTGTCCAACCTGATCCATACTTCTGCTTATGTGATAAATATGTTTTAAACCTTGACATGAGAGTACCTGTTAATCTACAGCTTGTTAGGGATAATAGTTATTTTCACACTGTGGCCTAATCACAGGAATGGGGTATATTTTTAACAGTGTCGTAACTCCTAACAGCCATTAGCATGTTTTCAAAGCATCATGCTGTGCGAGAGAGGCCACCGTCCCACCGTCTCATCTCAGAGCACAGTGGGTGAGATAAGACAGGACATGACATGCAGCTCTCCCTAGAAGTACTTAGCTTGCATGGCTAGTATTTTACTCCAGCTGGAGAGATATATGCTTTATAGTTGTACTTTTCCCTCTCCTAATGATAAACTTTTTTTTTTTAAGTGGATCATCTTGATATTGTATTGCTGTCTCATTAACCTGTATATAAACCATTATGCAAAAGCCATGACATTGTAGAGAAAATGTAAACACACACACACACACACACACACACACAGATATATATATATATATGTGTGTGTGTGTGTGTGTGTGTGTGTGTGTGTGTGTATTTACATATTCTCTACAATGTCATGGCTTTTGCATGATGGTTTATATACATATTATAAATATGCAACACATGCTTTATAGTCCTGCTGCTTCTACTTTATCTCAGATATAATAAATAGACAAATCCTTAATCTTTACATTAACATTTACAGTTAATGCATGTAACTGCATAATATTTCACATTTTACCAAAGAATTTAAGATTTATCTTCATGTCTGCAGCCATAAGCCAGCGAGTTTCTCCTCCCGGGTGCCCTAATTTTAAGAGCTGTCTCAACGCTCTGGACAGCAGCTCAAACAGATTGTTTTACTATTAATAGTTAGGCGAAATGCTGCTCCCGGTGCTCGTAAACCCTTACAGTCGGCAAAGACGTGACAAAATTTGCCACAGCTGTATTCCCACTGATAGTAAAACAACATGACTAAATAGAATTATGCTAAATGGAAACAAGTGTCATTTTAGAATTAAAGCTAAGTATTATCTTGATGTAATCCACAAACGATCAGTGTTTTTTGTAATTCAGATTCCCTTTCACCCTTGATCCACAAAGGATGGCCCTTTCACCTTGCCACGTTTGTACACATTGCAAATAAACACAATCAATTTTGTCAAAGTCAAGCGCTAAACCCTTGTGGTTTAAAGCGTTGCTGGTGATATTGATCTAGACAGAGGGACCCTGCGGTCAGATCTTAAAGCACTGATAGAGCTGACCTTGACTCATTTGGCATGAACCCCAGTTGGTGGGCAGCTGAGAGATGTAAGCCAAGCCTCCCAGGTGCAGTTTAGCAATGTCTGACAGGCTCCTCTGCTTCAGATATACACAATTATAGCAAATTCCTGCAACTGTGAGAAGAAACTGAGTGTTGCATGATGTGGTCAAAAGGTGCTCCCCTTTTAGTTGTTTTTGGAGGAGTTCTCCACATTGGTTAAAGGCTTGCTTAAGGTTTTTAGATTTTTCTTCTCAACACTACACTTTACTCGACATTATCAAAAAAAATTTTTATTTTTACACACGATTAAATTTAATTGCTTTTGTACATCTGCCACTATAAGCATTTGAAGTTGCGCAGTGGCCGGTTATTATGAAAAATATCAGCCAATGTTGTGTCTCTTTCATCACCAAATCTGTTGTCTCTGGATGCTCCATCTTGTTTGTGGTTAAAAGTGGAAAATGATCGGATACTCACACTGGACCATTTTATTGCTTCCTCGATTGTACTTTTATTGAAGCGTATGTTTGTCTAATATTGTTTCTCCTTAGTACTTTGCATTAGGGACACCCACCATTTTTGAGCCATGACTTAGTCACATTTCCCTGGAGAAACCCAGAAAAGGATGTCGAAGCTAATGTTTCAGCAAAAGACTGTTAGCAATAACAAACTCTCAAGGTGACATGAAGTACTCAAAGCTTTGTCCAACATTCTGTTTAACAAGAAACATCGAACAGCTAATAGCTGTAACCTTGTAAACCGTATGACCATCTGTTAAACAGGATGACAAAACCTTTTAATTTGCTGAAGCACACTTCAGCAGTAGAAACATTTCAAAACCCATTAAGTGTGAAATGAATAAAGTCACTTACTTAATTCATACTGCTTGGTGAACTGCATATTTTTGGGTAGTCCGAAGGATTAAAGCAGACATTCATATATAAATACAAAATGTTTAAAATTCCTACTTTCTGCGGTCACACAGCTCCTTCAAAATTCTACCACTGTGACAGTTGTTATTGTAGTTTCTTCAGTCACATGGTACAGAGACCCTACCACTTTTCTCATGTTGTATGAACAGTTAGACCTAATTTTTTACACAAACAACAAATCCACAGAATGACTTTAGAATACACAAGCCAACCATCTTTTGTACACATACATGTGATAAAAGTCAAGTATGTTGTTTTGGTTAATATCCTTAGATAAACAAATTTGTTTATATATCCTCAAGTGCATATGAAACAATGACACAGTTAATATTATATGGCACTGTCAAAAGAACACTGGTCAACCATCACTAAAGAGATTAAGAGGGTTAACTGCAAATTAAAGCATAAAATGAATTAAAACTTAAGATTGAGCTTGAATTTTTAATTTCATATTGGGAAATATGATTTTATAAGATTTTTAAATAAATTTGTGGTGCATATCAAAAGTTACTCAACTATTTTCTTCAACCAAAATCCACAGCTGTTTTTTTTTAAATAGACATTTTGTACTTTAATCCTTTTTCCACGTGAGCTATTTTTCACACTGGTGTTTATTCTTTTTCTAAATGTGTTAGTGAATTTAAATTCTGGATAATACATACAGCCAACCATGGCCAGGAACCCATGAGAGCTAAATGGCTGTGTTCTCAAGGGAGGAGAGAAGGCATACACTTGCTTCTCTGTTGCTTATGGATCACTAGCCAATCATAAGCATCCATTTTGCATACAAGGGTGTGCCACAGGGAAAGCATGTGGTTGCTCTTGTGCTCCCTGGTTGGTGTTGTTTGTGTGACTAAGGAAGCATACTTGAAGAATTGGAATTGGTGAGGACTAAATTCGGGATCACACAAAAAAAAAAATATTGGTGTAATTGTGCGATGATGTAATTTTTCAAAAGTTATGCAGTATACAGCAATTGTTTAAAGCTGGGGATGGTAACTTTTTAGCTGTATACACAAACTGTTACACTGGCCGAAATGATCTTTACACCCCGACATCAATAACTTATAAGCTCTGAAAAAGGTCTGAAAATATCTGTCATCTGTGGCCACTGTACTGCTACTGTTATTTCTTAGTTCCAGGGTTCTTCTAACTTCCACCCACCTAATAAAAAAAAAAAACAGTAGGTGGATTGGCAACGATACATCACCTTATAGGTGTGAGTGTGCATGCATAATTCCCTGCAATTGGTTGGTATCCATTCAGGGTTCCAGTTTCCTTACCTTGTGTCCAGTGAAAAGTGGAGACGTGGTTACTGAAATGAATGAATGAATGAATGAATGAAAATACTCATACAAAAGTAAGAAATTGGCTTATTAATAATTATAATTTACTATTACGTAAAGACAATATTAGAGCTCCTGAGCAGAGCCCCAGAGACATGGAACATGACTTGAATGGTTGTCCTGTGTCCATGCCCCCTTAGGAAATAATAAGTAATATATATATATGTAATAAGGCTGCCACGTCACCAATTTAAAAAACAGATTTATTATTGATATAAAACTGAAACCCCCAAAAATAGAGGCTCATACACCACCACCACTCAGACTTGCTGAGAATAAAATACACAACACTTAACTCAGGTAGGCAGACAAACTTTTGACAAGCAAAACACCACCAAACATTGACAGGATCATGGAACATGAATTATTAAATGGATAATTATATAACATAATTTTTAATTAAACGAACAAGATAGGTAATACAAATGAATAACAAACAGTTAAAGGTGATGAAAAGAACACACTCAGGGTTAACCTTTCCTTCTTTCAATCCAGACGGTAGTTTGGAAATTCAGGAGAGGTTTATCTATTTATTTCCTTCAGGGCTGAAGTTGATTCAACCTTTAACAGAGTTGAACTCTTATAAAACCTGCCTCAAACACCCATCAATAAAGATATCTATCAGGTGCTTTCCTTTAGGCATTGCCTAAGTCTATACATTAGTTTTCTTAGTTATGCTTGATGAACATGTTAAAATCTACCATTACCATGTTCCCATTCTGAGGAATTTCATATTAAACAATCTCAAGAGAAAACTATCCGTTGGTCCCTTTATTAAAGACAGCAATTATTTTTCAACACTTCAGTTTGGAATGATCTTACAAATGGCTGCCATGAGCATTTTTCCATTAGTCCCCTGTGTAGGCTTCAAATTTTTCCTTTGGACCACACTGAAGAGCTCACACATATTTCCCTGTTTTGCCAAGACTTACATATGTTCAAATGCCTTACTGATCCAGCTGTCAGGTTTTTCTCTTTTATTTTCTTATCTTTTTTTCTTTTTATGTGTATATAAATATTTTGCAGTACATCATGTTTTTGTATTTTTTCTGTCACACCAGCAAAATGGAGCCTATGAACAAGCTTCAGTATTGACAAAGTTATCAGGCTATCAAACTCCTGCAGATTACACAAGGACAAACTCCAAGCTTGGTCCAAGTTAATGTAAGTCTATGAGGCATTTAGATGGTTTGGTGAGTGTGGGGGCTAATCCACATAAGTAGTCTTTGTGTTCGAAAACCTTGTTCTGGCTTTGTCATCTCTCAAGCCAGAAGATTAGGATGAAAGAGAGCTTTAAAGATAAGCTCCCAAGTTCTCCTCTATCACAACATCTTCATCTCTTCCTTGTAAATGACCCTACATCTGCTTCCACCTACCTCGTCATACTTTCAGGTATTTACTGAGCTGAGTTTAGTATTAGAATGAATCATTCTATTCATTGCAGGAAGACGAACTTCACTTTGCTGTAGATAAGGAGCTTCTTTGAAATGATGCCTGCTTGGAAGAAACCATGATTAAAGAGTGACTGAGAGGTTAGAAGTGGAAGATATCTGGATATCCACCCATCTTTCAAACTCAGCTCCAATTTATATGCTTCATGGGTTCTTTCAATCGTTTTAGGAGCAGACATATGTATTATTGGGAAGTAACACGATATGAGTTTAACATGCCTTGTTCACAGAGAACATCCATTGCTTCCTGCTGGCCTAGAGACCAGCTGCTGAGAGTCACCACTATACTCTTGTTCTTAGTTGGTGTATGATTTCATTTTATTGGTCACTTAAAGTTTGAAGAAACACTTGCCTAGGTGGGGAAAAAACTTATGGATCTTTAAGTTGGTTTTGAAAAAATGTTTTTACAGGATTTTTATCCTAAGATGCCTTTCTAGCTACTGCTAAAGATTTAATTTCATATGTCTACCATGTTCATAACATTTTATCTGAACCTGTCCAGTTGTTCACGAAGTAAAGCTTGACCGTACCGATAGATAAATTAGTTCTACGTGTTAAGGAGAATATAACAAATATGATCGCTTACTCTTGCTCTTATTTATTAGGAAGCCAAAATAATGGTTACTTAATTTAAAATCAGATCCGTCATATGTAGTTAATAGGCATGTTTCAAGTGATTTACAGAGAATAAGTTATGAATGCCATAACATGTAAAATAAATAGGAAAATGTGCTGAACTGAGGTACTGAAATGTACATATTAAATGTGCTGAGCTGCATTAAAAAAAAGTGTTCAAGAGGTGGCGTGAACATAAAGTTGCGGTTAGGTATACTGAATGGAAAACGTCAAATGCTCATGCCATCAAACGTGCACAGTTCTGTGAATAGCTTGTACCACAACATTTACAACAGTAATAATAGGTAATCATTTTGATCAACTTTCTGATTGTGTATAAATAATCATTTTGTTTTCAGGTAGGAAAAAAATGGCTTTCGCTTTTGTTTAATACATGCACTTTGTACTAATTTTTCTATGCAGATATAAATCATATTTAACTCTGCAGTGACATGTTCTTGTATTTTGCCACAAATACATATTAATTATGGAACAAATGCAAAAGAACAAGATGTGTAGGGAAGTGGTGGCTTAGTGGTTGAGGTGATGGGTTACTGATCCGACGGTCAGCGGTTTAATCCCTGCTATCACCACTGTTGTGCCCTTGAGCAAGGCCCTTAACCCTCAATTGCTCAGTTGTATAAAAATTATAATTGTAAATCGCTCTGGATAAGAGCGTCTGCCAAATGTAAATGTGTTATTTTGCTCAACTTAGAGATATGATGTGTGATACATTTAGGGGTTTCACAATGTTTGACTTATTTTAGGTTTTGTATGTCTACATACACAAACCACTGGCAATCAGGTGGTTAATTTGGTCATTCAAAAAAGGGAATTCACTTTATTCTTTCATTTATTCATTTGCCAAACTGCTTAATCCTACTAGAGTCGCAGGTTGGCTGAAGCCTATGTCAGCCAACTCTGGGTGAAGGCGTGGTGCACCCTGAACAGCTCACCAGTCAATTGCTGAGCCAACACATACACAACCATTCAAACTGTCACTCACAGCTAGGGGCACATTGGAACAGCCAATTAGCTGTGTAGTTTGCATGTCTTTGGACTATGGGAGGAGACCAGAGTACCCACAGGAAACCCACACATGCACAGGGAGAGCATGCAAACTCCACACAGAAACACCCTTACCAAGCCTGGGACTCCAACCCAGGACCTTCTTCCTGTAAAACAGATGTGATAACCACTATGACAATGTGCTGCCCTGAATTTATTGTTTGTGTTTTTTACATTTTGGTTAATGAGCAACTTTTCATTTCCGCAGATCGAGAACTACATCAAAGAGAGCATGAAGGCAGAGATGGCACAATTGCAGCAAAGTGCCGTCCACAATCGCACTGCAGCAATGCTGGAAATGGGAACCAATCTTCTCTCCAGAACAGCCGAACAGACCCGGAAACTGACTGATGTTGAGACTCAGGTATCTCCGACTCTGAAACTTCCCACACAACACTTACTAAGCTATTCTTCCTATTATTATCTCTGCAGGATCACCACTAAAAAGCCAAACAAAATACACAAATCACATGACATGTCTGTTCTCCCTGTTGCCATGGTTTGTATTTGTTTTCCCACCAATACTGATGTTTTATGTGAATTTGAATGAGACACACAGGAATATGGTCAGGACTTGATTCTGCTGGTTTTGTAAAACAAAGGTTTCTTGAGGGAACCAGTGTACTTAAACACTACTGTCTGGCCAAGGAACAGCAGTAGCTCAGTTTTGCCTGTTTATGACCTCTCTACAGGTGTTGCTTGTTTAATGCTTGCCTAGTTTGTGGTTATGGGTGTTATATCATTACTGTATGGCTGTACTGCTTCACTGTGACTTGAAATTAGGTTTTGAATCAGACATCCAGGCTGGAGATTCAGCTGCTGGAGAACTCCTTGTCCACGAACAAGCTGGAGAAGCAGCTCATGGTGCAGACCAATGAGATCAGTAAACTCCACGATAAGAATGGGTAAGCATAAGCAGACCATTGCAGGGCAACACACGCACAACCATTTACAGTCACAAGTAGGGTCAATTTGGAACAGCCAGTTAGCCTGATTTGCATGTCATTGGACTGTGGGGGGAAACCGGAGTACCTGGAGGCAACTCACGCAAACACGGGGAGAACATGCAAACTCCACACAGAGGAATTGAGCCCAGGAACTGCTTGCTGTGAGGTGGAGATGGTAACTCCACTACACCACTGTGAAGCGGTTAATGGAACTGACTTTTTTTGTGTGCATTTGTGACCCACACTGGGGAATGATGACCTGGAATGTTTAAATCTGATCCCTAGTAACATGGTTAAAAAATCATGCAAGCTTCTCTTCCAAAAAACACAAATTGCAAAATACAACTTTTAGTTCTCAACAACTCAATCAGATCTCGGACAGTTAGTCTGTCTCATACTATGCAATTCAGCGCAACCTGCCAATGGACGAAAGACATCTCCTGCTTTTAAAAACACTTTTGAAGACATATTTTCATAAATGGACTGTTGCTCAAATGTTTTTGATATATGTTCTGTTTGGATAGTATGATATACTGTAGTTTGTTGATTGGTCTAATGGGACTTGTCTCACATCAGAGGTATGTAAGCTTGATTTCCAGTTCTATCAGCAGAACTACCCAGCTGTACTTAAAAAAATGCATACAAGTACAAATTCATCAGTATCACGCAGATCAGAAAAGAAAAATAGTTAGCGGAATTTGTGTTTTTTTATTTGTTCTCCGTGTTGATGTTATGTCATTAATATTGTTCAGGGTGTCATTATGCACAATTTATATATGTGTTATTTTATGTTGAAAATACACAGCATAATGCATATCATATACCCTAGACAAGCAAAAAACCTGCCTGGCCTTAGACTAATCCCCAACTGTATATGATGAATTTGGATTACTTCTGCCAGTGTTTCAAGCAAGGATACTAAGAAAATTCATATAAATATTTATGCACCTATTATAGTCATGCTAAATCAATTTAATCTTCTATAGTGTATTATTTATAAGGCAGAACAATTGCAACAGAGTGTGCACAGCCTCACACAGCTGCTCTCTGTCCTAAAAAGCTTTCCTACATTTTCCTTCCTGTCCACAAAACCTTGTTTGCTGTCTCTCCCTTTCTACTGACTTTTTCTTCACGGGTATCTCCATCTTTCAGATTTCTGGAGCTGAAGATGCAGGAAATGGAGGCGAGGCACAGGGAGGAACTGGAGGTGCTGAGGGAGGAAAAGAGCAATCTGCGGGCGCTTGTGGGCAGGCAGAGCAGTGTGATTCGAGAGCTAGAGGCCCAACTGGGCAAAGCCTCGGGCAACAGCACGGTGCTGCAGAAGCAACAGCAGAGTTTGATGGACACAGTGCACGGCCTTATCAACCTTTGCTCCAAGGATGGAGGTACGGACACACTCACAGATCAACTCTGACTTTCTGATTTCCCAGAATGTTAAGGTGAAATGTAACAGTGCACATAAATATGTACTTGTGCATTCAGTGGTTTTGAGTTTAGTCTTTGTTTTAGCTTTGGTTTGAAATTTGGTGTAAGACTAATATAGCCTATTGTATGCTTATTATAGCTTAATTTATATAGCACTATATTTACACTAACTACAGTTTCTTTATATACAATGCTCTATTGTCTGGTGTAATTATTGTGTGACGTTGGCTATCATAGTGCTTACAAAGATTTTGTTTAGTTCAAAAGATGAACAATTACATTTCCCCCACCCATTTTCTTTAGGTTCACTTCAGTTAATCATATAGTCCAGCAGAATTATGTTTACTCTGTTGTTGGGATTCTAAATCATGACAATGTCACTTACATTCCTGCCTGGGAGTATGAGTAAAGTGAATGAAATCGCCTGTGCTGTCAGGGTGGGAGGAATGGCTTATACTCTCTCCCGATCCAATCAGCTGCATTATGATGTAGTGTGAGCAGCAGTTCGAAAGGTGTCATAGCTGGCTTTATATGCCTTGGGGGGAGTATGTGCTAGCTTTACCCTCCCCAGATGGTATGATATGGCAGAGTCAGCTGGGGGATGGGAATTGCAAGCAAATGACCAAACTGGGAGAAACTGGGTTAAAATGAAAAGGAAGCCTGCAGCATGAACAGTGACCTAGCTCATCGATATTTCTAATTATATACAGTACTGCCCAGTCAAAAACAAAAAAAAGGTTGCACACTGTAATGTTTTGTTACAGCACATAATCACCACAGCAATGTTTCGACAAACTTAAGCGACATCACCACATTAATTTCCGTCCAGCTTTGTTTTTATTTTTCACTGACATCTTTAATTGATGGCAAGAAAACCAAACCGCTCCATGAAGTCTTCTATAGCACATCCTAAAGACTTTTAATATGGTTAAAGTCAGGACCCTGTGGTGCCAGTTCATGTATGAAAATTATTCCTCAGGTTCCCTAAACCACTATTCAAGTCCCAATTTATATCAGGGAACATCAAAGAATAACAGATCCACTGAGGGGTTAACCTGGTTATTCCATACATTCAGGTTGTCAGCTGACTTAATTTTATTTCCACGGTGTTGCTAAGCCTCCACCTGACCAAATGAAGCAACAATACCATGACTTTGTTAATCAAAGCCAAAGGCGGTCCAACAAAATATTAGAGTGTTAGCACAACTTATTTTTGGCTGGGCAGTGTACATTGATCCATATGCATATATATATATACAGTACGTGCATATGGTTAGCATGTGCTTTTAGAAAGTGTTAAATTCAGATTTATTAAAGAAACTATAAAAATATGTGTAGCCCCAGAAGATAAATGTAATATAAAATACATTCTTCAAAACAGTTGTGATCAGACACTGATACTTTTTAAGGAGAGGAATATTGCAGTAGTGTTTATGTATTCAATATTATCCAAATACACAGAGAAGCGGAGGATTTAACTTAGCTGAGCAGATTTGCCAAAACTTTGAAGTGGATCAGAATGATTCTCCACTTCCTTACTGTTAAACAAATAATCACCGTAACAATACCCAAGTCTAACAACTAAAGAAAAGTTCAAAATCTCTCTACAGTGTGTATTATTCTGTACTTAAATGAACATAGCACATTGTTAAATATGTTAATGCACCTGCAAGGCTTTGGAAAGTGAGTGTGATGGACAGCTGTAATGCATCCACAACAAACACACGGCCCTCTCGATGTACCGTCTTTCCTTTCAGCTTTCACTCTTTTTCAATTAGCCTCCATTTTGAAAGTACTGTAACTGAAAAATATACAACGCGCAGCTTAATTTCTTGCAAGCCTCCACATTACCTAATCTCTTGTTTCCTTTTTAACTTTATAACAACATGTGAATGTATCACCTTTTCCACATATCAGGTTGACAGACTGAACGAGTGACATAAAAGAAAATGATCCACATTAGTTCTAAAGGGTACCACTGGTCAGCTTACAATTACATCTGAGTGCAAGAAACAAAAATCGTTTGAACATGCATTCGACTCATGGGGAAAGTCTGTGATGTGTTTAGTCATGGCTTTAGTTTCATTCATTTGTCTGTCGATTAAGGCATACTTCAGGTATGAGCCACTTTATTCCCCATTTATTGCTAATCATTTTCAGATAAGTTCAGTATTATTTATGGGAATTCAATGTCCGCTGAATGACAGCCAGGTTTGTAATTATATTATATGATTAGCAAATTGATATTCAAGCATTGTCATTCAGTCATTCATAACTGTTGAAGAAAAACCACAAAGATGTTATTGCTGCCTCTGTGTTGTGATTGGCCACCACTTATTTTTATTTTCATTGGCAGGGTTAAGGGCCTAATGAAGAGTGTCAGAAACCTGACCCTCCATAACCCGACTCTCCATAATTTACTCTCTACTTATACCATTGAACTAAGTGTAAATATGACAGCTATGAATGTTTATTTTAAAATAAATTAAAAATAATATAATTTTTGAACGCTCATTTTTAATATATAAAAGAATAGGTAAATGTTATAATCTTCACCTGTCTAAATTCCAGCATGTACCCACTAAAGCCTCAGATTACTGCTCTTAGCTCACATGAGTGGAACCCAATGTGATCTGCTTTTATGCTCAAAACAGCTGTGAAAAGCAGTTATTTGAGTTACTGTATTCACGTTACCAGCGTCAATCAGACGGGCCATTCTTCTCTCTGACCTCAATCATCAACAGGGTGTTCAAAGAAAGAACTGACACTCAGGGGATTTTTAATTTATGTAATTTTATATTGTTAAATTTAGGGGGGTTTTTTTATTAATATTTAACTAATTGAATTTTATTTCTTTTGCATAATTCCGTGTACACTATAGACACTGTTGTGTGTGAAAATCTCAGGAGATTAGTAGTTTCTAAAATACCAAAATCAGCATATATGGAACCTTGATTAAAGCCACAGGTACCAGTGTTGTTGTTTGTAAACACAGGGAACCCAGAAAACCCAGAAAATTCCACTGTTGAGGTCAGAATGTCTTAAATTCTTCTCACTTTTCCAGTAATTTAATTAATGCTTAGAATTAATTGAAAAACAAATTAATTAGTGCTCTTTGCTTTCCACCTCCTCCATGTAAAAGTTAGTCACAATGGGGGCCCCATGGTACATCCATGCTTTTGATTCTAGAAATCACCGGTATGACCATCAGAGGTGATGGCACCTTTCAGCCACCAATAACGCAGTCCTGAGATACCTTCCAAGACGGATTAACTCCCATGACCCCCCACCTTGACCCAGGTAACCCTACTGAATCAGATGATCGCACGGTAGGGCAATGAGATGCTCACTTTCTACCTAATGTATACTTTAAAACAATTAATGTGTAAATAGATGCCATTCAGCCATAACATTAACACCACCTGACTGGTCTGTAGTTAGGCAACCCTATAGATAGCAAACTGTAAATAAAATCCAAAAGTTTGTTCAGTGCAGGAAACACACTTAAGCTTCCTTGAAAGAAATTAACGCCTTGTCTGCAGGTTTTGTGTCTAACTGTATGGTGTTTTAACTGGTGAGGCTTATCACGCTTCAGCACACTGCCTGTGTTTTAAGAGATTACTAAAATGTCAGACCGGCCCTGTTGCAGTTACAAGCTGAGCTTTTAGAATGTTTCCCTGAATTCTTGTATGTATTTCAGTATATAATCGGTCAGCCAATTCTAATAGATTTTTTTTCCTCTCAAAAACAATTATCTAATATATATAAAGTAAAATAATATTCTATATTATATAATAGAATTATTATATAATAATACTTGGATATAATTAAACATTAGACTCTGTCTAACAAATAACTGGCTTACAACAGATCAGAAGAATAGACATATAGAGAGACAGAGAAATTGGGAAAAAACTAAAAATAAAAATCTAGTGTTTCCAGGCTCTCAATTTCGTGCATATAGTGCTCTTGATATTGAGGAAAATTCTCCTGGGTTTGGAGGCCTACAGAATTCCCTACAGAAGACTCAAATTTCTTCAAATCCTCAAATCCCCCTTTCTACAATTACAGTTTATCCCTTGCTGTCAGAGTTGGTCATATGGCACTGCTGCCACATCTAGCTAACACATTACTTCTTTTACCCCAACTGTAACCAAGTCTTGCCCTTTTGACCTTGCTCCTGCCCTAGATCTCAGTGGTCACAGAAAATTTACTTTGGATGTCTGTGCTGGGACTAACTAGTGCGCAGAGAAATTTCAGATCTCTGGATACAAGTTCCACTTCCTGCTGGGAGGGCACAGTGAGCAAAGCTGCTTCCTGTTGCTCTTTCTGTCATTAGGACAATTAACTGACACCCATGTGACTCTTTTGAACAGAAGTCTGCATTTTTTTTTTTTTTTGTGTGTGTTTCCAAATGAGACTATGAACATTATGAAAGTGTTGGTGAGAACTTGGACCTGGTTGGCAGTTTGTACTGTCCAAGTCTTGTTATTTGTTCATTTGTTTTTTAGTTAATTTAGTCAAATATTGTTTACAGTACTAGCATTACAGTATACCAAACCTTGACTAATACTCTGGTACACACTTAATTAGTATAAATAGGTGTTAAATATTTCAGTTGTGGTAGAAAATCAGGTTATGGAATTCAGGAGCATGCGATTAGGTTAAGATTGTACGGCTGATTGCTCATTTGCTTGCTTTTATGTAGCAGTGTGTAGTTTTGAGTCCAGTACAGATGTCACCTTTGTCACCTCTGGTTGTATTACTTAAACCTTAATGAGTCCAACGGGACGCACTGTGCTCTTGAGGTGAAAGAGAAGGTTCCAAGGTTCACACTACTATGGCAAGTTGAGTGCAATTTAAAACTGGGTCAGGGGGTTCCTTAATAGGCACTGCATACATCTATTTCCTAACCAAGTCAATCATTAGACGTGTTTGGCGTATAATATCACAGTGTGGGGTCTGCGTGAATTAGTCTTTGTTTCCAGATTTGAAAATGACTGAATTTGAAAATGTTCTGGATTCAATAATCAGCGTCTTACTGAAGGCAGAGGAGCTTAAATTTAAATGCTGGTCATAAAAATACTTGTCACATACAGCAGTCATAAATTTTTCTCTTCATTTTAATGGCTTAAATGTGTGTTTTCTTCCCGATGGAAGCTTGATCTGTGTTGCCAGATTGTGATGAGCTCATCTACATAAGACACTACTTACTTCTAAACATATTAGGAGCTAAATCGTGTTTTAATGGTAACTGAGCCCACTTTTGGCCAGCTGTTACAAATGCCTTAGTGTTACACAGGATTTTATGTTTCTGTGCCGTGTTATTGCACCTAATGAATAGCATCGGTCATGTTTAATTACTATAGCCTTTGGTGCTATGAAATATTGTTGTTTCAGTCACTGGGTTTAGTTTTTCAAGAAATTTATTGCACCTCACTACGACTTTTTATGCATTTTTAAAATAAATGTGTCTGAAAAGAAACTGTTAAATTTTGGCATAATATTACTGAGATGCTTTGAGCCTTATGTAATGTCCTGGTTTTTCCAAATGAATTGTCTACAGTTAGTCATTACTTCTGATCTCTTCTTTCATTTTTTTAATATTAGTGTCAGTTCAGTTGCTGGTATGTCTTCATTGCTCATTTGATATTAATACAGGCTTAAATTTTAAAGCCATTTGAGTGTCTGTGTTTTCTGGTTTATATTATTACTCATAAACAAGAATTGCTCTTTTTCGCCTGAATTTAGTCTCAGTTTACATAAGGGCATATTAATTCTTTATAGGAGAGTTTTAGAGTTAAGGAAAGTTTGCTTGTCTGAAGTGCTGATTTATAGGAGTAATTTTGCCTGTTTTTACTTTTCACAAAACTCCCCACTGAACAGACGTCCCTACTGAGTAAGAATTCATATGTAAATAGAGGATAGTCTATTAATATGTATCTTACTGCCAGGACTCAAGCTGTTTAATAGCTCCTGATATTTAATCATTTAGTTCATCTTCATTATCCTTGGGAGTCCCTACCGCTAAGATTATACCATTTTGTAAATCATAGCATCTGGATTAAAAATATCCTAAAAATAATTGTGTGTGTTTTATTTGAGAAATATCTTTCGGGATGCAATTGTGGTTGTGACTACACTTTTACAATATATGTCTGAATCCAGATGTTACTGCACAGTAAAAAAAAGTCTTTGACTCTGGTGGCATGGTGACAGACGCACACACTGACCTATAACACTTGTCAAAAATGTCCACACGGTGCCGACTAAGAATGTTGGAAAGTCGAACTCACAAATCCCTCATCAGAGACATCAACACTCACTGGACATGTATATACTTATAACCTGGGTTTGCACATCTCCTTAATAATTGTTTTTTTCATAACCAAGTTCTGTAATGTCAAGTTTTGCAGTTATAAGTATAATCAATAAATACTTTTCAGTTGGATTAAAACATGACTTTATAGCTCTCCATGCAACTGGTCAGGATGTTGAATGGGAAATTTTAATTGTTTTTTAACATACATAACACCTAATTTTTTGGGGGGGGAATATCAGGAATCATGTTGGTACTGGGGTGGCACGATGGTGTAGTGGTTAGCACGTCCACCTCACAGCAACAAGGTCCTGGATTTAAGTTTCCGGCTCTGGTTGGGTGTTTCTGTGTTGATTTTGCATGTTCTCCCTGTGATTGTGTGGGTTTCCTCCAGGTACTCTGGTTTCCTCCCACAGTCAAAAGACATGTACATTAGGTTTGGACTGTTCCAAGTTGCCCCTAGGTGTGGAGTTGAGTGTGAATAGTGTGAGTTGTGTGTGTTTGTATTGATCTGCAAAGGATTGGCGAGCTGTTCAGGATGTACCCCACCTTCGCCTAGAGTCTGCTAAGATAGGCTTCAGCCTCCGCGTGACCCTAGTCGGATTAAGCAGTTCAGTTAATGAATAAGAGAATGAATATTAGCACTGTGTTTTTGCATCTATCTATCTATCCATCCATCCGTCCAACCATCCATCCATCCATCCATCCATTCTATAAGCATAGACCAAAAATCCATTTATACCGGACAGCTATTTGACATCATATTCATCAAACATTTTATAATTTCTCATGAACTTTAAAATGCTTTTCCACTGTGAGGTCAAGTAGGACGTTCATCTGATGGACAGATCGTATTCAGCCACAGATAGGACATCCGCAGGTACACAGCATACCTAATGGGTATGATCTGTCTAAATGTTTAGTCTCAGCTGCTTTAGCTCCCGTCTAGCAATAAATTAGCATTGGACAGGTCTGGCTCCTTGTTGTGCTAGACTCCACAGCATGCAGTTCCACTCTATGAACCTGTCACTGTGGGAGATTCTCATCACTGACACTCAGTTCTTTCACACTGAGGCAGCTATAATAATCACTCTTGAAAGTCTTTCTATCTGCGTTGCCCTCCGCCTCACGCCAGGGATCAAAGCCAGGTCTAAACACCATCCTGCTCAACAGTGACATCTTTTCCCCCAAAACAGCCCCAACAGTGAAAACAAGGGTGTGAAAGCTGAGCTGGGCTCTTTAGGAGCATAAGAGAGAAGAACTGGGAGGAAATTTCAGAGATATAACCAGGACTTGGCGTGTAAATATAAACCACTTGTTATAACAGGAACTTGAAATTTATAGCTTGTAGTATTTTGTCCGCAGACCTTTGCTTAGTTTCAAAATATTGGCAGGAGTAATTATGTGCAGATGGAGGGAGAGCCAGCTGCAGGCTTTGAGAGGCCTGACCGAGTCGGACATTTCCTCATTGGGTGCAGGAGATCAGTGCTTTGATTAAAGAGCTTTCGCACTGGAAACATGTCACTCACATCCACTCACTGGAAGATCTTATCCATAAAACACCAGAGACCGTTCCAGGAGACCTGAATATGGTGCTCTCTCTTTACACTCAATATGCATATTTTCTGACTTCCAGAACTGTGATGCTTTATTTAGAATTTTGCATGTGGATATGTCTTATTTATTCTGTTATCTGATTGAGCTTGGGTATGCTTTTCATTATTCATTCGATTGCCTAAAACATGTCTCATACAGTATAATGTTTTATACCATTACTGCTGTGCCAGTGTAATGTTTTTACCAAGTGCTGGAGATGATATGATTAATTTGTGCATGTCTAGCCAGATATATAAAATGTATTACATGATTTCTAAACACACACCATCATCTTGAGAAGCAATAAGTTATGAACAATTCCTGCCAATTGCAACCATATATATATATTTAATCCTTGTTTCCTGGATGTCCTTACAGAAAAGGTTCTGTTACTCTTTCTGCTCTTCCTCCAAAAGAATTGCATCATAAAACCTCAGTTTTAATATTTGCATGGGTATTAGTTACCATAGGTGGCTTATACATTTAAACATAACTCTCTGAGGATGATCATCACCTGCTGATTTTTAATAATATATGTGCTGTAGAACGCCAGTCTGTCAACTGTTTGTATGGGTGAATACAAATACTGTGTGTATTCTTGTTCTGTTGGAATGGATGCCTGTGAGGTGACAAATTGTATGATGCTTAACCACGAGACTCGGTTAATGCAGTGAAGGGTACACACTTAGGTTTCTTAACATTCAAACTGTGAATATAATAGACAGTTCCATGTAGAGATCCACTAACGAACACAGTGTGTCATTCACAGTGGTGCCCAACAGCACAAAACAAGCTGATGAGGAGAAGAAATACCGGGACTGTGCTGATCTCTATGAGGCCGGCTTCCAGAAGAATGGAATATACACCATCAACATTACTCCGCAAGATACTAAAAAGGTGTGTGTGTGTGTGTGTGTGTGTGTGTGTGTGTGTGTGTGTGTGTGTTTAGATATCTAAAGCTCCCTCGTCATGCAAAAAAAAAACAAAAAAAACCCCACAATCTATCTATCCAGTGCAGCAGTTTAAAAGATTATCCCTCATTCCGGTTCTCACATTCTCAGCCTCCACAGCTTATTTTAGTGAATTTCTTACTCCAAACATATCTGACTGAAATCAACAGTTAATCAGTGAGGATAATGAGAATATTATGGGCGTATTAAAACCAGATTAGGAAACCCAATAATAGTTCATTAGAAAAGCTGATGCGAAACATTGGTAGATTGGAAGAAAGCCATTGTGAGCAACACTGACGCAGTTGCTGGTTTAGCAAGATAACACTGAGTGCAGTGAATGTAGCGTTAGGGTGGAGGGGTCATTTGGTTTACACTTCAGGCAGTCCAAGATGTTTTTTTTTTTCTAATGTTAATTAGATAAGAGATTGTGCTTGAAGCTGAGCTCACTAGTGTATACTGTATGGTAGCTGATGAACTGGATTAGCCATATCATATATCATATATTTTAGACTGCAGGCCTTTATGGTACATTTTATAGTGTGGAATGTGTATGTTGTGTAATGTAAACAAGAGTTTATGACTGTGTTCTGGCTACAGATTGGTGTGTGTGTGTGTGTGTGTGTGTGTGTGTGTGTGTGTGTGTGTGTGTGTGTGTGTACATGTGCCTTGGTGTCTCGTTTCACCACAAGTCATGTCTGTGGTTCTCGGGTAATTGTCCTTGTGTGTATTCAGCTGGATGTATGTGAGGTTAACAAAATCTCTCATCCACCACCAAAGAGCAGCAGTCACAGATTTGCCGCTTATTGGTTTACACTCCGCCACACATGGCTAGATTACAGCCATGTGTCCCTTTTTGTCTCCACTCTGATCTTAGACCTGGACTTCTGCCCTGTTCTAATTGCTAACTAAACATGTAGGCCATCCTACTTTAGGCACACCGCAAAAAAAAAAAAAATAATAACAGCTTGTTGGGAACATCTGTCTATATCTGCTTTTATATATGTATAATAGTAAAAAAATACTGTGATAACTCTAGCTAATATTAAGCTGCATGAAAGAACTTGAACTGTGCACTATGTAGGTTATACTTAAAAATAAAATAGCATAGAACTTGAAATCTTTAATAAAGCAGGAGAAACGTAGGCATCTAACTTTCAGTGAATATAAGTGCATTTGGCCAAGCTAAGAAACAAAAAAATATAGAGAAATAATACTCTCAATCTCTCTAGGTGTCATTCATTCATTCATTCATTTTCTAAGCCACTCATTAATTAGGGTCGCGGGGAGGATGGCACCCATCTTAGCCGACCCTGGGAGAAGGCGAGGTACACCCTGAACAGCTTGACACACAGCCAACACACATACAACCATTTACACACCTAGGGGCAATTTGGAACAGCCAGACAGCCTACTGTGCATGTTTTTGGACAGTGGGAGGAAACCGGAGTACCCAGAGGAAGCCCACGCAAGCATAGGGAGAACATGCAAACTCCACACAGAAACTGCCCGAGCCGGGAATCGAACCCGGGACTTTCTTACCGTGAGGCGACTGTGCCGCCCACTAGGTGTCATAAAAATGTAATTATTTAATATCTGAAATTTCTACTTTTATGTCAGAGCATGTAAGATGATCAGAACACAATGTAACATCTAAATCCATTTAGGTCTGAAAAAGGAGATGCTCTTCTATATCTGGAATGTGATTAGTTAGGGACATATTTGCCAGGCTGCCAGAAATGAGCGTATATCCTTATATGGCTTAAAATAAAATAAACAATTCCTATTAATATGCACTTTAACTTGGATATTTCTCGTAAAACTCTGTTCTAATGGATTTGTGTGTGTGTGCAGGTATACTGTAATATGGAAACAGCTGGTGGAGGATGGACAGTAATTCAACACCGAGTGAATGGTAGCGTCGACTTTCAGAGGACATGGAAAGAGTACAAGATGGTATGCCAACAAATATCATACCTCTAACCTTCATTTAGGCTGTTGACAGGAGTGAGGGATGTCTAGAGCAACCATAAGAGTAATTAGATGTATGAAACTCTTTATTACTCTTATTGCTAAGAGAGGAAAAAAAGGTGTCTTGAAGTGTCTTAATGTCCAGGGGCATCTAGTGAAGTTTTCTTCTACCCATTGAACACTGGACCTTTTGCATGCATGATCAAGAAGAGACTCTCATCCAACACAGTTTGATGATTACCCTATTCTAACACATCTAATAAAACAAGATTTATACTGGTGTGTTGAATTAAATGTCTTGGAGCAAAGAAATCACCAAACGTCAGCCTCTCAGGACTGCAGCTGATAGAGATACGAGGCAGCTCTGTGTTGACGGAGAGGGTTTTTTTTTTCTCAGCTTCAGCCTAAGTCCTGGGATGTAGAGATGTAACATAATACATTTATCCTAACAGACAGGTCTAACGTCACACGCACATTGAATCACTGTTATATTACTGTACATTATTAGCATTTTCAGTTTATTCATTTGCAGATTATGCATAAATTAACCCTGGACCCTTGCTTAGTGCAGCCTGTGAAGCACAGCCAGGCAATTCATAACTGAAATAAAAATTGTTACAGTCAAGACAGGTTACTTGAATTGGACAGGTTTGGTCTATTAATAAAAAATAAATAAATAAATATGCCAGGCTATAAATAACGATAGCTTGTTCTGAATGTGTTCCATGAATGGAAAGTTCAGGAATTAAATGTCTATACCGACGCACAAATAGCCGAAATGTGTTTTTGGATGGATTTAAATAATTAATAATATTTGAACTGTTGAATTTGGTTCAGTAATCAGTGCTGAGGGAGGTCCATGGAACTTTATTTTGTGAAGTCCTGAACTAATGTTACAGAAATGAAATCATCAAGAGACATTCACAATACAAAAACATTTTTAAAAAAATCTCACACATTTAAAACGCCAAATAAATTAAATGTACTGAGAGATTTGACTCTCTGAGCTGAAAAGCTGAAACAAAAAGGCAGATTAAACAGCATTTGATTCAGAACTACCTAGCAAATGAGGTCAATTTAATGGATACACTGGGTGTACTATATATTTGATTTACTGATCAGCAGGGTCATCTTCATTAAACATGTCGTCTTTGAAGAGTTCTGCACCACAGTGTTGCATGATAATAATTTTGTGCAAGACATATTGATTGAAAAGTATAAGCTGGTGTGAAATGCATTAAATAATAAATAGTTAAAATAAGTAACAAGTGCTCATATTTAGGTAAGCTAGCACAGCGATGGAATTGAGTAGCCTGAGTATCCTAGAGAGACATTTGAAATCCATTTCTGTATTTTGGCTCAGCAGTGATTTGGCTTATCTGGAGTGGAGAAGGTTTGTAAAGGTTGTTATTTATGCCTATTAGTGAAGTGATGCACGACAACCTGTAACCTTAGAAAAGGATTATTGCGACACAGCACATTAAAACAGAGCTTTATCCACAACCACTCACTCAAGAGGATGCCCCGCTTGACCACTTCCCTCTTTGGCTACTCATACAGTTCTCGTGAGAAATTGTGCAGCAGTAAAAAAAAAAAAGGGGGGGGGGGGGTGTTAGAGAAGGAAGGGAAAATTTAGTCATATGTGACTTTTAAAATGCAGTCACATAGCCCACACCTTGACAACAAATACAGACCACAAAAAAAAAAAAACAATTCAAAATCAGGGGATAATATCATTCCACCCACACATGGCTTATTCTTATTACAACTGCATATCTTCTGTCATAAATCACTAGCATCATAATCACCTCAAAATGTTTAAACCATAATAGAATAAATAGCCAGGAGGTAATAAAGAGCAGTTTTTAACACGGAAATTTCGCCTTCATGTTTGCTATCAGAATCACGTGCAGCCTGTGCCAAACTCTTTCGCCCCATTCCCACCACCATTCTGATTACATACTGAAGGTTTTCATGATTTCAAATTATATCATCAGCTTATTTTCCTTGAATGGAATGATTACCCAGGACTACATAGTTAATTTCTTTAAAAAAAAGAGCGACTGTGGAAGACTATGCTGTGTGAGCTTGGACCATATGGTGCTCATTTGTTGCGCCATAAACAGATTTTGAATTTGTTGGTGTGGGCTTTCGTTTTGACTCCCTCTACTGTACGAATTTACAGCTCAATAAGGCATTATTCAGAAGCTGGTCCAGCAAGTTAAATGAGCTGAGCCAGTTGTGTACACATCGTGGGGGGTGGTGGGGGTGCTCAGAAGTTCTACTAGGAGGGACATCCCTACTGTTATAATAAGAGATTATGGTTAATTACCAATGATGACACAAGTGAACATAGAGAAAAGTGTACTTCAGAGAAAGACTGTGTTGCATGTACACAGTGCATTGTGTATTAGTGATATATATGTTTCTCATCAAACAGCTTGCATTTACAAATATTATTGCAAATTGGTTCATAAAGTGCTGATACAATCATATATCAACATTTCCTAAAACCTTCGAATTATAATCTTTGAAAACAAGATAAATGAAGTTGCTTGCTTTTGCTGATTGCTGAGCTTTCTTGGACCAGACTATGTTTCCCATGGCCTGCTCCAGGGCCCATCAGTAACCCTCCTGAATTCCTGCACTGACCTTGGGTGCATTCTCCCTTCCAGGGCTTTGGGAGTGTGTCAGCTGAGCACTGGCTGGGGAACGAGTTTGTGTACATGCTGACCAGCCAGAGACAGTACTCGCTCCGTGTTGAGCTCACTGACTGGGATGGACATCAGGCCTTCTCGCAGTATGATCGCTTTCACATCGGCAGTGAGAAAAACAAGTACAGGTACTGGAAATCCTACGATGGTCTCTACTGTTTTGATTCATTCAAGCCAAAAAATTTATTCAGTACATCAGCGATGTTCTGGCATTGTTTTGTGTGTGTATGTATGTGTGCGTATATAATCTTTGGTAGGTATTATGTAGGATTTGACAGTCTAAATATAAGCCATTTCTGAAAATGTCAGTTCCCCAAAATAGTTTAAGCCCCCTATTTAAGAGTGAACCTCATACTGAGTCCATTATTATTCTATTAAGTGATTTATAGAATGGAAATGTCCTCTCCATTTATCTAAGTAAACATATTCAAATTCAGCATCTATGTCTGTGGCTGACATTTGAGCTCAACCAGATTTTGGATTAAACCATTCCAAGTGTTCAAACACTTAAAAACAGATATATAGTCTCTCACTGCATCCAGAGACTGTCAGATGGCTAGATAAAATGCTGCCGATAATTTGCATGGTTTTTAACCTTCTAACTGTCCTCTTTCACTTTAAAATGGAAATCTGATTATTTCACAATAACTTTGTAGAGGCATGTAACACATATTACAAGTCTTTTCCTTTGGGTCAGTGACAGGCCAAGTCTAAAGTGTATCACTCAGTAGGAAAAGGGTGTCAGGTATAGTCCATGGTGGTGCTCTTGGGGTCATAACTAATTTGTGGAATTCTTATTTACAAAATAATGGCAGCATGACATTTCTTTTTTGGCACTCACCCCCAGTGGCCAGCTTTATGGAATTATTAAACAGCTATCATTGGTGAGACTGGAGAAGGAACAAACAGCTATGTTGTAATTCAGTGGAATCTGAATTGGGCTTTTGTGGCCTCTTGTGGTGTATGACACTCGCATTGAACTGAATGAATTTCTCGCAATCTCTCCCTTTAATAGACATGATTTGTAAAACATTATTGTACCGAATGTAAATATGATGAGTTTGAGAACCCAGTTTCAACATATAACCACATGGAAAGCAATGCACACAAGTCCTTATTATCAAAATATAATCATATTCATTATATAATATGATATTTGCTGTTCTTTTTAGCGTGTCACATTGTCCTGGTTTATGAGCCGCCTGTGCCAGTAAAAAAAAAAAAAAAAAAAAAAAAACATTTCAGCAATCTAATCAGCATTCTGGTCTCTATAAATAGATTTGTTCTTTTAAACCGTTGTGGTCTCAGACTCACACTTTGCTTGTATGGAACATTAGCCAAAGCAAACCCATTCCCATGGGTCTAAACAAACTGGATGATATGTTGCCACTTCTGGGAGTGTGCTCTCGTACTTTCACAGCTTTTAGCCTAGAAATTTTGGTTTGTACATTTAAACCAAGCAACGTAGTAAAGATAGATCAAGATTTGTAGTTATAATGCTTTATGATCATAGATACACAAACAGCGACCATATATAGAAGTGGTTTGCTGAGAACCTCAGATGATCATTTAAAACGTAATGTATTACAAAGTGCTACAGTTCTCGTTTATCACAGGGAGCAGAGGTGGAGGCTTGCCAGTTGACTAAAATGTTGTTTGAATGCCAGCCTCTTAAACCTGGACAGGATATGACTTGGGTTGAGAACTGTGGCACAGAAAAGCAGAAGAAACAAATACTGTAACCTAAATCACAAACCAGCTCTCACTTACTGTACATTAATACTACTCAAGTTAATGACTGCACAATTACATACACAATCTGAAATAAATCAGAGGACTTGGCCACATGTGGGCCGAGTGATAAATTACAGCTAATGACCATATGTATCTGTTGCTTTTTTCTCTCTCTCTTGAAAATTTCTTCACTGAATTTAAACAGCTCTTTTTCTCAGGACACAGTGTGTGTAAAAGTTGTTTCGATTATGTCAAGAAAATTATTGCTTTTTAATCACACTCATTTCAGAAAAGGTTATCGCAACTTAGTTATTCGCATTGTAAAATGTTGTGGACTTTTACTCAAACAACATATGGTGCAACATGTGGTCCTTTGGTATGATCTCATGAGATAAAATATACACCAGACTTTTATGAAGATCGACAAATGTCCATTGGTGCATTTCTATTTGGTCAGATGTGATGTATGTAATGCTGATATCTTTCTGATCAAATACTGCACAAATACTAAAAGAAAAAAAAAACATCTGGAATGGCTGATATGGATTGTCCCTGGTAATCCCCTATTGCAGCCTTAATACATCCGCTACACACATCCCTAATGGCTTGAAGTAAGGTCATCAGCTAATCACTGTAGTCATGGAACTTTTTAATGGGAAAGACATGAAATAATATTTAATTGGATAGAGCAAGAGGGAATATAGTAAAACTAAGAGTCTCACATAATTCATCAACCATGTTTGCTTTTACTAAGTGTTGCATTATAAGCCTTTACATTATCTGATTTACTGTGTAGTTACTGTGTGCTGGTAAAGGGACATGTGGGTCACTTGCTTTGTTCATGGAAAATGAAAGCTGTACAGATTCTCAGAGAAAACAGGAAGACATTGTAAATATGAGAGTACAAGGTTGGCAGTTTTATATGATCCAAACAACATTTATAGCAAATTCAGGGCAAATTCATTGGTAGTTCAGTGGTTAAGACATTGGAAGGTCATGAGTTCATATCCCGGCACTGCCAAGCTGCCACTGCCGACTCTTGATCAAAACCATCAATCCTCTATCGGTCAATGGTATTAAATGTAATAAATGTTAGTTTCTTTGAATAAAGGTGTCTGCCAAATGCCATAAAAATGTTATGCTGTTAACAACTATCAGTGCACACTGATCAGAAACAGCAAACATCAAATATACATAATGTAAAATTTAGTGGCTTGGTATCTCACTGTGAGAGGTAAGTTAGGCATTACAGGTTTCTGCTATTCTCCTTTTTTTTCTTCTACACCCAACCATTTCCAGGCAATATCTCGAGAAAACTTTGCTAATTCTCATCAAACTTTGCAACTAACTCCTTTTTCATAATACTACAATAACATTTCATGGATTAATTAGCATTGTTGTCTATAAGATGCTGTGTGCTTTATCCACACTCTGTTTTAATGGACTGTACCATGGTGTAAACGGGGTTGTGAAGGCGACACACAGCTTATTCTTTCCATGTAATACACTCAACTTTGATACCGGAACACACCCTCTTTCGGTACTCAAACATTTCTAAAAATGGTGCACTTTACAAAAAACAATACTGATAATAATAATAATATTAATAATAAACCTGGAATGCCTCCTATAGTAAGGTTGACATAAACATCTTGTATGAATCATAAAACAATACCCACTTTACCATCTCTGAGAATTCAGTTAATTTCTTTATTATTTTAGGAACTCACAAGTTTAGCAAGCAACCTCCAACCAACTTGTCAATGGTTTTCTATACTGCTTATCTGCTGTGGTTAATTTCGAGCCAATTCCAGCTGACATTGGGAAAGAGATGGGGTACACCCTGGACAAGTGGGCGAAAAACCTTCTCTCAGAAAGGCCTTCAGTCAAACTCATAACCTGTTTTCTGTGAGGTGGCTGTGCTAAGCAGTGCAACACTCTTTTGAGCACAAGAGAAACACTGACCACATAAAAAAAAAAAAAATAATAATTTTTTTAAAAAAGCGGTATTCCTTATTTAAGGTATAACATTAAATTTCTTTAATATGTTCTTAGCCAGGATTAGTAAATGATACTAATTTTGTAACACTAGAATACTTCATAAGATGTAGCCTGTTAGTCATACATTTATTTGTAGCTTGATAGAAACAAACAAACGCAGCTTACCTGTGTACATTTTATGTACAATAGAGACACGGCTCACGTAATACACAAATAGGATTAGTCACTTTATGAATTTTTCTGAGGATGTAGATTAGTATGTTACACCAGCATATATGATCGCCCCAATAAATTCATTTTGATTAACCTGACCACACCAATGTAAATGTCTGGCTTAGATATTGGACAGTATACAGACAGTATTAGTGATTTAAAACTAAAATTTCTGATGATGAGAATTAAAGTGAATTCAGATATGGTGGAAGCACATGATTAAGTTTATTCCGTGGATATGCTGCTGAGAATTTTCAAGTTACCTACATGTAGGCCATGCCTTTGATCTTAGCAGATTTTTAGTAAGCAGAAACATCAGAGATGGGATTTTTACTAGTGTCTAGAGCACTGCCTTTAAACAGAACCTCACTTGCCTTACGCCAAGAAAAACAGTTATAGAAAATACAACATAGAGGGAGAAATCGCTTTTTATCTTCCTTCATAATAATAATATTTAAATGAGAAGATGGCAGTCATTCAAATACAAACATTTAAGCATCTTTTAAATATCCCATTTAATTCATTTCCTACACTGTATGTTACTGCTAATATGCTCAATTAATTGTCATATTTTTATTAATGACATTAATCTGTGCAAATTTGGTTTAAAAATAAATGTGGCTTCCACCTATTTACTCGGCTGCTTAGAAAATAGCACTTGATCCAGCACATCATGACCCTTATGAATACAAATTAAAAAAATTCATGAGATACTAACTTGAGCTCATGAAATTGGAATGCCTGAGATTTGTTAACTTAATAAAATAATGGAAATGGTAAGAAAACTCAGCCTAAAGGAAACCATAACTTCTAATTAATAATTAGTTCCACATTTATATGTATTATTCACTGGGAACAGATCTGAAATATTTAATGTACTTACAGCACAAAACATAAATTTCAGCATGACATGTTGAGGTTTTGAAAAACTGTCAACCTGTAGATTAAATCGTGCTCTTCACCTGGGCCAATACCATGCAAGAAAAATATGCTTATTTTCAAATTGAGAATTGTTAATAATTCAAAAACAAGTTTTACTCGATCTCAAGCCTGTGTCTTCAACCCTACTGTCCTAACTCTCACACAACTATTGTATATTGTGTAGTAACATCTGAGGTTTATATAATAATGATGTGCCCAATGTCAGTATTCAATCCTCATTCCAAACACTTACCTCAATTTGGGTCGTATTTAGTAGATTAAAATTACATTGTAGGATACAAATTCAAAACCTGACTTGTACACATTCATGTCTCATAGCATTACTTCTGAAAAACTTGGGATAAGAATTCTATCCATAATCCGTGTGTCCTTAAATGCCTGCTGGTAAGATACCTAAGACATGAAAGTTAGGGATGGAATATTGTATGACATGTTTATAAGTGTTCTAGGAGTTGGTAATGACCATCAACTCAAAGAAGCTGTGTTTAGAATTTTGTGCCAGTATCATAGGCAAAAGTAACCTGAGCTACAGTTACAGAGAATCGAGTGCCACTGTACAATAACAATGTGTCAGCAATCAAGAAAAGCATTAAAACACAAATCTGTGGATATTTAAAATGCTAGTGTGGGGTTCATCTGATCCTGTTTTCTTATATGAGGAATATGACTACCGAGCGTGATGACAGGACAAAATCACACTAATATTCGCTAGCACATTTGCGCAATCATACCAATGCAATCGCAATCATTCGCTTGGTGGATTCTTTTTCACTTTCCATTTCTGAAGCATGATCCAGCTAAACCAGTGAATGTTGGCACATTGCATTGATGTGTCTAAAACAGTTAGCATAATTAAGTGGATTGCGTGTTGTTGTTAGCAGAGTAAAACAATAGCAATATTCCCCTACATGAAATTGGCATGGGAGAGTTAGCAAACCTGGCAGGACTGTTTCCTACCTGCATGTGTCCAGTCTCTTGGTCAACCTCAAATGTCTTTAAGAATGTTGTAAACGAATGTATTAAACTCTTACCAAATAAACCAAGGGCTTGAATCATACAGTACTAGTGCATGGAAATTGCAGTAATAACCAACGCGGTTATGAACACTTCCAAGAAGCAGAAAAAGAAAAAAGAAAAACAGAGGAAATGGGAGAGGGGAAAACCAGATGCAAATGTATGTATATTTAATCACATTACAGATTTTTTCCACAAACTGGCTAAAAGTGTGAGTGCATGTGTGACAACTAATTTGCAAGAGAATGCACTAGCTTTCCTATAAACCTCTTGAGGTTTCTTCAGTTCTTCATAAGCAACAATCAACTTTGTGAATTTTCACCAAAGTATTCTAATCTAAATTTGTGCAATGTTTTCTTTGTAGCTATGCTTCAATATCTCTGAATTTGATGCAGCGATCTGTTATGTTGCCATTTCAAAAGGAGTACCATTTATATATATATATAGAGAGAGAGAGAGAGAGAGCATCGATCCAATGAAATAATGGATATGAGTCTAGCAGAGCCAAAGAATGAGTATTATGGATGGTGCTGGTTGAGTGGAAGTATGCTTGGGCCGGGTTTATAACAAGCACAGGTTCATACAGACTGTCGACATTCAAAGGTCTCCAGCTGGTTATTTGCCAGACCTAGTCAAAATACCGCTGCACTCAAATACTTTGTGTTTGCAGATCAAGTCTGTATGTTTGGCTGAGCGTGACTCTTATGTGGTCTTGCATCACATTTCTTAAAACCCACCACCACGAATGAGGATTTGTACATGTGAGTGTGGCCACATAAGTGTTCCTGCACCATTCTATAAAATCAGCACATGCACTGGCTTTAAATAATAGCACTCATTCCCAGAAATAAAAGCACACATATTTAATGTCATTTTAATAAACATGTCCTCTCCAGTGTGTGACTGAACATATGCTGAGGTTATTCCATATTATTTCTACTGCTCACATCCTGACAAAAAGTAATAGTCCTGGTCCCCTGCTGTATGGGTATACTTACAACAGATGCTACATCTTTATTTAATATCGCTGTACTCTTACCAGCCAAGGCTTAAATTCCAAGGTTTTTTTGCCATAATGGAATAATCCTCTGGGAAATCCCACAGTCTCTTCAGCTCCGTTTGATGTAGATTTGTGAGAAGAACTTGGCAGACCTGATGCCTGAATGATATGAGTAAGCTGTAAACTTCTGGCATTTCTCTTCTCAAACTAAATCTTCTGATTTCAAAATTCATTTGTTCATTTGTTTTGCCTGTCATTAATTATTATGAATACGATTATAATAGATAGTGCAGCTGTTCATACATTAACACTCTTACTCTGATTCATGGTCCCAGGCCTTCATGAGTCTTCACCACCTTCCTATTTTATGTTTCCAGTCAATTTAAAATACAGAAATTAAATTGTAACTTTATAGAACATGCAAACTCCACACAGAAATGCCCTTGCTGTGAGGTGGATGTGCTAACCGCTACGCCAATGTCAAATGCACATAATTTCAGTAGTAACTCCTCACCCTGTGTAATAAATACATTCCTTCATGCACTTCTTTAACACTCAGACACACCTTTGCCCAACCGCTTTTTCCTTTTAGGGTTGCAGGGAGGCTGGATCCTGTCTCAGCCAACATTGGGCGAAGGCGAGGTCAAAACACACTCACATGCACACCTAGGGGCAATTTAGAACAGCCAGTTAGCCTAATGTGCATGTCTTTGTACTGTGGGAGGAAACCAGAGTACCCAGAGGAAACCCACGCAAGCATGGGGAAAACATGCATACTTCTACCCCGGGACTTGAGCCCAGGACGTTCTTGCTGTGAGGCGGACATGCTAACTACTACATCACCATAACTCCTAACACAGTAGCAATTGACTCTTAAGATTTAATGCACAATGTGTTTGATGTCCTTTTTGTGCTTTAAACTGTAAAATGTATTGGTTGAAATTTTAAAAAGCCATGTACAGGTTAAAACATTTACAGGTTACAGTGTCATTTCTGACACAGTGCACTGTTAACGACATCTCTACATCCAAAAAAAGATGATGCCCTTTAAAGAAAGCTGGGTGGCCCAGTACCCCAACCCTTAAGTGCAAGTCAGTGAAGTCTAATTGTTTACAAGAACATTAAGTTGCTGAGTAATCCACCCTCACCCTACCTCTCTTCAGCCCTCTGACTACACCCCACCCCCACCCCGACCCACTAACACCACCACCACCACCACCAAAAAAATAAAAAACAATTTTCAGAATTATGTGATAGGTGGAGTTATGCAGTTAGGCTCACTGCTAGAGGTGCAGCTCCATTTAACATGCTGTATTTCTGCAAAAGCAAGCTAATGTAATTGTTCTTAACAGAATGAATTGTGGACTCTTATGGGTTCAGCTCAGGTAGTGCAGTAATGCTGAAGTGCTGGATTTCAGATAGGTGATGACAGATAAAAGGCACACTGAGGGTTCTTTGTGGTTTACAGAAGTTGGCCATAATGTTTGTCGTGATTGTATTAATGGGCTCTGGCATGTACGTGTTCAAAAGAGAAAGAAAAGGAAGTCTTCTTCCTTTCATTCTACTTAAGAAATAGCTTCACCTGAATCCTGATCTATGCTGTACTATATGGTTCATGACTTTGCTACTATTTCGGAGGCTACAATTATTATTATTCGCTGTGGCTCTTTATTGCTGAACAGTGCAGACGTTAACATGCAGCTCCATTAATCTAAATAAGACGGAGTGTTGTGGCTGTTTTGCTTCTATGTATAATATGATACCCCTGTGTATTCTTCTCCATTTGCTCCGATGGAAAAAACATTGTTCGTGCCGACAGGATGTAATGTAAACTCAATTTGGGACAGCTGAGGCAGCCAGCCGTACATTCTAAGCAAACAACGAGTGAATATACTCATGAATTACTGTCATTTACATGCGAAGGACAATTGCGCAAGGTATTGTTACATGGTGGGCTGTTTGGTTAGAAAAAAAAACCAAGCAGCTGCCTTTTTGGGGAGTGTTTTCCTATTTCTGCTAAGACGAGATTCAAAACAGACAGAAAAAGCAAGAACAGTTTAGCGTGATATGCTTTCTAATAATTTGTGTTAATGTCACATGTCTAGTAACCAAGCCATCCTAACAAACCACAATTATTTTATTTAATTAGAAACAATAAATGGCACATTCCCCAGGGTTCTATTGCGAAAGGTACAGAATATTTGACCCTATTTTCAGTTTGCATTACATCTAGCTTTTCAGACGGGAACTTGGCCCCAGGGAGCTCTGTGTTATTTCAGTGTTGCTGACCAGGAGTTTGCTTTAAGACTTGTGAAGAATTGAGAGAGAGAGGTTGAAGTCTATAAGCTGCACAGATGTTCTTGTCTTTGGAGAGAGCTGTTAAACAGCAGTGAGACTTTATAAGAACTTGTAATGTCTTGGACATGAAGGAAGGAAGGAAGTCCCCTTTTTCCTGCTCTACTTATCACAGTTAAGCAGAAGCCCCAGTACCTTGATTGGAGACGAACTGTATTTATCGGTATGGTTGTATGCTTGTGCGCTGCATAGTGTCCTGGATTGAGCTTCTTATCAGAGCAAAGCAGTCACCACAGTCTAGACTGCTAGTAAATGAAATGGTGCGCATTTTATCTGTCTGTTTTTTTTAATATATGACCGTGCCTTTAGCTGAGCAGACTGTGTTGGAAGATTATTTTCAACATGGCAATTGCAAGGATGCGGAAGAATTCACAGGATCACAGATGCTCTCAAAGGGACTGTTTCAAATTTGTAGACAGTACATTGTCTTGTAATATGGCAGGTGCATTTTGCATACATGAACACTTGAGTGTTTTCGGACATGCAGTCAACAATAATGTGGACAGAGATCTCAAAGGATTTCAGCAAAGGACGCTTAAGGAAACCTCCAAACAAACAGCCCATTTGTATTCTTCAGCACTGCTCACCATTACGTCATGTTCGGATCATTGTTTGAAATGGATTGCTTTATGGTGATCAGGTAACCTGTGACCACAAAACCTGTTGGATCGATTAAGTGTTAGGAACTTTTTTTTTAAAAAAAGAAAAGAAAACAGAACTCCCACTTGGCGATTGCAGTGACAACCACATAACCGCAACTTTGGCTCCTAGACCCCTTACATTGCATCACCACCCGCTTAGTGGATCACAACAGGCCTTCAACACCACCAAAACGCAATCAAGTTTTCCCATTCCATGTCCAAGCCTCATCTGAAGTGAGATTTATAACACTCATTCGCTCTTGTCCGTTCCTATTAAGAGGGGTGGATTTCAGGACACGATCCTGTGAGGCTGAGCATGTTTCATTTGGTGTTTCTTATTCCTTGTTGGCTTGGCTCTGCAATGTTGTTTCTTGACCTTGAGCATTCATGTTTTGAGAAAAAAGGCCCCTTGTGAGTGGATAATAAGAAGGAAAGCAAGTCATACCCAAGACGCAGCATTTAATGAGGGAGGTCAAAAGGTTGGAAGAACAAAAGCAACAAATTCTAGCACGCTAACATGAGGTCACATCAAATATGCTGTTTTAAATACTTGCTTCATATTGATGTATTAATGAATGGAGTTGAATAAACACAAATGCTATACAAAATAACAAAGAAGTACATTTAAATATGAGGACATAATGAATTTGTTACAGAAAGTACAAGAATGTTTTTCTAAAATTATAGAAGGTTTTTTTTTGTTTGTTTGTTTGTTTTTTGTTTTTTTTTATATAAGGAACAACTGACCCAGGCCACTGACTGCAGGTTCTGTACATTTGTATTAACAGCACTTAGTAGATACCTGCAGCAACTTTTCTGAGTGAAGGAATGTCTCTGTTGAAAAATATATCTTGGGTTTAGACTTTTTTTTTTTCCTTATTTCATCTTGGGGGCTTTTCTTTGCCACCATTGCCACAGGCTTTGTAATTAGAGATGTATATTTATACATATAGAGAATTGTACAAATACGTTTACATTTATAACCATACGTATTTAATCTGTTACCCTGCTTTGAGACAAAATCCAGTGTAAAATATATATATATGTGTGTATATATATATATATATATATATATATATATATATATATATATATAAAGATAAAATAAAAGCTATACAAATAAAATTAAATTGAATGTTCCTATGCTGGTGCCAGTAATGTACGTAAATGGAAAAGTTCTTTTTACAGATTCTGTAAAATGCTGTCACTAGATGAAGGTGACTTGGTGAGCATTTGGCAAACAGTCAAAGAATACTTGGCACCATTGCCAAACATTCATCGCTTAGTGAGATGCTAACTTAAAGCGGAGCTCCTGAGTGGAGTCCCTAGGGATGGAGGCTGATTTGGATGGTTGTCCGTTCGCCCACAAGAAACCAAATAAGGCTGCTGAATCACCAATAAAAAAACAGAATTAGTATTACTAGTGAAACTAAAACCCAAAAAATAGAGCCTCATACACCACCACTCAGACTTGCACAGAAAAAAAAACAAAATGTAACTCTGATAGGCACACAAACTTTCACCAAACAAAACACCACCAGACATGAAGAAGTATACAAAACATGAACTCATTAAATGGACAGTTAAACCAATAAGATGATACAAATGAACGTGGTAATCAGCTAGTGAAAGGACATGAAATGAAAACACAGTCTTAACCCTTTCTTATTTACCCCCAAAGTGTAGTCAGAAAAGGCATGGGAGACTTATTTATTTGCTTCCTCCAGGTCTAAAGCCCTTAAAGGAGCCATGCTACTGTTATAACACCATCCTCAGACACCTATCAATAGAGTAATCTACCGGGAGCTCCGCCTTTTATATTTTACCACTAATCCCTTTATTGGACATTCAACATATTCAGTAGTTGAAGCGGATATAAATCCAAGTATATATTATTCATTGTGACTATTTTATTGGTATTTACACCTGTTTTATTCATTTTTCCATGCTCTTTATTTGCTTCCTATTGCACTTTTGTAACTTGTGTTGCATTTATGGCTTTTTCAGACCAAAAAATGTCACATTGCATCTGTCAGAGCCAAATATATATGCTCTGTGCTTTCAGAGAAAATTACTAAAATAATAAAGTACATTTTTCATAAGGCTTCTGGAGGCACAGGGGCCCAAAGCAAATGCGAAGGTTGCTTCTAGCAAGAAATAGCCTTGCTTTTGTATTTACTTATAAATATATGCCATTTTATCGTCCTCCTGATGTTATGGATCATTTATCAACTTCATAATGCTGTGTGGTCTTGATTAACATATTTGGATGTTCCCTCACATGTACTCCTTTGCCTTCTTCTCCACATCCATCACCACCACTGTTCAAAGCTCCTGATTTACATTTTCCACATGTGCTGCTCAGACAGCTCAGCCCCTATACATACTGGCCCCACTTTATGTGTGTGTTCACTGTCACACAAACAGATGCAAGCTGTTGAACAGTGCTCAGCTCGTCCACTGACACTGTAACATGTGAATAGAAATAGTACGGTTTGCTCATGTTGCGGAGAAATGCACGTCAGGCACCATAAGCTAGGATCAGCTTCATATGTGGAATAGGGTTCTATGTAAGTGCTCTCATACTTGGTAAAACCACTAATTGTCCTTGATAGATTGGTTGAGCTGGCACAATCGTAGCGCTTTCTGGTATGAGCTAACTTACTCAACAATGCTTTAAATGGGGACTTTTTAGTACTTTCCATATAACATCAGGGATGTGTTTGCTTCTTTTATCCATGACAAGTTTCACATATCATCAGGTAGCTTAAACTGAAAGGAGTTCTCTTTTACAATTATACCAAGACAAGAGGCTCAAAGGAAACACTATCTATAAAATAGCTATAAACATGCATGTAATCAAGAAACATCTAAGCTCAGCTAAAATACATTCAGTAGCCTATTAGCAGAAATGGAATATAGTATATACAGTATTCATCTTCTCCCATTCTTAAGGTTGAGGCTCAGAGATATGCATGCATATACCAAACCCTGATCCCTCTCTCTACTGCTGTGTATCCATAACTCTCCTCAGGATTGAGTTGGTCCCGAATCTCTCGACCTGCACAATCACACCTAGGGGTAATTTGGAACAGTCAATTAGCCTAATCTGCAAACCGTTGGACTGTGAGAGGAAATGAGAGGACCTGGATGAAACCTGCGCAAGCACGGGAGAACATGCAGACTCCACACAGAACGACCCTCGGTGATCCCTGGACTCAAACCTAGGAACTTCTTGCTGTGAGGGGGTGGTGCTATCCACTATGCCTTCATACTGTCCAAGTGTGTTTTCATTATGTGTATAATTACCTGCAGTTAGAAATCTTGCTTTTGTAAGGTTAGTATAAGTCTATATACATGGAGGAAAGGTCCTGTTCCTCAGGGCCAGCATGTTGCACAGCTACAATAACCGAGGACAGACAAACCACTAGGGATCACTTTCCGTGCTCCTTTTTTAACAAGTGGCACTGGGAAACTAAGTTTAAGAAACCACAATTATAAAGATAGAGGATCATTCTGAAAAAACAGAATGTAGTAGAATGAATGTAAGTAAGTGGAAGTACACTACAGGCACCTGATGTCACCACTGATTTTAATACATTGTTGAAAAGAAAGGGTTAAGGGAGCGGCATTCATCTGAATCCTTCATAGTGTAACTTTTAGGTAATTTCCATCCATTGTTGGATGTTCATTATATACACTATGACAAAGTCTGAAACCACCTGTTTCCCTTTATAATTGGAAATATATAAAATGTTTTAAAATGTTGAAATGTTTAAAACAAGAAAGGTAAATGTTCGATTTATTTATAATTTTATACCTGAGGTTTTATACTGCACTGTTTCCAGGACCTTATTTAAATGTAAACGAATTGGTGATATTGACTATGTTAGCTGCATTATTCAAAAGGTCAGATTTTCATTCATTGAAGCATAACACCGCAAAGGATTTGATCTAAAATGAATGATTAAGATGTTGTGCACAATCAGGACACACATACCAGATATTAAGAAACTCTGAAATTCACATAAATATTTTAAAAACTCTTGTTTTCACTCACATTGTCAGCAGCTATAATTTCTTTCATTCATTCATTCATTTGCCGAACCACTTAATCCTCTATGGTCATTGGGATGCTGGAGCCCACCTCAACCAAATCTGGGCGAAGGCTGATTTGCTCACCAGTCCATTGCAGGGCCAACACACACACAACCATTTACTCTCACACACACAGCTAGGGGCCATTTAGAATATCCGGTTAGCCTAATGTGCATGTCTTTGGACTGTGGGAGGACACCTGACTACCTAGAGAAAATGCAAGCACAGCAAGAACATGCAAACTTCACATAGAAATGCCATCGTCAAGCTCGGGGCTCCAACCCTAACCCTCCAACTGTGCCGGCCCAGTTATAATTTGTCATGCAAAAAAATTGTTGAATTTAATAAGAACAGAATGTAAAATTGATGAATTTGTATGAGCATTTTTACATTTTGGACCCCGCTGTACATACTTGAAGAGAAGTACATACAGAACAATTATAGATTTAAAGTCTTGTAAAATGTTGATAATACAGACCTCACAAGTCATTCATATTTTTTATTATTAAATCACAGTATCCATTATTACTCTGATATGGTATAACGTTATTTTTATTTAAACATAATGTTATGATTTTAAAAAATGGATAACATTTTCTTAACTATGCATTAAATGTAGTCCGCAAGCACAAATGATAATGTGTGTGTGTGTGTGTGTGTGTGTGTGTGTGTGTGTGTGTGTGTGTGTGTGTGTGTGTGTGTGTGTGTGTGTGTTTCACTACTCACTACTACTGACAAACTGAAGCAATATGAAGTACTGCTACTTCTGTGCCACAGGTCACACCCTTACCTTTTCAGTCTTGAAAACAGAATCAGAATGCACAAAGTCAGAAAACTATGCTAAAAGATATTTTCTAATATTGTTTTCTAAACTCAGCAGATATAAACAATATCAAACAAATTGTAGTTCCATGTTACTTATCTGCCATTAAATAGCTCTGCCAGCCCTTAAAAATTTTGGACAGAGGCTTTTTTTTTTTTCCCAAATCACCTTCTTCGACTCTGGAGTTGATCCTTTTTAAGAGTCACCCATAAACTTTTGCATGGATTTTGGGCTGGGGTCATTTGGGGCCCTTTGAACCGTCCTTTGTGGGCAGGTCTACTGTAATGAAGTAACATTACACTTATTACTTGTCATGATTATAGTAATTGTAATGGGATCGTGTATCCATCCATCCATCCATTATCTATAGTGGTTACGGGGACTCTAGAGCCAATCCCAGCGGACTTTAGGTGACAGGCGGGACCAGATCACCAGTCTCTTTCAAGGCTAACTATTCACCCTCTCATTCTCACATATGGGCAGTTTAGAGTAAAAAATTGGCTTAATGTGCATGTCTGTGGACTGTGGGAGGAAACCAGAGCACCCATGGAAAACCACACAAACACAGGGAGATATGCAGACGCCACACAGAAAGATCCTTAACCAAGATTCAAACCCCAAACATTCTCACTGTAATTCCACAGTGCTAACCACTGAGCCACCGTAGCCGCTAATCATGAATCCAGTCTATCAAATTCTGTATTTCACCGTTGCAACACTGCCACTGCCTGAGTTTCTTCTTCTGTGCTTTCAGATTGTCCTTGAAAAGCCACAGTGGGACAGCAGGCAGGCAGAGCAGTCTTGTGATCCATGGAGCAGATTTCAGCACCAAAGACATGGACAATGACAACTGCATGTGCAAGTGTGCCTTGATGTTGACTGGAGGTAAGAAAAAAGAATATTGTCGTTATAATACTTTTGTCGTTATATTTCACAGTTAAAGTTAATCAATATGATCAAAGACCAAATGTGGAAAAGAGCTAAATGAGTCCTTTGAAATCCAGTCAAACGTTTGTTCAAAATTTGCAGCATTATTTTTATTATTATCACTGTATCTTGTATCTTAGTCTGTACTGATGCATTAGTCCCTGTAAGATGCTCTGTATGGCTCCCTACCTCGCTGTATTCTGGACCAGGACGCAGATTTCCCCTCTCCTGCATTGTTCTAGGTTATGCATGGAAAATCGCTTAAATGATACATAGCCAATGTCAATGTTACTAGTTGGCTTAGACATACAAGTCAGGCTGTATTGCCTACTCAGCGTGGCCAGGACCTAAGGCTTTCCAACATGCTTATTGTCATTGTTTTTATAGGTTTTTTTCAAGTTTTACTAAAAAAAAAAAAAAAGGGGGGGGGGGGGGTTGAAATTGAAATCCAAAAAAAAATT
>JAQMYF010000001.1:42358401-42372321 GCA_030014195.1 Neosilurus mollespiculum
CGGCTGAGATGGGCGCCAGCCTCCCCGCGACCCTAATTAGGAATAAGCGGTTCAGAAAATGAATGAATGAATAATTATACTTCAGAGCTACACTGTTGCGATTTAGTACGAAGGATTTCTTGTGGGCATTCCTTGTAGATCTACAGTACATTGATCTTTATTAACTTTATTTACTGATTCTGTTTTTGTGCCCCTTAATCTTCAGGCTGGTGGTTTGATGCTTGTGGCCCTTCGAACCTGAACGGGATGTACTACACCAAGGGACAACATGTTGGCAAACTCAATGGTATCAAATGGCACTATTTCAAAGGGCCAAGTTACTCTCTCCGTGCAACTGCCATGATGATCCGACCTCTGGACTTTTCATAGACCTTCTCATAAACCCACCGTGTAGGTGGGAACATGATTTTTATTTGATTTTTTTTAAGTTTTACAGTTGCGGTGTTGATTCATTATTACAGGACACCTTATAAGTGGCTTGGTATGCTACATGTACTGTATGATTCATGGATTGTGTGACACTTAAAACAATCCACCTTTTATGGGAAAATGGCTTCAGAGAAGAGAAGCTGCATCTATTATTATCACAAGAGATGGTTAACTCAGTGGATTTATGAGAGGATTCTTGGCTGGCTTTTATTTTTATATATCAGAGATATGAACTTGAGTGCCATTGCTGGGTTACTGTCAGCTGCTGAGGCAGGCAAATCACCTTTGATAGGAGCAGACTGGATGATCCTGCACACATATCAACCTGCGGCTCATTTGGTGTTCCAGAGAACTTGTAGCTGAAAAACCAAAAGTGAGCCATTGACTTGGACTTTTGATACAGTGTTGTTACACAGTTACCAGTGACACATATTATATTGTATTATTACACATTTTTGTACCAACACGCATTTCTGTACATGATTCTTGTCAAAAACAGAAGAGAAATCCTAGCATACAGCTTACAACAGTCAAATGTATAATGTGAAAGAAATGTTTCATGTGGAATCTAGACTCTACTTGTGCCAGATTGTGTTTATTTCAGAGTTCAGTTTTTATTATTACTGGCTATTCGATTAATACAGGCTATTATTACTTTAATGACCTTTAGAAATGTTATCACTCGCATTTGCAATTTAGAATTCAGGACAGGGTACAATACGGACTCTTATCTGGGTTAGAATGCAGTTAGCTGAATGTACTGTATACAAGAATGTATGTGAAATGGTTTCCCTGCTGTAACATACACTTTGTTTTATTACCAATTAAACCCGCTGGGAATCAATATCAGATGTTTTAGAGAAGAAAAACCAAAATTCCTGAAGTGCATGCACTGTCCAGGGTTATGAGATGAGAAACAAGACTTTGAGCTTGAGCATCACTGCCTGCCCTTTCTTCACGAAGAATAGTGAAGATGAATTTTACCATCCATTAATGTTTCCAAACATTTTTGTGTTTTATGCATTGAATCATTGTTTTATGTAACAGAGCTTAAATATGGATGAAGTGCAAATGTATCATTTTAATATGCAAAAAGAAATATTAATGTTTTTTTTTTATGCCTTTGAAGTTCATGGCAGATGGATTGTATTTTGGGATGTGAATCATGATGCACATACAATAACTGATCTAAATCACACCAAATGTAGTTGTATAGAATACAAGCTGGTTCTTATGTTTGTCCACAAAGTTGAAAATACTGTTGTTAATACGTCCCAGCTGAAAGACAGTAAAAGTGAAATGGCTTCTTTTAGTGTACTGTACTTCATAACTAGCAGTATGGAACAACTACACACACAGTTATCTGTTTTGTGTTACTAAAAGAAAAAAACAGGTAATTTTAAAGATACTTCATAGAACACCTGGAGCATATTAAACAATAGCATGTGGTTTATTAACTTGCTTAAAAGATTGTAATTTAATGTGTGTTCTTTGCTCTCTTAAGGAAAGAAGGGGTTTTTATATTGTCTCAGAGCCACAGGGGAAAAAATGAGTTGAAATAATAATTCTAGTGCAGGCTGCCTTCCAATTATTCCTATTACCTCATAAAACTGTACATTTTATTTAAACGTTTATTTCTTTGTATTTAACATTTTGTGATGTCTAAATAAAAGAATGCATGTGATGCACTAAAATATTACATTCTAGCATTCAGAGCTTAGACGTCAGAATCTTAGGTCATGTATAGGTTTCCCTTTATTTCACCTAGAGACTTTTGTTCTTCCAAAGATCCATAAAAAGCGTACCCGACTCCTGTCACGTTGCAGTTCAGACAGTGTGTGCACACCCAGACAAAAAGGAAGAGTTGTGAGAACACAAGCATATAGTGTTGAGAAAAGAGCCATGCCAAGCTGCTATTGTCCGTTCATGAACTGCTACTGCCGTGACAGATTGCCGAGGTGTCAAGCAACGCTGTCAGGATGGTCAAGTTACCCCACAGCCAACATTTTTCCACCCTAATAGGAGGGTTAAGCAAATGCCTTCTGCTTGCAAACTCCTGCCTATCCCTCAGCACCTGCACTGACCCAGTAGCCTCTTTGGAACGCAGCCACCATCTAATGGGCTAAGTCACACAATGAAGGAGTGGCAGGCCATATATTTTGCTGAAGCCCCCCCAAAAAAAGAAGTTGAGTATTAGTTTAGTCCAGTTGCCTTGACTTATTGCTGATAAACATAAAAACCTAGATAAATGAAAACTGTTATAGACTAAGCAAAGAGCAACATCATCAACTCTCAAACACAAGAATGATACACTAAGGCAGCTTCAGAACAAAACCCGAGTGTGCTGTAATGTGGTATTGTGCACTGATGTGGCCCAGACACAGAGCAGGGGTATTAAACTCAAAGTATTAAACTCAAACTATGTGGATCCTTTGAAGGACCAGAAAGTAAGGCTATTCATTTATTGTATTATTATTAATGTATTACAGTCTGTTCTGTTGATTGTCATTGGCAACCCAGGCTCTGGGTGTTTCCAAGAAAAAAAAAAGAAGGCCAAATGGAACAATTCAACTGTATGCATTTATGATGGTGACTGAAGGTTTTTAATATACACGTCACCACTTTATTAGGATTACATGTACAACTGTACATGCATGCTGTACAGTTGTATGGTCAGCCAATCATGTTGCAGCAGCGCAATGCAAGAAAACATACAGATGCAGGTCAGGAGCTTCAGTTAAGGTTCACATCGAACATTAGAATGACTAATAATTGTGATTTCTGATATGGTGTAACAGGCTGGGCTCCTGGGATTTTCATACTCAATCTCTAGATTTTTCACAGAATGCTAATGTAAAACATATATCCTGGGAGAAGGTTAATAAGAGAGATCAGAGAAAAATAACCAGACTGGTCTGATGGGAAGTCTATAGTAACTCAAATAATCACTCTTTGCAATTAGGGTAAGCAGAAAAGCATTCTACAATGTACAACACATCAAACCATGAGGTGGATGGGCTACAACAGCTAAAGACCACATCAGGGTCTTCTCCTGTCAGCCAAGAATAACAATCTGAGGCCATCATCAACACAAACTCAACCAAACTGGACAGTTAAAGACTAGGTATTTTCCCCACTAATCTTTAATTGCCCAGTTTAAATGAGTCTGTGCCAACGATAGCTTCACATTCTTGTTCTTGGCTGTTTTGCACACGATTCTGTGTAAAGTCTAGAGACTGCTGTGTGTGAAACTCCCAGGAGATGAGCAGTTTATGGAATACTTAAACCAGCCTAGTAACATTCGTGCCATGATCAAAGTGACATGGATTGCACTATTTCATTATTCTGATGTTTAATGTGAACAGTAACTGAAGCTCTTGATTTTTGTTGCATGATTAGCTGATTTGATAAGTGCACAAATGTACAATTGTACATTATTGGTCATTATAAAAAGGCAGCGCAGTGGTTAGCACATTTGCCTCACAGCAAGAAGGTCCTAGGTTCAATTCCCAGGCTAGGGGCGTTTCTGTGTGGAGTTTGCATGCTCACCCCATTCTTGTGTGGGTTTACTCCGGGTACTCCATTTTCCTCCCACAGTCCAAAAACATGCACAGTCGGCAGATTGGTAGTTCTAAATTGGCTCTAGGTGTGAGAGTGAGTGTGAATGGTTGTACGTGTGTTGGCCTGCAGTGGCCTGGCAAGCTGACCGCAAATTAGGATTAAGTGGCTTAGAAAATTAATAACGGAATGAATGTTTTTTATGAAGTGTGTGCATATTAGGTGTCGCACACACTAGTCAATTGATTTATCTTTAATGAAAATCAGGTGAGGGGGGAACGGTGTTGTAGTGCTTAGTATCCTCTCCTTACATCAAGAAGGTTCTGGGTTCAAGACTTCTGGTCAGCTAAGGTGTTTCTGTGTGGAGTGTGCATGTTCTCCTTTGCTGGCATAGGTTTCCTTTCTCAGTCTAAAGGCATGCACATTAAGTTAATTGAATACTCTAAATTGTGTGAATAGTGTGACCGGATGTATGTCTTTTTGGAATAGGTTCTTCAGGGTGCTTGCAACCCACTCAGGTTAAACATGGAACCAGATGAGTGGCCCAATGCACCCAAGGATGCAGAGTGGAAATATAGATCGATATGTGATGAGTGGAAAAAAAAGAGTATATATTTATTAAATGCAGGTAGTATAAATATAATTTTGTCCTAGATTAAACAAATTCACCAATTACCTGTTACATTGTGACTACATTAAGACTCTGCTGAGACTGTTTTTTTCTATTGTTTTGCTTTATTGGAACATGATTTACGAGACTAGATATTGCTATAACTTTCATCAGATGCAGCAGGTTTGGCCAGTGTATCAGTTCTGAGAGATGCAAGCCCATGTGTGTTATATAGTTGTGTGCATTTGCACAATGCGAGTGGCCGCTATGCTGCGGGGTGGTGTGAATTTAGGCATGAAAATGTTGTGTGGTAGGGTACTACTGTTGGTTTCAACATTATTTTTGCAAGCTAATAGTGGACCATGTTTGGCCAGTGGGCCTTTAGTTTAACATGTGGTATTTCGAACAGGAAATCAGATATTTTTATGAGTTGCTTCCCATTCTAAGGATGGATCATTGATCATTTGCAGAAGACGGGAGATTGGGTACCCAGAGGCCACAGAGAAGAAGAAAGGTTGGCCTATAGATAGGAATCTAGCTCTGGGCCAGATCGGATAAGCACAAGTTCCATACCTGTGATATGAACAAGGAAAGCTTTTTCGTTCTCTTCAGAGACAGTACATCAAAACAATTACAGTAAAACTGGAAGTTGAACCATATACATACAGAAAAGATAATACTGCAGTCTAATTCTTTTCCAGATGTTTAAATTGTGCAAGGTTTTCTAAAAATAAATTAAATGACCTTATATGGATTTACAAATCATTGCAATCTTACTCTAGAAGATAAATGTGGGGGAATCAGAAGGCTTCTGCAGGCCATTTTTGGGCACCAGATAGACAGATTTGCTATACCAAAAGATCACACAGAGTCTGAATATGAACATGACTCTTCACTGATAACACTTTCACTAAAAAATGTATATATCAATTTAGTTTGTTTTCGTTAGCAGTACTGTGGGAGTTATGGATCTGCTTCAGGAAGTATTGAAAAGTGAAACTTAATTGTTATGATTATCTTAACATTTAACTCATATTCAGAATAGGTTTCCTACAAAAATACTCAGATCCCTCTGTACTGTAAAATATATTGAGCTATATTATACAAAATAAACAAAGATACTGTATATAATTTTATAAGCTTTATAACAGAATATTACCCCAGAATTTTCTGACCATGGGAAATGTTTAAATGGCCACATTTAAGGATGAAGTAATACTGCAGTTGTAATATATTCTGAGAGAAAGTATGATATCTGACGTGAATAACCATGTGTGTCGACGGCTTGTGAGCCAGCTGACTCTGAACTTAGTGGAGTTTGGTGTCTTATGAAAATGCTATTTCCGGTTAAGTTATACAGTGTTAACTTATTCTGTGTAGTTTTAGTAGATGTAGCGTTCTCACTTAAAAGAGAAAATAATGTAGTTTTGTGGGACCAAATTCTATTTTCTTCACTTCAAGGCAGCTGTTTACTGAGAAAACATGACTGGATCAAGTTACCTTCTGTCAAAATATTACAGAGTACTGCATGGAAACAGTTTACAGCAAGAGCAAAAGGGTTTTATTTGAATTGAACATCCAAACTTAGAAAGAAACTATTTTAATAATTCTATACCTATCATGATGGTGGATATCCCAAAAATTCCATAATAACTACAGTCCATTTGCATTCTATGATTTTCCATTCCAAGCTAGCATGAAATGAACTCTAAGATCTGCTGGGCTCCCATTGGCGCTATACCAGGTGTAAAATAAATTGCCTCTTTTCCTGAAATAAACAAAACTTGACTAAAATTCACAATTGCTGCAACACTGAAGTCATCAGGCCTCATCCTTAGAAGTGCCAGAAGGCCAGCAGTACTTGATCCTTGGCACTTGATTTGGGAAGTGCAATCAGTGGTTGCTGATATACCCTGTGTCGCTCATGAGGAAACAGATATTAAGTTTGGCTACATAGCAGAGGCTCTTGAGACTTTCCCAATAAGGAAACATTAGACTGAATGGATCTTAAACAAGAAATGCCCTGAAACATTCAGAGCAAATGTTCATAGATAAACTTGAAGTATAAACACACAGCTGGAGTTTTGGGAAGGTAACATTAAGAAGCTCAATAGGTGTTCACCATGATGGATGAGTAATAAGAACGAGTGCAACGTTTAGTTTACAGGCTTGGTGTGAAAGAGGGAATGAGCTGAGGTAATAGTAAGGGTGTCAGGAAGTGGGGGTGTCTAGATTAGCAACACCAGATGAGTTACGACTAAGCTCTGGGGCACAGGGCAATCTAACGTTTGTTTATCAGATCCCTTCTCCAAAGCAGGCCCAAGGGAGTGCCTCCTTCCTTCACCACAGATTCCACTGTGACTGCCCACTCGGGGATAGCTGAGAACTGTCTCTATTTGTTTGTTTGCTAGATGGCACTTGGGGCTAAAATTTAGGGCCAACAATCTTTAAATTTCTGTGGTTGATTCACAAGGGGAAATGTTTAAAAAAAAAAGAAAAAAAAAAAAGGCTTGTTTCTTGATATATGTTGGAATGCTCTGTGCTCTCAGGGACTGGTCACAGTAAATGGCATGCTTTACAAATTCTTTCATGGTACTGAAACTCTTTGGATCCAGTGACGGTCTGAGTGGAGCAACTGTGGGGCTCATTTGAAATCGGGGATGTTATCTGATAAACAACACTGTATTCAGAATATTATTGTTATTGCTGTCAAATATGGCAACCTTGGCTTAAATTTTCAGAATGAGGTGAAAATTATTTATTTCAAACACATTTTTGCCTGATGTTTTACACATTTAGATGTTTCAACACTTCTTTGAAATCAGATATTGTTTCTTGCTATCTGACAGTCACATCCAAGCAACATAAACTGAACACACTGAACAGACTTGTGAACATGACTTTTTGTTTCCTGCTTGAGCATGCGTATGTGTGTTTGTGTATATTTCTATGCCCAGGCTTGCAAGGCAGCAATTTTCACTTCCTGTTCTTTTACTAAGGCTTTTTGTTTTTTGGGTTTGGTCAGTCTGGTTATGACTTCAAATCTCAGCACTGCCAGTTTGCTACTGTTGTGCTTTCTGTCAAGGCCTTTAACCCGAAACAGTCCAATGGGCACTAGATCATGATGCTGACCATGTGCTCTGATCCAGGCTTCTTAACAAGGTATTGCTTACAACAAAAAGAACTTAATATTGTAATAATATAATGTAATGTAATAATGTAATATTAATATTGTACTTGTATGCTCAACAATAAAGCAGGACCTCCAGAATTTTGCAATTTTTTTTTTTTTCTTGCGGTCTGAAATGCCAAATGTGATGCATTTTTTAATGGTTTTTATGTGTTTGTTGCAATGAACTTGATTTCCTGAAATTAAAAACATAGTTGGGCACAAAAACATAACCAAGACAGTGATGTATGGTGATGTATAGCTCAACGTTTGGCATGGGACGGCTAAAATTGGTGAAACTCTTGGTAGATTACAATGACTGGCAATATTTGGAGGTTGGTTGAAAAGGATTGGTTGAATTCGCAGGAATTCATGTGATCACAACATCACAGTCACTATTACAGACAGACAGTCCTTACTGCTGATCACCCCATTCTGGCCAAGCCATCAGACCAGACTTATTGTCCCAGATAAATGGCTCACTGAGACCCAGCAGGCCATACATTGTGACGTTATGGGTAATTCCCATGGGATCGATTGCCACAATTTGCAAGTCAAATACAGTGAGATGTTCTCAAGTGGTCAGTCACATTCATGTAAGTGCATTTGCTCTCTCTGCTGGATGTATGCAGGCAACTGGAATGTTTTCTCAGGGTGTACAACTACAGGTATGAATCTCTTACCATTGTAAGTATGCTTTTCTACATGTGACCCTTTTAATCCCCCTTGGCGGTTGAAAGAAAACAGCACCATGATTCTAGCATATGTGACCACTTGTTGTTAAATGTTGCAGTACTAGCCACTGGCTTTGTATTAATGCAGACAAGAGTTGTGCATTCAGCCAACACTGAAATTACCTGTGGTGCAGCATTCCCAGTTTTCTGCTGGACTTGCTGCTGCCAACATCCCACCCAGGGACAGGAAGTCATATGGATGGTGTGTGACTGTTTGGAATTTCCTGACTGCATCCATAATTGTGATGGCAAGCTATCAGCACTCCCTGTATCCATACTGCTCCGCTGACAGGCTATCAGTAATCCCTACTCAGGTGGTCTTCAAATTCAGAGAATGAGATGGAACCATTGAAAGAACACCAGAGTCTGCTCTTGATTACTATGTTGCGTTTCCCTGAAAGGTTCATACCCAGCCAGGTCCTCTATTCTGCATTTCAACACTATTCACTCATCCCGTTTCTTGGGGCAGAGCAGCCAAGCCTATTTGGTGTTCCTACAACAACAAAACAGGAAAGTTGCTTATTTTTCAGTTCCTCGAGGGTTCAGCAGCTGTGTCTGCTACTCAGTTTGCTCCCTGCTGCAACAATATATCAGGAAAGAATGGTAATGATGAATAGCTAGCCTTACACAAATGGTCTGTGTGTTGGGCTTTGAGTGTTCCTATCTGCATTATTCTACATTTAGTGCAAGGCTCTGTAAGGCATCTATCAGTACAAGCAGCTTACTCTGAAATACAATACTGTAGAAAGGTTTCTTAATTCACAGCAAATATTTCAAATAATGAAATTATAAAATTGCAAAAACTGTTTTATTTAACCTTCACTTTTAACCTTCACACTGTATACACTGCGAAACAGTGACACAAATAGACCATGAGTCTGAGTCTATATATAAAAATGTAGAGAATATCATACTAAATCAAAATGAGAAATATCATAGGGTAGCACAGTAGTGTAATGGTTAGCACGTCTGCTTCACAGCAGGAAGGTCCTGGGTTCGTGTCCCAGGCTTAGGTGTTTCTGTGTGGAGTTTTCATGTTCTCTCCGTGCTTGCATGGGTTTTCTGCAGGTACTCTGGTTTCTCCCAAATTGCTCCTAGGTGTGAGTGTGAATGGTTGTTTGTGTGTGTGTGTGTGTGTGTGTGTGTGTGTTACCCTGCAGTGGTCTGGGGAGCTGTTCAGGGTGTACCCCACCTTCATCCCGTGTCGGCTGAATTAAGGAGCAGCCTCTTCGCATCCCTAGTAATAGGATAAACCGGTTCGGCGAAAATAAATACATACATACACACACACACACACACACACACACACACACACACACACATACATACATACATACATACTATAATCAAATATGTGTGTTAAAGCACAGTTTCTAACATCCATGAATCCACTTCCTTAAACCCTTGGCAGGATAAGAATGAGAAAGAGAACACAATGACATTGGGTGGATCTTTAATAGGCTAACAAGGTGGGGTCATAGTCAAAGTCATAAGGTAATGACAGCAATTGTTCGGCAGGGAACAAGCACACGGAAAGAGTAGTAATGAAAAGGAAATTGCTCAGGCAGTCTCAAGTATAACAAAGTAGAACTCCGTTGTAGATTTATTAGTACTTTCCTGCTGCAAATTGATGTACAATCTGTTGCTGTCACATCATCAATAATGCTCAGTAAGTCAACTGGAAGTCTTACAAAGGAGGTGCGAGGTCTTGGATCAGGAGCAGTTATTTTTTCTGTCCACACTTTCCACTTAATATCACCCTAGAATAGGTTAATCTGTTTTCTAATTTGTCCAAGGCCTTTTTTTCTGCAAACATTAACTTGACCTTTTATGTTCATGAGTCTGCAGTGACTTCTAACCATATACCTACATCCTTCTTCACTTCTTCATAACTGACAACATTCTTACTTCAAATCGAAGAAGAGGATGTACTGAACATGAGGTGAAGGAGGGGTACACCCTGAACAGACCATCTCAGGGCAACACAGGCATACAACCACTCACACTCACACCTATGGGCAATCCAAAATATGCAATCAGCCTAATATGCATGTCTTTGGACTGTAGGAGGATATCAGAGCATCCGGTGGAAACCCACACAAGTATGTGGAGAACATGCAAACTCCACACAGAAACACCCTCACTGGGTACGAGACTCGAACCCAGGACCTTCTTGTGAGGTGAACATGCTCACCACTAGGTCACTGTGCCTCCCCTGTACTGATGTTCTTGTGAAAATAAATAGCGACTCTGATATAATGTTGGTAGCACGTTGGCGCAGTGGTTAGCAAATCCACCTCACAGCAAGAAGACCTGGGTTCAATTCCCAGGCTCGGGTATTTCTGTGTGGAGTTTGCATGTTCTCCCCGTGCTGGTGCTTGTGGCTGTTCCAAATCACCCCTGTGAGTGTGAATGATTGCCTGCGTTGGCCCTGCGATGGCCTGTTGAGCTCGACCAGAGTCAGCTGAGATGGGTGCCAGCATCCCCACGACCCTAATTAGGATTAAGTGGATTAGGATTAATGATATAATATTTTCATCTTAATTTCAAAACTCAGACTTTATTGTCTTCTATCTAAATACAGAGCATGTAGTAGAATGAAATTTTGTGAGTGCTCCAGGTGCTGTAGACAATAACAGTAACGTTAATGGTAACTGACAGTAACAATAAACATTAAACTACTAAACTAAACAATAATTATAAGGCTTACAAAAAAAATCACAGTACACAAGCTTTTTAATTTATTATTTTAAAACTTTTTCATTTTCACATAGGCTGCACACTGGAACCAGTATAGAGAGGGACCAGAAACCAGGATTGTGTAGAACCAATAAAGTTCCTCTTGCTGGCTTTCTAGCTCACATCATATTCTGGGACATGCTCGGGTGAACTCACATTCTGGAGTCCAAACAGCAAACAGCACTTTATCAAAGTCCCTTTTTTCTACAGTGGCTTGTAAAAGTATTCATACTCGAACTTTTCCACATTTTGTCACATTACAAACACAAATGTAAATGTATTTTATCATTCATCCATTCATTTTCTAAGCCACTCAATCATAATTCAGGTCACGGGGAGGCTGGCGCCCATCTCAGCAAACTCTTGGCGAGGGCATGGTACACCCTGGACAGCTTGCCAGGCCGTCACAGGGCCAACACTCACACCCACACTTAGCGGCAATTTGAAGCAGTCAATTATCCTACTGTGCATGTTTTTGGACTGTGGGAAGAAAACCGGAGTGCCCAGAGAAAACCCATGCAAGCACGGTTAGAACATGCACACATAAATACCCGAGCCCGGGAATCGATTCCAGGCCTTCTTGCTGTGAGGTAAGTGTGCTAGCCTCTGTGTCACTGTGCTGCCAAAATGTATTTTATTGGCATTTTATATGATAGACCAAAACAAAGTGTCTCATAATTGTGAAGTGGAAGGAAAATGATATATGGTTTTCAACAGTTTTTAAAAATAAAAATCAAAAAAGTGTGGTGTGCACCCGCCAAGTCAATACTTTGTATAACCACCTTTCACTGCAATTACAACTGCAAGTCTTTGGGGTAATGTCTCTACCAGCTTTGTATATCTAGACACTGAAAATTTTTGACTGTGATATTTCTTTGTGTAGCAAGATGTTTGTGCCTCCTACTAAATGCCGTAAGTGCACGCACTATAAAACTGTCAACAGGTTGTCCCATACCTGTTGCCGCAATTGTCAACTTCCGGCTTTCAGTTTGGTGACTGGAGACACGACCAGGCTGGGGTTTTGCACATTGCTCCCCATCACACCTGCCATGAGCGGGAATGCTGCTGCTTTGTTTTATGTGGGCTTCTGCTTCATTGTTCATATGTCCGACTGTTGTCGCTGCGTCACAGCTGCTCCAGTTCCACTGCGGATTCCACTGTTGTTGCTTGGGTCTGGCGGGGTGATAGTAAAAGCTTTGCTTACGTGCACCTAACCAGATAGCCAGTCTTGCTTGTCCTTTTTAATATGAATGTTTTGAATGTGTATGAATGTAATTTGGTTGTTTTGTGTGCATTTATTTTCCACCTTAGTGTTTTTTTGTTTTTTTTTGTTTTTTTATGTCTCCCTTTATTGTTTTCTTTTGTTTATTGGCAGAAGGCCATTGTGAGTACAGCTGCTGTTTGCTAATGTTCACTAGCATTTTTGGTTACTGTCATAACTGTTTTCTGTGTTCTTTTACCTTTGCGTTAATAGTTACAGTGTTGCCCTAACAGGAGGCCTATAGAGCTGCAGATAACAAGTGGTATCCAGCATGCCCCTGCTCCAATTTTTGTTAATGTGTTTCGTGTATGTGTATATTTTTCTAATATTTTCACTTTTGTTTTTTGATTTCAGACTCTGGGCTGAAGGAGGTGGTGGCTGGGTCTTGTATGATGGTGGAATTCCTCCTTTGTGTGCATACATTGTTGCCCCTCTTCAGTTGTGTTTCCATCACTGAGTGTGTGTGCATGTGTCAGAGTGTCTCATGTGTGCTTGGGATTACTCCTTTTGGGGGTAACCAACCCTCTTGGCCCATCCGCCCTATATATATATATATATATATATATATATATAATTATTGTCATTGTAAGTGTGTTGTGAAAAATAAACATCGTTGTGTATTAGGGTGGTGTAGTCGAATTGGTGAGGGGTCCCATCCACATCAGTTTTACTAGCTGTTTTCAATCAGGTTGCCACATTTGCATAATAGCTTAAGATCAGACAGATTAGATAGAGAACATCTGGAACAGAATTTTTCAAGATTCTCAATTGATTTAGGTCTAGACTTTGACTGGGCCATTCCACAACATGAATATGCTTTGATCTAAGACATTCTATTGTAACTCTGACTGTATGCATGGGGTTGTTGATGTTGTCGTCCTGGAGGGTGAACCTCCACCCCAGTCTCAAGTATTTTGTAGACTCTAAGGTTTTCTTCCAAGATTGCCCTGTATTTAGCTTTATTGATCTTTCCATGGACTCTGACCAGCTTCCCTGTCCTTCCTGTTAAAAGCATCCTCACAGCATGATGGTGCCGCCACTATGTTTCACAGTGGGGATGGTGTTCAGGGTGATGTGCAGTATTAGTCTTCCACCACACATAGTGTTTTGCATTTAGGCCAAAAAGTAAAATTTTGGTTTTATCTGACTGGAGCACTTTCCTTCGCATGTTTGTTGTGTCTCCCACATAATAAAATATCCCAATAAAATACATTCATGTTTGTGGTTGTTATGTGATAAAATGTGTAAAAGTTCAAGGGGTATGAATATTTAGGCAAGTCACTGTACATTTCTAATGCAAGAAAGGCACAGGCTAGTGAGTATGCTTCAACACAATCGGATGTTCTGTTAGAGCCCGCCGGGGGAGATGAATCATGTCCTGTCTCATGTTTGTTTCTGGCTTTTTCTCTATTCAGGTATC
>JAQMYF010000001.1:42372421-42389369 GCA_030014195.1 Neosilurus mollespiculum
ATTACTTCCCTTCACCGCACCCTGTCGTGTCTGTCCTGCTTTTGGGTCTATCGAGTTGAGTGTACCAGGTCTAACATGTTCAGTTTGTTTGCAAATGGATGTGCCCATCGTGTATTCGATGTGAATCATCGTGTATTCGAATATCACAAGTTTTAAAACTGCCAATGTATTGTTGTACTATTATAGTTGATTTTAAAAATGCAGGGGCAAATCAGAAGGCTTACCACAATCAACAAGTAAAGCATGGAACAAGGTTTTCTTTGATTTTCAGTCACCCAGCACTGGTTTTCTGTGTTCTATCAGATCGTTTTGCTAGTGTTAAACTCACCAGCACTTTCTTAACAATTTACCAAACAGCTGACATGCCTTATGTTGTTGCTTTGCCTAATACTGATTTGCTCTGCTTTTTTTTAACTTAATGATGGTCCAAAACTTACTGGCATTGATGCATATTTAAAACACTCCAGATGCAGATGGAAGATCAGATCCTATCTACTAGACCTTTTGTTCGCTCTACTGTGCCCCAAAATGCAGCAGGCCAAGGAAATACTGAGCAGCCAATACTGAGCAGCCAATGGTTCAATTTCAAATAGTGAGTAGCCAATTGTTCAATTATGATAAAAAAAATGGATTGTGTACCAAAAGGGCTGTGATTCCCAAATATTTAGTTGATAAGGATGTAGCTTACATAGTCAAAATTGAAGTTGACAGCCTGCACTTTATTGCTTCATTGGACATCATTGCTGGAGCATAGAAACAAAAGTCCAAATGTAGATATTTTATAACTGTATATTTTAGTTTGTAACTTGAGAAATCTGCTGGAGATCTAAGGATGAACGAAAACAGAATGCATTGTTCATCAGTGAATACAATTTTAAGTCATGATGGATGGAAGAACAATTCAGGAAAGAACTGTTCACTAATATATTCGGGGATTTTTCTTAGGAAAGGATGTGTGTTTTATCAATTAGGTTATTTGTCCTCCTCTGTCATATGTACTATATATATCTGCTCATTTTTACCATGCCTACAATATCATTCAATGCTGTTTTCACCAGAAATGTTAACCAGTGATTTAGGATTGTTATACAGACTCCCCCAGTGGGATGACTGCAAAATTCTACTTGAAGGATCGTCTAGCATCCCATGTCAAGTTTCGAGAATGGATTCTGAAAAAATAGTGCTGACTCAAAGATGAACTTATAAAACCTGTCCCTGTAGATCATCAAACTGGAAGCTTAAATAAATTTCTTTAAATATATTTTTTTTTTTTCATTGAAACAGCTTTAATAATGTTTTTTTACTCTAAACTATCCCAGTGCTCAATACAGTAAATGAAATAGAGGTGAGTTAAGTGTTTTATTGATACAACTATTAAGGATAGTAAAAATATAGAACCTAAATAAGTTATCATATGTTGGTTCACTTAACTTGACCACTCAACTGCATCATCACTTTTGTTACTGTGTGCTCTTTATAAAGTACTTTTTAGTAGCCTTTATTGTTTTTTTTTTTAGTATTACCATTGAAAGTTTTCTTGAGGAAGACAGAAATATTTTACTACTAGCATGGTTAATAATGATGATATTCAGCCATTAGCATAATATCAGTCAAGCAACTACTTTTGAAACTGAATTCATTATTAGGAAAGAAACCACTGTTGGTCAAACAGTATCTTTAAAGCTATCTCTGGGCAGAATAATGTTCCAATCAAGCTGCTTTTTCTTTGTTTTTTCTGATTAAATCCATATGTTTTGAGGCAATTTAACCATGCAGTCATTTGCTGGAATAGCTACTTTAGTTGTTTAAGATATCTGTGTAGAAAATGGTTGGATCTGGTTCAAGGAAGATCTTGTTCCTGATATAAGTGTATCAGATTTTTATATTTGACTACTTTGCTTAAACAGAGCCTTAAGTGTTTTCATATTGCAATGTCATTCGACATTTAAATCTATTGAGAGGGTAACTGTATGACCTGACACATTTAATAGTACAACAGTTTATTCATGAAAAAGGATCCTTCATCTGGATCAGGTATTTCGTATAGAATTGGCCTCTACAAGCCTTTCGTGTTCACTCTTCGGAAAATAGGGCAGTAGTTAATCCAGAAATATCATCTGCCTCCTTTATGCACCGGTCCCCTGAAATTTGTACTTTTATACACTTTCTGTGATGGTTCAGAAGTCAAACAAGAGCTGATATTTTACATTCCTCTTTTGCATATTGTTATTCCTCTTTTCTAACTCACTTAATCTCTCCAAGAAGATGAATCTATTACAGACACATCCGAAGAATTAAAATCACCAGGTCACAGGGCTCTTCTTGCTTGCAATGAGCTCATCTTGCTTGAATGGTGTTCATAGTCTGTGTCAGTTGCTACGCAGGGGGTGGGATTTCCTCTCTCTTCTGGAAACTTTGTGTTTGAGCCCTGGTCCCAAATCGGGCTGATTTATTTCATTTATTTATGTGTTTCTGCAAGACGGCCAAGTTCAATCGGTAATGTGAGTTGTGAAATAATGTTATTGGATTAAAGGCAGAAATGGATGACCTGACAAAGTTTACTTTCAGGAAGCCAAGATAGAATTGGGGAGCTTTAAACTGTGTCAAAATAGCAGATGATGCTGTCCAAACATTTGTGGAAATGTAACGAAGTCAAATTATATTCTTGCATGTGAGAGCGTTTCGTTTATTCCTTTAATTGCTTTTCGTCTAAATGTGGTCTTAACAATTATATGCTCTTATACTGTGTGTACTACATACGTCGTTTCTGCTCTCATAGATGGAATGAATGATTAATCAGAAGTATATGATGTCATAACTTTTACAACAATTTAAAAACACTGAACCCCTGTTATTTGTCAGGCAATAATTTTGTTTAGTTTGGTTAGTTTGCAGCGCCTTTCCACTAAGGGCATAATGTATCAGAACATTACAAGCCAGGCCAGTCTTTTTTCATCAGCATTTAGCACTTAATGATGCCTTTAATCAATAACAGATTACCACAACACAAATCCAATTAGCCCAATTCAAACCATACTCCAAGCTTTTGACTCCTCAAACCAACAACCCCCTTGAGGGTTGAACGGCGCAACCAGGTCTGACTCTGCCCAATTGGCTATAGTTGCCAAATTAAACAAGTTCAGGAACAGCCATAGACTCTGAGGAATTGAAAGACAAATACTGAGTGGAGACACAGGGAAGTGGGACATGAAGCAGCAGGCACAGGTGCTCTCACTCTGTCGTCTGTCTGGCCAGATGGAGAGGCTCTAGGTCCAGGTGGGCCTTTCCCATGCAGAACCATTTCACACCTGGCTGTCTGGACGTCCACAGCAATCCATCACGATGATGAAGGCAATTAATCAATTTAGAGTTTCAATCAGAAGGGAAACCACCTGCAGTGGTACGTGCATAGATGCATGCTGATAGGCTGGCGAGAATAGTTCATTCATATACCTAATATAATCATCTAAAATGAGATAGATACAATGTGCAATTGCTTTTTTTTCAGGTACTCACAGTTGTGTTTCAGATACTCTAGCAGCTTAATATGTTGTATGTCATTTTCCCATGTCCCTAATAAACGGGTCAGTCGGTGTTGTAACAAAACACATCTATGTTATGAGCTGGAACATGGGACCATCCAGTGATATTAACATATTGAAACCATATACAGATTTTTATTGTTCTTTCTCGGTACAATGATGTCTGTCTGAACAGCTGAGTTATTTTGTGGCGGGATAGTTTACTGGGACTGTAAGGACCTCTGCTGGTGGACCAATAAACACACAGGTCAGTTACTAAAATAAACAAAACTGCTAAAGAAAGAAAACTAAAACAAAATAAAAATATAAAATTGTAGAAATTTAAACAAAATCATTGTTAAAAAAATAATCCCTGGTCTCTTCCTGGGTTCGAGATGCTTTGTGTATTTGAGGGTTTCCTTTAAGTTGATAGTAGTAGTGCTATGGTGATTTTATACATATCCATTTTGCATATTTCACCTCACACCCAGTACACCTAAGAAAGGCTTTGTGAAGATTTGGAACTCAATAAGAACTGAAATCTAAAGTGCTGATGGAGGAATCTAAAGTTTCTGGTGCTTTTTTTGGTGCATCAACTGCTGTTATAAATAATCACACAAGTTTATCCCATTGTTTACAGACCCTCATTTAATGGCTGTTCTTTCCTCATACTAAATGAGATAACATTCTTATTCTGTTCAGTGACATCTGTCATCCAACCCAGTTTACCTTACCGATATTACTTCTCACATGTTTTAACCACATATCTGATAGGTGGCAGCAACTGTCAGGCTGGTTGTGTGCTACATTTATCCAGTTGCCTGTTAACATTGGACAATAAGACAGTGTACTTGAGCAATAAATATACTGGTGATAAAGTTACAAATTATGCACAACGTTTCTAAAACAGCAGAATGTTTCAGCTAAAAGCCAGGTGTCACTAAATTGATACTAAGAAAAACAAAAAAATAAATAAAATAAATGAAATTGAAGGTCAAAGAAATCTGATTCAGATCAGAAATCAAAATGAGAACAATTTAAGCAAAAATAAATAAATAAATAAATAAATAAATAAATAACACTATAAGTCAACTGCTTACATAAATAGAAATAGAAATAGCAGTGAGTGTTGGCATAACAAGTTTCTTATTTTCTACAAATAGTCTTAGAAATGTTAAAAATAACATGTATACTCTACCTTTACTTAGCTTCTGTGCTACTAAGGGTTGTTATTGGTATAAATACTGAGATAGTTAACATTAGTGATGAATGATGTGTAATTAATAGGCATGATATAGATATATCATTGCAGTAAGTACACTGACATATCAAAAGTAAATAGACACCATAATTTTAAGATTTATACCTAGACATACATATACATAGTAGCCAAGTTGGAGCTGTCCAGGGTGTACCCCGCCCTCGCCCAGAGTTGGCTGAGATGGGCACCAGCCTCCCCATGACCCTAATTAGCATTATATGGTTCAGAAAATGAATGAATGAATAGTAGCCAAGTTGATGGAGATACCTCATAGCAGTACTCTGACTCACTTGGAGTTTCTCTGCATCAGTAGTTTTACATCAGGGATTATTTTCAACAGTTCAATGGCACCTGTCAGAGGGCCCAGGTTGACCTAAGTGGGATACTGTTAATTCCTTGCCTTTACTGGTGAATTGTGAAGTCACTATGTTGACTATGGCGAGAGGGATCCTAAGGTGTTTTGCAATCTGAGACTGGCTAAATCCACCCTCAGATTGACCCACAATATGCTCTCTTTAAAAATCAGGCAACTCTTTTGCTCCTAAGGTGCTCACGATATATCTCGTTAAATACGATATAGCTGCTAAAAACAGTCACTCATTTGCTGAACTGCTGAACCCAACTATTAGGATCACAGGGAGGCTGTAGCCTATCTTAGCTAACTTTGGGCGAAGGTAAACAGTTGGCCAGACCATTGCAGGGCAACACACAACCACTCACGCTCACATCCACACCTAGAGGTGATTTGGAACAGCCAGTTAATCTAATGTGCATGTGTATGGATTGTGGGAGTAAACCAGTGTACCAGGAGGAAACCCATGCAAGCACAGGGAGAACATGCAAACTCCACACAGCAGTGCCCAAGCCCGGGACTCAAACCCAGGACCTTTTTGCTGTGAGGTGGATATGCTAACTACTATGCCACTGTGCCCCCTATTATATATATTAACAGTTTTGATCTGATGAGTTTCAAAGATGGTCTCAGGGTGTTTATTTACTTTTTACTATGTCTCTGTACATGGGGTTGGGTCTCTAGATCATAAATCATCTGATTTAATCTTTGTAGCAATAAACATTTGCTATAACATAGCATATAGATGCTATATTTTACTACTTTTTAGATTACTGTAAATAAATAGAGAAATATTTTTGAAGCAAAGTAATAATTTAAGAGTTATATAATAATCCTAAACTTTTCAGGCTTCAACATATCCAAGTTCATGCATTTTATTTGCTTTTGTTTATTTCCTCAAAGCTAGCAGTGATTGTGATCTTGGTGTTTCCCCTGGACTCGCTCTAGATGCAATTCCCTATGAGGGTCACTTGCAGGTCCTCATTTTCCTGCACACGGTCAATGACACACAACCACTCCTCTCCTTGATGACTGATAGCTAACAGCTGCCTCCAACTGGTTTTGGCTTTAGCCAAGCCCGATACTAAGAATAAGTCTCTTTAATTTTCCCATAAAACAAAACACCTACATATAAACATCTAAATAAAGAATGCACACTTGAGAAACATGAATATACAATCCTGCACCATAGCCACTCATGAACCTCCACACAAATACAATATGATAATGCAACAGTGTAATGGTATTGCATTGCTTCACATGTCTTTGAATGGTGCCAGGTGCGATGCAAGATGACCCGCTCCAATTGCAAAAAAGACTGCATGACTTCTTCAGGTGTCACATTCTTTCCTGGGCAAGGACATCACTGCTACTCCACAGGATCAAGTGACTCTTACTTATGGCACACTGACACCAAGTGGGGCCTGCTGGCTTTAATGTATAGTTTCATCTACTTCCCAAATTTGGCCTGTATCTTTTATTCTACATTCATAAGCATCTAGTGCTTAACATCTACTAGAAAGTATCAATTCATTCAGCAGCTCATTGTTTGTTCTAAAGGAGTTCTAAGTCCGGTGCTTTCACATATCAGTGAAATTCTGATTATTTCTTGTACCTCCATAAGATCTGGATGGATGTAAAAACAAAAGTTTGCCAAATACCCCTTACATATATTGCAACTTCCACCTATGCAGGGAGAAAGGGACTGCATTTACTTTTTAAAAAAAATAATTTCTTTATTTTAAAGCTTTGCCATTACCATTAGATTCCAGCTTGCAGCCTCTGAACAGCTTTTACTCTATAGGACACAAGGACATTTGAATAAGTGGCATCTGGAATTTGGCACATCTCAATCTCAACATCAAAGCTTACACCAAGAGCCTAATTTTAACCTACACCATCATTTTGAGACATGTTACTACATTAAGCATATTATTCATCGTTAAATCATGTTTCCGGTGACTTCAGTATTATCACAGTTCTCCAACTAGTGTATGGGAATTCATCAATCTCATTCATATAGTGATTATTGTTTACCGTCAAACTTGAGCTAAAAAAAAAAAGCACTTTAATGTTTACTAGAAATTTGTGATTGTTTGACAAAATTCTAGTAATGTAGAACATTCAGATGTAAAGCAACAGAAACCTTTTTTTAGCCAATAACACTAATACACATAGTGCCACAAAGCAAACTGAGTAATGTGTTCAACTACAGCCAGTATCCTGTTGCCTTCACTCTGAAGGGGAAATGAATAATTTGCTGAGCTATATCAAGGAAGAAAATATTTTTGATCCAGTTGCACATTACTCTTATTCAGGTTATTGGAAAAAAGAGAGGCAGAAAAAGACAGAAGAGAGAGAGAGAGAGAGAGAGAGAGAGAGAGAGAGATTGCACAACTGCTTTATCCAGAGTTGCAGTGGATCCGGGACCAAGCCAGGGAGAGTTGGGAAGTTGGGTGTGAGGATGGAATACAGTCTGGTGGGACACCAAGCCAATCCAGTATAGCCAATCCATCTACTAATATGAAAACAGAAGAACCAGTGGCCAGCCAAATGGACCGAGAGAGAATGTAAACTAGCTTTTAAAGCTGAATTCTCTTAAAAGTAAGAAATTCATTGTGATGTGATGTGAGGCAAGGTGGTGTAGTGGTTAGAACATCCACATCTAAAGCCTGGCGAGGGCGTTGCTGTGTGGATTTTGCATGCTCTCCCCGTGGTTGTGTGGGTTTCCTCCGGGTGCTCCGGTTTCCTCCCACAGTCTAAAGACATACACATTGAGTTAATCGGATATTATTGATTACCCCAGGTATGAATTTGAGCGTGAATGGTTGTGCATTTGTGTTTCCCAGGAGGTTGACTAGTTGTTCCAGGTTTATGGTCTCCAGCCTCCCTGTTAGAAAAATTATAGTGTTGATATGTTATGTTATGCAATACTATGTTATGCTATTTTGTTACTCTATGTTATGCCATGTTACATTACATTGTCATGTTACATTATGTTATTTGTTACAATACATTACGCTACGCTATGTTTCGCTATGTTATGTTATGTTATATTATGTTATTGTGTTTTATGTAAGGTTAGGTTGTGTTATGTTGAGCAAATGCAGATGTGTACTAATCTTAGTTTTATATCAGATGCCTGTTGCTGTACCAGTATGTTACAGTAATGGTATTACATTGTGTGCATGGAACTTGAATAAGGTTTTGAGATCACTTCATACTGTGCCCTGTTTAACCTCAGTAACAGCCACCATCCCTGATGTAATGTGATTCCATAGCTGTCTCCCGAGGTTGGGGGCAAGAGTCAGGGAAAGATGATAAGGGAGGTGGGAATGCCTGGCATACTTTCCACCATCATGTTGCGTTTGCTCCCTATTTCAAAACCACCCGTGACTAACAGAGGACGCTGCTTCTAGAAATTACCAGAGAATAACAACAGTGGGTGGTACAACAACTAGTCAAAAAGAGTTGGGAGAGTAGATAAACACACAGTAGTTTACCTATGTCTGAGACCATGTCATCTCAGAGGAAGCCCTCAGTTAACAAGAATATAAAGAAGCTGCGTACACTGAGCGTGGTGTGCAACCTAGCCCGGAGCTGGCAACAGTGGATATGTGAGAATGAAGAAAAGCAGGCTAGTGAACCTACAGGATGGGCCCCAGACAGCTATGACAAAACAGAAAAGAAAGAACCAAAGAAACCTGAATGTACTGAGAAGGAAGCAAAAAAATCTCAGGACAGTGAGCATGGACCAGAGGAATCCCGCATTAAGACCAAACAGGTGGTGAAAACAGTGACACGAGATGTCCAGGAGAAGAGCGCAGGCATTGAATTCCTGACCAACCGCATTTGTAATGACCCAAAGGCAGAGGAACTGGACAAGATGCTGAAAAATAAGTGCTCACCCACTCTGCGCAGGAAATGCTCCAACATGGTGTCAGAGCTGACACAGAGCTGGAAGAAAGTAGAAAATGACCGAAAGAGGGCAGGGGAGCCCAGTGAGGGCGGTGCGATCTCAGAGGCCAAGGAAAGAGTTCTGGAGGTGGACATTGGTGAGAAACACAATAGTGCGGAAGAGAATGAAACATCATCACTCAGGATCAAGAGACCATCATCACTTGGGTGAGTGTGGTTTTTCAAAGCGTTTCCATGGCTACAAGGTAATGCCAAGTTAAAAGGGAGGTCGTTCATTTTGATTCCTAAGATTATTTAATTCAATTCAATTTATTAATCAGTCAAAGTTGAATAAATAAGGCTAATATACAAAAACAAAACAAAAACAAAAAACACCTAAAACATTAAAGTGGCAGGAATAAAATCCCAGAGGGCTTGTTATATCCTGAATGAAGGGTAAAGTATTTTGGACCATTGCAAAGAAACAAGATATGTACGACTACATGGAGTATACTTTATTTATTTATTTATTTTTAATAATCCCACTAATTCCTTGAAACAGGGAAATTCATCAACTATACACAACATTCCTGTAAGCAAAGATGAAATCATGGAAATATTAAAAAATGTTTGAAACAAAAATCAAACTAGCCCATGTGTGGGTGTTAAAAGTATTCCTATATATCTTCTATTTGTTTTCGTTTTGTTTTTGCTTTTAAAGATTAGTCATTATTTGGTAATCTATCACAGCTGACGATAAAAAGCTTCTAAATAGAACCAGGAGTAACAGATCTATACAGGTAGAGATCCACTACTTGGGTGTTAAGGTAAAATATTCTAAAAATATTCTCCAAAAAATATTTAGCAGTTTCAATTTTGGCCTGTTTTTGCCCAGGACCATATTTCTTGAGATATTTTAATATATTTCTGAAGGAAAACTTTAGGAGCTTTTCCAGTAATAGAAATGAGCCTAATGGTTTCAATTAAACTTTTTTAATCAATTCCTAATACACACTATTTCGTAGCTTATTAGAGATAACCATGGTTTTCTATTTCCTTGCCAGCATTCTGAAAGGCAGATTAATTAAGCTCATAGATTTAATATTGCTGTTGTCAGTTAAGCCCATTAAATCATGAAATCACCCTCTAAACCCTCTTATTACCCTAAGCTCAGTATCTGAGACAATGGGACTCTTCAAGGTTATCCTTCACTTCCTGTTAGAAAATCAATGCTATCAGATACTGGCCTTCCAGATACAAATGACTACAAATTATTTTAATAAAAACCAGAACGTGCCATAACCCCCTCTCAAGCCACCTCCCACCCCCAGCAGGGGTCTGTTTTTTCTCAACTCTTTTCTTATTTCGTCATATAAATTGGTGACAGCTTTTGGGAATATTATTAAAAGGACATTCTGATGCATCATCCTTTCTAATATATAAAATCTCCCAGTGTCCAAGAACCAAAGCAAATAATTTAATTCTGTTTTCATGTGAAGAAAGAACCAAGTTCGACTGCATATTCACTGAACAAGTATTTGCATATTTGGTTTCTGACCTCATAGCATTTTTATAGTGTGGTTTATTTATACGTGACTGGTCATATGTTTGAAATAGTAGATTTATCACCGTTCTTGAAAACTGTTGATTTCACACATTTTGTTGTATTTGTATTATCACAGGGCCAAGAAGGATGTGGAAGATGCCAATAAAATAAACGCCTTCTCCAGCAAGTGCAGCACTGTGGGGAACCTCAAGAGCCGCTGGCAGAGCTGGGCATCAGAGCACAGCACCAGCCAAAAACTGAACCCCTTTAGCGATGATTTCGACTACGAGTTCTCCATGTCCTTGCGTCTGAAGAAGGGAGAGGAGGGCTACGGCAGGCCTAAGGAGGGCAGCAAGACGGCAGAGAGAGCCAAACGGGCAGAGGCACACATCCATCGAGAGATTGATGATATGTGTTTCATCATCAGGACCATGGCTGGCCCTGATCCTGATGGCTACACCCGAGTCACCTTTGGTGAGCTGTTTGACAGATATGTGAGGATTTCAGACAAGGTAGTAGGCATCCTGATGAGGGCCAGAAAGCACGGCAAGGTGGACTTTGAGGGGGAGATGCTATGGCAAGGTCGGGATGATGGAGTTATTATTACACTGCTTGTGTGACACAAACATGGCACAGTTTTATAACCTAATGCACTCCAACAATAGGAGTGTTTACATTGCTGCTATAAAACAGAAATATTAGAAGGGTAGCACTGAGGAACCTGGTAAATTGATTTAATTTATTAATTTATTGTAGGTTATTAATTTCTTAAGACTTGATATGAACTGATTTTTTGAAGACAACTGTTTAATCTGTGATGTGTGTGTATGTTCATATTCACCATAAAATAGATTGAAGTCCAATTCTGTCATCAGCATGCCCTGGCTAATTTTAACACATGACTTACAGGGTTAGGTCACAAAAAAAAAAAAAAAAAAAAAAAAAAAAAAAAGTTGATTTTTCAGTCATAACACGTACAGTGATATAAGCCTGGTAACCTGCTAATATGTTAACTATCACTTACTCACTCGTTTGCCAAACTGCTTAACTCTATAATGGTCACGGGGAGGCTGAGGTCCATCTCAGCTGACATTGTGCAAAGACATGGAACAGCTCACCAGACCATCACAAGGCCAACATACAAACACACAAACATTCACACTCATACCTAGAGACAATTTGGAACAGGCAATTAGCCTAAAATGCATGTCTTTGTACTGTGGGAAGAAACCGGAGTACCCGAAGCACAGGGAGAACATGCAAACTCCACACAGAAACGCCCAAGCCGAGCCCGGGATCTCAAACCCAAGACCTTCTTTGCTGTGAGGCAGATATGTTAGCTACCACTGCACTGCCCTGTGTTATATAGCATGCTATATAGTATGGGAGCCGGTGGTGTAGTGGTTAGGGTGCTGGGTTCATGAGCGAAAGGTTGTGGATTCAAATCCCCATTAGACGACACCCCCCCCCCCACCCCCCCACCGGAGTGCCCTTAGCAAAAAGTAGTTTATTCAAGTGTACTACAAGTATACTAATTTTATACTAAAACTGACACAGTAAACTTGAAGTTTACTTATTATATACTATGTTTTATGTATTTCAGAATAGTATAGTGAAGTATACTTGGTTTATACTGAATAGTATAAAGAAAAGTCTAAGTACATCAATACTAATAGAATAAAATATTTTTCAAGTATACTTAATAAAATAAACTTCAAGTATACTACTCTTTGCTAAGGGTGGTCGAGCGCACCATCCAGGAGGACATGAACATCACCTCTGATAAGCTCTGACCTGATGAACCAATGGGTTTGGGTGTAAAGGTCCAACAGACTTTACATTTACCATGCAAAATAATAAGTAAGAAAAGGTTATAGAATCTATTTTCCATATGGAAAATCAAACTAATATGAAGAGAAAGGTGATGGCATTTTCAAAGCAGTAGTGAAACAGAATAGTAACTTACTATAACTCACATACATGCAACATACTCACTGTATATGTAAGTAAGTATAATATTAGGATTAAATTTAGTTTTATGATGTCTTACGCTCAGCTCAGCTCATGAATGAGTTTCATTTAAAATGAAATGTGTGTCATCATTGAAGAGTTGTGTTTGTAATGAGCATTTCCATAAAGCAGACTGAGCACTAATCGTGTATCCATTTTGGGTCTGATGAACTGTGAAAAAGCTGTGGGTTGAAAGTTCTAATTTTCTCCTGACTGTTTAAGTTACAACAGCATTGTACATATTTTAAAATGTTAATTCAATGTTTAGGTTACATTTTACCTTTAATGCTTCTTTTACATGAATAAAGCAATTTTATTGTGTAACTTATTTACCAGAACCAGACTTGAATGTGAAGCCAAGAAAAAGGTATTGTGAATACACTGATATGGGGCCTAATTTATCAAACTGGATACGAACATTTATTTGTAGTTATATTGTATTTATTTGTAAATCACTCACATGCATATGAAGATAAGTAAAACATTTGTATCCTACAAGAATTCCCAAGTTTCTAAGTGAATGTACACTGCCCATACAAAAACGTTGTGCACTCTAATATTTTGTTTGAACCTTTAGCCTCGATTACAGCACGTAATTGCCATGGAATCGTTGCTTCTTTTGATCAGGTCGAGGCTCAGCAACATTACATGGCAATAAAATTAGTTTATTATATACAAAATAAAATGGGCTTTTTTTCCATGATGCTATGGATATAAAATTTAGTGAAAGAGTGTTTCAGGGACCATGAGGAATCATTTTCACACATGAACTGGCACCACAAAGTCCTGACGTTAAGCCTACTGAAAATCTCTGGGATGTGCTGGAGAAGACTTTTTGGAGTGATTTGGATTTTCCATCATCAGTTCAAGATGTCAGTGAAACATTAATCTAATTCTGGATGGAACTAAATGTTGTGATGTAGCTCATGTTTGCTGAAACAATGCCATGGTGATTATGTGCTGTAATCAAGGGTAAAGACAGTCCAACAAAATATTAAAGTGTGAGACTAATGTGTTCTTGGATTTCTAGGTGTCAATTCACTCGGTGTTCAGTTGATCACTGATTAATTGTTATATATTCCTATTAAGAAACAATAGGAACAAACAACCTAACAGTTCAGTTCAGGCCAGCATCAGTAATTACTGACTGAAGAAGGAAGAAACAAGTTCATCATCATTATCATCACCATCATCATAATCAATAACTAATACCAAGGCTCATTAAATACCAAAGCACTTTGAAGCTGTTTTTTTTTTTGTGTGTGTGTGTGTGTGTGTTTGTGTGTGTGTGTGCCTTCTGGCTGCCAAACAGCTGATTACATTGTTTTGACTAGCACTTTTCCTCTGGTTGGGCTTTGGGTAAACTGCCTGATGATGTTCAACATTTTTCTTAGCAAATACTTGACACCAAATGTGGTGTTGTTAATCCAGCACTTATACAGTGTTTCATATGTAAGATATTAAAGAAGGCTTAGCATGATTAATATGAACATAGTTAAATGTGACTTCCATTTTCCCCATTTCTTTGATTCACCTGTAGAGGGAACTCATGAGTTATTTTCTCTTTGTTTCTTTCTTTCTTTTTAAAGCTATATTAAGTATTATATACTAAAATAGCAATTATGCAATATAGTAAAATACTTTAAAATGAGAACATTAAATAAGGTTTACTGATACATCGTGTGTTTTGTTTCACCAAGTAAATATACTTTACAGTCAGACAGTGGATCATCCCTTATTAATAAAAAGTTTCTTTTTATTATTCTGATCAATAGATAATTGTTAATGTTTTAAACGAAAATGCAAATATGACATCATACCATAATACACACATTTTACGATACATATCTGATCATCTTAACTGACTCTGGGTGAAGGCACAGTACACACTGAAGAGCTTGCGAGTCCATTGCAGGGACCACACATATGCACACACACACACACACACACACACACACACACACACACACACACACACATATCTTGGGGCACTTTGTAACAGCCAGATAGCCTGTTGTGCATGACTTTGGACTGTGGGAGGAAACTGGAGAATATAATCTTTGATTAAAATTGTAAAACTGCAGCAAAACTCAGGTGATTCTGCTCCCTTTGTCATAAGTCTTCATGTGCTTGTTAACCCATAGGTTACAAAGGCTTACCAGACCGGTCTTGCAAAAAGATACCAGTTAACACTCATTGCAACATGAATCTTTCCCCTCTGGGCTAGAAAAGCAACATCTAATGCTCCTGACTGTATCTTCTTCTCAGACGTAAAATGTGAAATAATTCAAGAGTTTTCTTAAGTGTTTTTCATGAACACTTACTAGTACCTTTCTTGAGATGATCCCTTCACTATCTTTAATAACCGGTGGGTCCTATCTTTGGAGAACATACCTACCTTCCTACAGTATACATACATACATTACATATATACATACACACACACAAATGCCTTGCATGGGACACCAGTTTTTGCACCTGACATGCTTTAAATTAACAATATTTAAGCATTCAGCTTCAGTAAATGCTTCACCCTGGTCAAGGCCTCAGGGATCCAGAGCCACTCCTAAGAACAATGGACACAAAGGTACAACACAAACTACTATAATTTGCCATAATTGTTTCAATGGTTGTTGGTGCAGTTGTTAGTATTATAACTTCACAGCAAGAAGGTTCTAGGTTTAATCCCAACAACAAGCTGCCCCGGTCCAGATGCAGGAAAACAGGGCTAAATCATGATAGTACAACCCCAACACCACCACCACCATGATTCACAAATGAGATAAAGTTTTAATGCTGGAATGCAGCGATTTCCTTTCTCAAAACACAACTCTTCTCATTTAAATCACAAAGTTTGATTTTGGTCTATTTTGTACACAGTTGTTTTTCAGTAGTTTTCTTGATTGTGCACATGGTCTTTAGAAAACCATAATAGGGCAGAAATTCTCAATTTAGACAGTAGTGGCTTTCTTCTTGCCATGCCACTAATATTTAGTATTGCGCTTGTATTCCAATGTGAGAGGGTCTTTAGATTTACATTTACATTTACAGCATTTGGCAGACGCTTTACAGCAAGAGCGACTTACAATTATTATTTTTATACAGCTGAGCAATTGAGGGTTAAGGGCCTTGCTCAAGGGCCCAACAGTGGTGATAGTGGGGATTGAACCGCTGACCTTCGGATCAGTAACCCATCGCCTTAACTGATTAAGCCACCACTGCACTGTTCAGATGCTTAGAACTTACCCTGGGTTCCTTTGTGACCATGCACTAATACATGTCTTTGTCTTGAATTTGAGTTTTCCTTGTCCAAAGACCCAACTCAGGTAGAACGTTTTATGAAAATCTGCATATGCCTTTTTGCATATCCCTGCTAGCAACCATCACACAAACTGCAGTTAAAACATGAAATCCTTGGCAGAGGTAATAAAACTTATGATGCAGCATAATGGATATACAGTACAGTGATGTCATATTGACATTTTGCAATGCTTTTATCCAAAGTGTCTTATAGTTTATATTCTGGATTATTTATGCGACTCACTCACTCATTTGCCAAACCACTTAATCCTACTAGGGTCATGGGGAGGCTGGCTAGCCTATCTCAGCCAACATTGGGCAAAATTAGGGTACCCAAAACAGCTCACCAGTCCATTGCAGGGACAACACACACACAAGCATTTACAATCACACTCGCACTTAGGGACAATTTTAAAACTGTCAATTAGTGTAACATGCATGTCTTCGGACTGTAGGAAGAAACCGGAGTACTTGGAGGAATCCCACGCAAACGTGGGAAGGACATAAAAACTCCACACAGAAACACCTCGAGCCCAGGAACCAAACCCAGGACCTTCTTGTTGTGAGGATGATTGTTTTTTCCCCTAGAGTAGGGTCTGGAGGTGATCCATAGCATGGGATCATGTGGAAAAAAAAAATCTCAGAATCCGGGGGGGTTGGGAAACCAAGGACTCAAATCCATGGACTTTCCAGCTGTGAGGCACATGTGCTAACCACTATGCCACCCTGCCACTCCTTCCTGATACCAGTTATACCTATCTCAAGCTGACTGGTCAATTAATTGTGAAGCCCATAACATGAAGTACTGTAGCTTGATGTCATGATCCTGAAAATGTAAAGAATCACTCATTCAAAGTCATGATATACATACATGATGGGGCAGTGGTGGCCGGTGGTATTCAGGCTAAGGCATTCAAGAGAGTGAACACGAGGAAAGCAGCAGGACCAGATGGCATCACGGGTCGGGTCCTGAAGACCTGCGCTGACCAGCTTGCTCCAGTGTTCACTGAGATCTTCAACCTCTCCCTGGATCAGTCTACAATCCCGACATGCTTCAAACA
>JAQMYF010000001.1:42389469-42410181 GCA_030014195.1 Neosilurus mollespiculum
GTCAGCGTGTTTCTGCCCTGCGATGGCCTGGCGAGCTGTACAGGGTGTACTCTGCCCTTGCCCAGAGTCGGCTGAGATGGGCACCAGCCTCCCCGTAACCCTAATTAGGATTCAGCGGCTCAGAAAATTAATGAATGAACATACATGATGTGTAAACATGTTAGGATTACCCCGTTGCTAATGTGCAATGATGTAATGCTGTGATTGAGGGTTAATCATGTTACTAATAACTACAATCCCCACAATTCTCTGACACAAAGCCACAATGGGGGTTTAGAAGTGCACGTGTTGCCAGATTGTGCGAATCTCTCCCTTAAAAAAAGGTTCTCTGTAACCCTATTTGCATACAGAAATGGCACTGAGACAGGAAGTACAAGATGGAAAAGTTCTAATCTTTGGCATGTCTGCACTAATATGCTAGTCTTCAGCACCGACAAGGATCGAAACCGACGCTCCAATCTGGCAACAGTGTGGGTTTGTGGACTTGACAGGATCTGCCTGCGGCAAGTGTGAACAAGCGCGAGGAGATTATCTGCTGAGAGTGTTAGTGATCCTGCCACAGGGAGCATTATGTGCTCTGTGGAGTAGCAGGATGGCTGTCGAAGGTAAGAATTCAACCAGGGTGTCGTTATTGTGTCCTGCTGACCTTCTTAACAACAAACAGGGACAACAGTAAGCAACTGATGCGAGCTCGGGTTTGTGATTGGCTCGTGCAGCAGCAGGCGCGTGCATCTCTTGTGTGCTCAGTGATTGCATGCATGGGAAAGAAGTGTGAATGCCCGCGTGTGCATGACACAAAGACCTCTGGGCTCATTGTAGTAAACGTGTAATTGTCAGTGGTGAAATGTGCGCGTGGCTGATTCTCTTGTAAAGGAAGAGCTGCACACTGAGCTGAACTGATCAGCACCCTGTAGGTCAGGATGCTCGGCCAGTCTCCACATCTTGTTGGGGGAATTCTCTGGATCCAGAATCCTATACGAGGTATGTTCTGTCTGTCCATGCACTGATGTGCATCCAAGACCTTTCCTGCATGTGTAATGAATTAACTGTTGTCATTGTTATCTCTGGGTCTGATCTGGTCCGACTGGATGTTTGGGCAAGAATCTGATCTCGCAGGAAATAATGAAGGACATTCATTCTGAGTTATTCACCTCCGGGCTTGGAAGCGTGCAAGGACAGAAAGGTTGTTTTCCTGCATGCTCACATTGTTGTTGGTTGTAGATTGATGGGTGAGGACACATCCATCATTTATCCCTCTACAAAGGTGAACTAGCAACACACACATTTTTTTTTTTTTTGGTACATGGAAATATTAATAATTAATGCATCCAATTAATCCCACTCCTCACCTGCACCAAACCCAAATCCCTCCCCCCTCATACCTTTTTGAATTAAAAAAATAATAATAAATCAGTATTTGTGAGTATTTGTTTTCCTTGTGTTGAAAGATCACATGTACCCAAAAAGTCAAAATTGGATATTTCTACCTCTCTTTCCTCCAAGATATGAAAAAAGAAGAAAAACCTTTCTTCCTATATGCACATCATCTAGATGCATACATAATCTAGCCTACCTCTTGTCTGTTTTTAAGCTTAAATATTCATTCATTTTCTGAACCGTTTAATCCTAATTAGGATCCCAGGGAGGCTGGCGCCCATCTCAGCCGACTCCGGGCAAGGACAGGGTACACCCTGGACAGCTTGCCAGGCCATCGCAGGGCAGAAACACGCTGATGGCTATGCAGCCTTCTCTTGACGAAAATCAGCAATGGTTCTTACCATAGACAGTGAGAGACATGGTTGGTCTTTGATAACCCAGTTAGCTGCACTGGGGGGACAGCAGCGACAACCCGTTGATAGTGGGGCTTGAACCCCCGACCTTGGGATCAGTAATTCTACACCAGGCCACCACTGCCCCCACATAAATAATTAAAAGAACAAATAACTAAGCAGACCCACTCGCAAGAGAGATGAAATCACCAAGTTGTCTAATTAGTGGCTTTTACTGCAGACCTGCGTGGAGGTTGTGACTAAGCTGGTCACTTAATTATATAAGTATTGTTAAAGACCAACTGGCAGCACTGTGGTGTATTGGTCAGCACTTTCGACCTCACAGCAAGAAGGTCCTGGGTTCGAGTCCTGGGCTCGGTGTGGGAGTTTCTTTTATAGATGTCCAGATGCCATTTTTTCGTTCCGGATACCAAACTGGACCTTTCAGTACCTGCTGACACCGAAAGTGGTCCTATTTTCATGCATTAAAATGTAATGTATTGATTATTGGTAACAGCTGTGTATGAATAACCCTGTATCCTTTAGATCTGTAAACATGAACATATGCAGAGAATGTGAATGCTCGTTGTTTCTTAATCATATATATATATATATATATATATATATATGTGTGTGTGTGTGTGTACAATATATTAAACAGCTGTTGAAGCATAGCTGTAATTTAGAAAAGATCAGACACTTTAGCATTACTTAAACTTTTCCAAACTATCTTCAAGCATGACATAAAACTTTTCTAATAGCATCACAAAGATTATTACAATTTCTGTAAGCGAACTGTTTAGCATTTAAGTTGACTAATTTGTCTGTTATCTGCTTGTCTGTTATGACTGTCTTTGTGAAACGCCCTTTGAATGCGATTTGTGGCAGTTTATCCTTTTTTCCCCTTTTCGTCTCGGTGAATTCGTCGTACTCTTTTGCATGGCACATCTTTTTTTAACATACTGTAATAATACTGTAAGGGAAATTACACTCTGCTTTGAACCCATCCAAAATGAGCACATGCACATAAACAGTGAGCATATACTGAGAGCAGTTAGGGCATTAGGAATGTTGCTTAAGTAACCTTCAGCTGTGCAGAAGTAGGAGGAAGAGGGCTCACTCCACCGCGCTCACTGGCTCACTCCAATGCATTTTTCCTGTCATTTCAGTCTTTGAATGCTTGATAAGATTGCTGTTGTTGAATTTGGCAATACTGGTGCCACCCCTCAAAACTGTTAGCTTGCATAACATACACGTTGCTGTTTTACTGGTGGGAAAATATTTCCAAATTGTGGACATGGTGCTTTAACTGTGGCTAGTGGAAGTTATAGCCAGAAGTTCTTCTTCTTTATGGCTGTAAACAGAAGCTGAGAAGATGAGCGTGTTTTCTTCAGCGCAGAAGAATTGTTTATTGGGATTGAAAACAGCGGATTAGTGTGAGATCATCATGTGGTATTGGATCAACGCATGGACGTTGCACAACTCTAGTTTCTGAGCATGCGTGGGTTTCCTCGGGGTACTCCATTTTGTTTCCAGGGTCCAAAGACATGCACATTAGGCTAATTGGCTGTTCCAAAGTGGTCTAAGGGATCTATACCTATACATGTACATAACTATATACACTGATATAGTTATATACCTCAGGCTCGGTGGATGTTGCTAAAATAAATATTTCCTACATTGTTCCCTCTCAAGGAATATTCAGCAACATCCTCCTCACCTTCGGTGCATAATGGTTAAATATTCAGAGTTAGCAAACCAATCGGACTGTGCCTTTCCTGAGTAGTATATACTAACTGTCTGTATGTAATAGGTGTCTGCTCTGTATTTTACCTTCTCCGGGATTGACTTACCGCATGCATTGAAAAGTAAAAATACATTGGGTTATTATGTAATTTATTTGTCTTGTAGTGCGCACACACACACACACGCACACACACGCACACACACACACACACACAATCATTACAGTCTTGTACAGATCTTGTGAGACTGTAAGCATGCTGCTCAGGTCACACAGCTGAGCTTTAGGCTCCACAGTATTGATTTCCCCACTTTAAATCTAGTTTGCCCCTGCAGAACATTATGGCCATTCATGATATAATTGCTGTGGGTCTTTCACTGTGCTTTTACTGTAATGAAAAGGATGGGACATGGAATATAGGAGTACAGCTGAGGCAGGAGGAATCTCACCGCTCATCGTTTTGACCATATCCGGCTAAATGATCCACTATGTGTGAAGAAGGTTAGTTCAAGGTTAATGTAGTTCACGTTACCTGGTGCAGAAGGTGAGGGAAGAATAAAAATAAAAAGCAACATCACTAAAGGTACTAGAGGGGATATGGTAACACTGTTTTCGTTGTACATACATGCAGCTACAGAGTCGTTGTATTGTCTTGCCTCAAAGTTGCTTCACTGTCCAGGAGATATATTATTTAATCTATTTAATTAGTGTATACATCTACTGTATATAAATATGCAGTTATATGTAATATATTATACATATATATAATATAATATAATATAATATACAATGCGAAATAAAACTTGACCTGGCTCAGTTTTAGTGCATTAAGAAGGACAGATGATGAATGAGCTCTGTCACTGATGGTGTTTTTTTATTTGCAGTTTAAATTATTGAGTAAATAAGAATTTTATGTAATTTAATGTAAAAATGCAAAATATAGTGCATCACCCATATTCACAGGGAATCTCTAGACTAAAATTACACTCCTCATTTTTTGGTTTAAGGAAAAAAAAAAACGACAAAATACAACAACAATGTAGTACAAAAATACTGAGACGCTAGACCTGTGAGAACATAGAACTAGCCTAGAGGACTTCTCATGAATTGAGATCAAATCACAGACGAGGGAGTCCTAAACCACGGTTTTAGCAATTAACCATGTAGGTACCTTCGTGTGTTTAAAGAGGAGATATTATGCTTTTTCCACATTTTTGACCCACAAATATTTTTATAGTGTTGAATAGCTGTTTGATAACTTCAAAGTGTCAAATAATGAGGCTAGTTTATGTTTAACTTTTCCCTCTGGTTTGTTTGAGCCGAGTGTAAACAGGGTTTTCACCTTTTTTTGGTATACTAGGTCTTTCCCCACTGCCACTGCCCCCATGCACAGCAGTATCTCCGCTCATCCGGTCTGCCTACCAGTGCACTGATCATGGAACTTTCAGGCGAAAAATCAGAGCAGAGTAGGCACACAGAGTGGGAAGAGCATAAATGGGAGGAGGAAGCCAAACAGGTCGTCCATTGCATGATGAAATCAGCAAAATCAGCGTTTCCAGGGTTGGTGGGGACGCAACTTCTGTGGAATTTTTGGGATATGGAATTGTATTTTGGTGCTCCACTGGTGTCTGAAATGAAAAATAATAGCCTGGAAATTGGTATAATATCAGACCTTTAATATATTTAAAGTTAATCAGTTTTACAAAAACTTTTTGTTCAGGGTCACTTTGCATGATAGAGAGCAGTTAATTTTTCTTGTTCAGTATCCCATCAGTCATGTGTCTCAAATTATTTGCCAAAATTTCCAGTCTACCCCAAATTCACACAGTTATGACCTATATATGCAATTTTGTAATGTAGGCAAGCAAGTACACTCACCTGTCTGCACGTCTCTGCTGGACACAATTTCAGCACACCTGGCAAATTTAACTCCGAAAAGGTATTTTGAAGTGTAATTGTGTGTGTGTGTGTGTGTGTGTGTGTGTGTGTGTGCACGCTCACTACCCACCATCTTTGGCTCGGCTATCATCTTCGGTTGGGCAGCTGAAGGTGTGTGTGTGTGTGTTTGTCGGAGAGAGGGGGTGCAAAAGTGCTCACAGACACCCTCCAACCCCAACCCCCAACCCCCTCCCCAACAACCCTGTTTGCTGTTTTCCCGTGCACATGCGCAGTGGCGTTGAATTGGCATACATATTCATGCACCTCAGGAAAACCGTGATGATTACAGCTAAACAGTTAACTGTAACGGCAGGGAGGTAACATAATAAATAATCAATGAAAAGTTTCATTTTTAAATGTATTAAAAGTTTCTCAATTCAAAATCACCTATTTTATATGAGACTGAAATCTCGATTGGATACGCCATGTATAGCTTTATACATAGATGTTGTGCATACTTTGGAGTGTTTTGGGTCTTTGTCCTGTTGTAGGAGGAAAGTGGCCCCAATCAAGTGGTGTCCAAAGGGTATGGCATGATGTTGCAAAATGGAGTGATAGCCTTCCTTGTACAGAATCCCATTTACCCTTTTATAACTCTCCCACTTTACCACCACAAAACCACCCCAGACCATCACATTTCCCCCACCATGTTTGACAGCATCAAGCACTGACTTAGCATCTTTTCCTTGAATTTGTACCTTTGTTCTTCTTTGTGATACAAACACCTCAAATTTAGAATTCTCTGTCCATACCACTTTTTCCAATCTTCCTCTGTCCAACAAGTGTGTTCTTTTGTCTTAATCTTTCTCTTTTATTGACCAGTTTCAGATATGGCTTTTCTTTTTTTTTTGCAACTCTGTTTAGAAGGCTGGCATCCAGGAGTCGACTCTTTACTGTTAAAGTTGTGACAGGTATTTAGACTGGTGTTTTGCAGGTACTGATTAATGCAGCTGCCAGTTGAGGACCTGCCAGGCATCTGTTTCTCAAACTAGAGTCTCTGATACACAGTACTCTTGCTCAGTTGTGCACTGGGATTTTCCACTGCTCTTTCTATCCTGATTAGAGCCAGTTTGAGCTGTTCTGCAATGGGAGAAGTGTACACCATGTGACCACACTGTACACTGAATGAAACCCTCAGATTCTTGATGATTTTTCTCAAAACAAAAATAGACACCAATTTCAGAAGGAAGTTGTTTTCCTGGCCATTATTATAATCAAACCCACAAATGCTGATTCCACAAGTAGCCAAAAGAAGGCCAATTTTATTGCTTCTTTTAATCAGCGCCACAGTTTTCAGCTGTGTTGACATACTTGCAAAAGGTTTTTTACTTGTTTTTTATTCTTTCACAGTGTTTCTCCAACACAGTGTACCATTGGGAATATGATAGGTGCTGAAAATGGTCCTCTGTACACCTAGGTAGATTTTCCTTTAAACAAGATTGTAGATTTTCCAGCCATTTACACCTATGAGAGTCATGTACAAATTTAACAGTGTTTACACTGTTATATATATATATGTAGTTGTCTTTCTATACAGTTTAATCTTTTTATATATAAAAAAATATATATTTGTTTTTCCAAAAAACAAGGACATTTTGCATGTGTGCATGTCTTTGGACTGTGGGAGGAAACCCATACAAGCACAGGGAGAACATACAAACTCCATATAGAAACGCTCTCGCTGCGCCTGGAACTCGAACCCTGGGCCTTCTTGTTGTGAGGTGGACGTGTTACCACAATGCCACTGTGCTACCAGCAATAATTTTATTTTTTATTCTTTTTTTCTTTTTTAAATCACCTCATTCATTGGGAGTTTATTGATGGGTTTACTGTGCATGCGAGTCACTGTCAGTATTAATTTCGTAGTATAAAACTCATAGTAACAAGGTCAGTTCCAGCAGCTTTGGAAATTGTTAGTAATCTTCACAGTTTTGTGAATAGTTTTAAGGGGTAACTCTTAGTGGAAAGATAAAATTCTTGGTGAGTATAACCCCTGATCTTTATTGCATTTATCTGCTGCTTGTTATTAAAGTACGTGATGTCTCTGATGTTCTGCAGTTTGACTTGCTTTATGGTTTTTCACTTAGCTGAAAAATTAGAGAGAAAAATGCTCACATGGTGACAAGTTTTTTTCCCCTCTCAATAACGACGAGCATTCCCTTCCCTGCCTTTTGATGTGTGTGTTATTTAGTGTTATTTATTCAACTTCTCATTGTTTTCAGAACAAAAACACAGCAAAAGCCACAAAAAAGCAGTTTTCAGTTAATACTGCTATCCATCTTCGCATTGTGTGTGTAGAACTGTAAATAAAGACAGATGCGTCTATGCGAAACTTTTGGAGCTCATTGTTTCTCATTGTCTTTCTTCCAACTACTCTACTGAGTCATTTAACCAGTCAAAAATGTCCTACATTGTTCCATTTTTTCCCGCACTTGAATTTTACTGACAGATTTTGTATTCATGTGTGACAGCCTAAAAGAGGCTTACACAATACACGGCTCATTAACTGTCATCTCAGTAATGGCCTTTTTTAATTCTGAAGCCTACATGAAACTTTTCTTTAATTGTTAAACACGTCAAGCGCAAAGTGTCACTGTGGACTGTAAGCATCCTGACCAACCTCACAATATCCATATATAGATGCCACCGGTCTCCTTATTGTTTACGACATTCTCAGATTCAAAGAATTGTAAATATTTTGATTATTATGCATTGTATATCCAGGTCACATCCATGTCAGTGAATTGCAAGATACATTGTGATGTGTGTGTGTGTGTTTTTTTTTTGTAATCATGTACTCACGAAACACTCACTCACTCATTCAATTGTTGAACCCCGTAATCTCAGCCGACTATGGACGAATGCTGGGTGACTCATGAATGGCTTGCCAGACCATCACAGGGGAACACACACAACCATTCACCCTCACACTCACACCTGGGGCAATTTGAAACAACCAATTAGCCTAATGTGCATGTCTTTGGTCTGTGGGGGGGGGACCAGAGTACCTTGAGGAAACCCAACATGCATGGGGAGAACATGCACACTTGTCATAAAACAAGTCCGGGACTTGAACCCAGGACCTACTAACCACTACGGACGTACTAACCATCTTTTTTTACATCAGAAGTGATTTTTTAGGTGGTTTTTTTAGTCATTGGAAAGATGTCCAACTTGCGCTTCTGAGAGAATTCCCCTGTAACCAATGTAGCAATTTACACCAGAAGTGTTTTATATGCATATTATGGTAGTAAAAACAGGATGGAAGCATATTTAAAAAAATTTTAAATAATACGTACTATTCAGATCTGTCCGGAACTTGTTATGAACTGACAGGTTTAAGTTTGTGGGCGCAGTTAAAGCTGCGGTGCCAAGCAAGTTAGCAGTCATCATAACATCAAAATGGGTTTACGTATCACTTAATATTGACTATGTAAAGATAAACATTCATGAAACCCCGACGTTAAAATAAATTGTGAGTTGATCTAAATGTTGAGATAAATTGTAGAAAAATGTACAAACGAAAACAAAAGTGCAAATGACGACTCGCTATTTGATGTCCAGCTAAAGAATGTGGAAGAACAGCGGTAGAATCAAAAATGTCAGTCAGTGTTTGCACTTTCCGAGTCCTTATCTTTATAAGGTATTTTGCTGAATTAGATTTAAAAAATTTCTATTTGGCTGTATTAGATTTAAAACAATATCTACAGACATTTCTTTCAGACCTGCTGCTTTGCGTCTGAAAGTCACTTTGCTCGCTACTGCAGTGTTTGTTGGGAGACAGATGTGCTGTTACATCCTGGAATTATGCTTCAGAAATGGAGGCAGCGTAAATTACAAACTTTACACTTCATTCTCATCTTTCCCATGCCTCGCTCTGGGGGTGTAAATGAAAGCTTAAGAGTTCATATGTGGTTAGTTAGACATGTATGAACGCTGTAGGGTGTTAATTCAACACTGGGGAGTTTGCTGTGTGTCCTGGTGGTTAGAAATATTGACAGTTGGTGGTTCATGAAAACCGTTCAGATAGAACTGCCCTGTGAAGTTTAATTAGTGTTTCACTTAGTTGAGTTTTAGTGCTATTTGGGAATGTTCCCATCTTTAAACCTGGTAGATCACACTGAATAAAGCTGCGTCAGTAATGTTTTTGCAGAATGTACCTATTTATACCCTTGCCAGATTTATTTATACTGAGGTGCCAGTGCTGCCGGCTCGGTGAAAGGAGGCGAGCTAATTTTATCCCTCATTAGCATTTCAGGGGGCGCCAGCTGCTGTGCTGTGATATTTAAAAAGATAGCTGTGATGAATCACCCTGGTCTTGTCTATTAGGGTAATGGAGAGAAATGCTTCTGGATGTCTGAGTGACTTTCCTGAATGAAAAGACTATGAAGTTGTTTGCTAGTCTGTCTGTATAACCTGAATATGAAAAAACATATAGCCTAGACTCCAGCTATTGAGGTGTTGGCAGTGATTCATATCAAGACATATCTGTGTTAATAGAGCGGTGGTTCTACGCTTAATACATTTTGGTCTGTCAGCGGAGTGAAGTTAATCGTTTGCAGTCTATTGAGCAGTTTTAATTGAAGTATTGGCTCCTCCTGGCTTTACAGAAGATTCAAATCTCACAGAATCAGAACTTTAACAAAATTGCTTGTGCATCTTAGATGTCTGTATATTTCTGTTAAGTTAATAGCAGTGGAAGAAGTGGTGAGATCACTCAGGTCTGGAGGTATCAGAAGTAGTCTTCATCTCAGTCTCGCTGCCAAAGTGAAATAAAACAGAGAGACTGACATCTTGAGCACACTTTTCTAAAGAATTTTGAAGGTTGCAATCTGGATGACTTCCAACATTATCTTGTATGCAACAATTATTTACTAAAGGTGAGGTGGGTGTTGCTGAGTAGTCCCTCTCCTGTTCCAATCCACTGAACTTGAGGCGAATAATTGTTTCAGTATATACTGTATGGACACGTAAGAAAAACAAAATGAATCAATATTTTAAGGTTTATTTTTACATTTTAAATTGATTTAAGGATTCTACCAATTTTGTGGGGCAGATAATGTTAATTAGCATATACTACATGGGAACACCATGATTTGACTGGTCCACTATCCTGGGATTTAAAAAAAAAAATCATTATTCTGAGTGGATAAAGTTTGAGTCAAAAGGACAGACACTTGCAGCTTGTCAGTTTGAGCAAATGATGTAACTTTAAAAGTAAGGCTATTTATAAATAAGTAATTTTACTAGGGGTGCCGGAAAAAAAATCGATTCACATCTGAATCGTGATTCTTATTTATTAGCATTCTGAATCGATCCAAATTTTCAAGAATTGATTTTTAAGAACATTTCCAACCTTACTCACAGTGCGTACCATTTGTCCACACACGGCCTCCGTCATGAATTGTTCCAGTGAGCGGCGGCTCCAGAACTAGCGTGTTTCCCCGATAATAGGACCTACCCTTTCTTCTGCAGAACGGTCCAAAATAAGCCCTACCCCAAAAATAAGACCTAGATAAATCCATATTTTGTCCGCACCCTCATTTTCTGTGAATGCACGCGTGCCAGCACCATTTACAGCAGCGCCGCCGAGGAGGAGAGACAGAAAAAGAGGAAGTTAAGAAAAAAAACCCGGTAAGTAAAGTATTGTAAAGCAGGACGGAGGGGCATGATGGGGATAAAAGCAGGACTGGGGGGAGCATAACGCTCATCATTTTATTTACCGGTATTATCTTCTATCTTCTGCCTATTATCTAGGCAGATTTTTGTGTTCACACTCACCTGTTTATTGAAATTGCTGTTAATAAACTCCCAACCAACTCTGAACGAGCAAAGCGGATCAGTACATCTACAAAACCAGTTGTGTCGTAATATCATTTCTTTCTTTCTAATAGAAGAGTCGTTCCTAGCTTAAGAAGGATGTAGTTACTCGTGAAATTTACTCCCTTTGTTTGTAATGGTTATGACTCAAACATCGGTTTGAATCAAGAATCGGTTCTGAATCGAATTGTCACCCCAAGAATCGGAATCGAATTGAATTGTGAGTTGTTGTTAGAGTCACATCTCTACTTTTTACCATAATTACTGATAACATTGATGTGTTGAAACTTTTTTTCTGAAATTAATAAGGCATGTTTTAAACACTGAAGGAATTTGAAAAACACTGTTGTTTGTGTCAAGAATATACTTGCTTATAGCCAACACTGGTTATCATTAGTCAATATAAAAATGCCAACAATATTAATTCAGATTTGGAAAACTGGGATATTTGGAGGATTCAGTGATTCAGATTTTAAAATGCTCTCCTTGTACGCTGTGTTTAGTGCTACAGTCTTGTACAAGATTTCCTGCTACTGTCTACATTCCTGTTCCCAGTACTCAATGAGAAAATAAGATTTAATAAAGTAGGATTTATTAAAAATCAAACAAACTGGGCAGAAAATGAAAGTGTGCAGATCTTTTTTTTTATTTTTAGGTTTGGAGAAGAGATGCATTGGAGACTTACAGCCTGCCTTGGTCAGGTTACATCACATCATATATTTTTACAATGACTTCAAGATCCAGGACCACTTATTGGTCAACATGGTAGTATTTTATCTTGATATAATATTTATAGCTGCTTGTGTCCTTTGTCCATGTTTCATCATCTCGCATTCTTTTTATATACAGTGCAGCTAATTTGCCCCTAACCGTTGGTTGTGAAAACTAATTGCAATATTTATTATTAGAACAGTACACATTATGTCGAGGTTTTTTAAACAGCATTTATGTCTGTTAAAAATAATAATTGATTTGGTAGACATGGTTTTATTGCTGAACACGTCAGTGTCTGAGTCTGAGTCTGGCAGAACGTCTGGCATTAACAAGCAAAGAGTCGTAAACTCCAAGGCCACTCGGGCTGGCAAACTTTGCCCGTTGTTAATGTTTCCTTTTGTGTCAGGTTGAGTTGAAGCCAAGTAAAAGCCTCTTTCCATGTGTAGAGGTGAATGTACTGCTGCTGCATCAGGCCACTCCACACCAACACAAACTCTCATTAACCTTATAGTTTCAACTGGAGTTTTATATTACTGCTAAATCAAGATGAGGAAACAAGGAAAATATGAAAAAAGAAGGAAAGTTCAGAAATGAAGGAAGAAAAGACAGATGAAAGCAAAGAAAAAATTAAATAAAGTAAGAAAAGAAGAAAGGAAGGTGAGAGGAGATGGAATGAAGGAAGGCAAGAAAACAAGGATGGACAAAAAAGCGAGGCTCACTGACACTATCCACATTTTTTTAATTCTTTCCCTCCCTTCTTTATATTTTATGCCTCATCATGTTATGTGTTAGCAATTTACCAGAGTCTCATCTTTGACTGTAAATACGTCTTTAAAATACTGTGCAAACAGGATTCTGTATCCGCATCCACACAGGAAACGAGTGACACGTGAAACTGACCTGCAATCGCTTACTTTGCACAGTCCATGGACGCAAATAGGAAAAGGTTTTGGGGAACTTATTTTGTTTGGTAGCATCTGTCAGTCAATGGAATATTCAAGCTCTGATTGGTTATTGCTTCCACCCACTTTGTGTTGCTAGAGAAAATATTGCCTCTCATCGATCACTGACTTTGCATGGTTGCATGTCGTTCATGGCTTACTGTGTGGATGCAGCTTTATAGCGTCCTCATGCTTTCATTAGTCACATTATGGACAATTAACTGTTATCTCAACATTCACTACATCATTATATTAATTAATCTCTTTTGTGCAGTGGTGGTCCAGTGGTAGGGTGCTGGATTACTGATCCAAAGGTCAGGGGTTCAAGCCCCTCTGTCACAGAGTTGTCACTGCTGTCCCCCCAGTGCAGCTAACTGGGTTATCAAAGGCCAGCCATGTCTCTCACTGTCTGTGGTGAGAGGCATGTAAAAGAACCATTGCTGTTGTTTGTAAATAGTAGGCCATTGAGTTGCCGTCAGCGTGTTTGTGCACTGTGATGGCCTGGCGAGCTGTCCAGGGTGTACTCTGCCCTCGCCAAGAGTTGGCTGAGATGGGCGCCAGCCTCCCTGCGACCCTAATTAGGATTAAGCGGTTCAGAAAATGAAATGAATGAAAAATTTCTATTCATTTGATTATCTAAAAAAGCGAACCCTTCTTAACCCTTTTTCACCTGATTTACTTTAGTGGTTCTCATTCTATTCATGTCTCTGTATTTCCTCAAACATTTCACAACCCACTTCCTCTGGAGTGCCCTAAATCCTACTCTAGCAACCAGCATTTCTTTGTAGTGACTTCACTGAAAAAAAGAAATATGTGCTTAGCCATGTTTATATTGTTTGTTTGTTTGTTTGTTTGTTTATTTATTTAAAAAAAAACAAGTGTCAGAATGAAAGACTTTATTAATTCGATTAATACATTCTGTTGTATAGTCTTACATTTTATCTCTGTGTTTTTTAGTCATGCATGGTAGCCTGATATAGAGAGTCATCATAACATCTTCATCACTTTGATTTGGACAAACATGTTGGAAAAGTTACAGAAAAGTCTTTAACTACTTGGAGCCCCTGGGAGTCTTCTCTCTGTAAACATCCAGAAATACTACAAGAATGATAGGATTTATTTCTAATTCCTGTGTCAGTGTCACCATTATTTATTTTCATCCACATTCAATAATCTGAAAACCATAAAGCATTCCTGAGATTCAGACTCCTCCTATTTTCTGTCTTTGTCGTTAACATTTTTACTGGCAACAAGTATATAAATAAAGTCAATCTCTAAAATTCGTCAAGTCTGTTTTTAAGATCACTGGATTCAAATTTGATTGATTCAACCAAGTTTGTAAGAGGAGTGACTGCCAGTCTTGTATGGTAGACCCTGAAGCATTCATAACTGGAATTGACTGGTCATGACTTAGTGAATCATTCATTAATTTTCTGAAGCGCTTAATCCTAATTAGCTGGCGCCCATCTCAGCCGACTCTGGGCGAGGGCAGAGTACACCCTGAACAGCACGCCAGGCCATCACAGAGCCTAATGAATCATACGAAAGCTATAATGTTGCTTCTGTGAAAAGCACTAATGAAGCCACCCGGAAGAGACCTGATGTTCCACTTTTACCACGTCCAGGATCTCCCTTCATTCTCAGTAACATTTGGCCCTACAAAAAAAAAAAAAAAAAACGCAGCGAGCAAATCCTGCCCCTGGTTCCCACGGCTGGAGATGTGCAGAGTGACCTGCTGTGCATTGAAATTTAGCTTAGACATTATGTGGGGTGCCATCACAGATATTTTAAGGAGGGAACAAAAGTTTTGAACCCTCAACCAGTGCTGAAGAGGAGATGACCTACTTGAGTAGACTGAGACACCCTTGGTCGCTGGTGGAAGGGAGAAAGAGACAGCAAGCAAACAAGAAAGTGCACTTTTGGCTCAAATATTGCATCATTAGTTCCCTTCTACTCTCGTTCCTTTCTAGTCTTCAAAGAGCTCAATTAGAACTTTAGTAAGCGTGTAACAAGGAACCCCTGCTGACAGGAAAGCTGTTTCCGGAGGCTTAAAAAGCTCAATTGAACGGAATCGTACACATGGCAGAAGAAACTGTGTATATTTTCTCATGTGACGACTGGAAGACTGATTACTACTTAAAATGAGAAGATGGTGTAATTGCAACTTGTTTTAATACCTATTTGGAGATTTCTATGGTGGAAAAAAATGGAGGGAAAGAGAAACTTGGCTCCCAGCTTTTTTAGTAGCCAAATGGGGGACACTTTGCCCAGAACGGAAAAAATGCAGGCAATCCAAATTTACAAGGTTGTTCATTAAGTCAGTTTCATTCACACTATGAATATGGAAAACTGGGTTACTTCCATTAGCTAAATGGTTCATATAAGAGATGTCATCAAATTCAAATGGCTTATTCAGAATGAACAGATAATGTATACTTAACGGACACGGATGCACATGAAACCTTGCCAGATAATGTCACTGGGCATTTAGTTCAGACTAGAGATGTGTATTAGTGCTAAATTGCCTGAATGAGAGTTTCCCAGTCAGTCTTTTTTCAAACCACTCAATTCCTACCACTAGGGTCACAGGCAGGCTGGAACCTATCTCAGCTGACACTGGGCGAAGGCGGGGTACGCCCTCCTGAACAGCTCGCCACACCGTACAAACCAAAGCAAGAGCACTCTGAGAGCGTAAACCTCTGCCAAGCCCACCAATTTTGATAAATTCTGGGATCCAGAATTTGATCTGGATCATCTCCAAACTGGATCATCTCCTCTAATGCTGTAGGTCACAATCTGGCACTGATCTGGCCTTTTCCACATCAAACCCATCTTCACATGTGCTCATGTACTCCTCACAAGCCCTGTCTGCTTGAATATACTGATCCCACGGATACAAAGCAACATCCACGCAGCCCATCTATTTCACTGATTACATTAGGGAGGCTAATTCTGTTCACACTATGTGTCCTGCTACCACTGAATAGCAAGATCGATATGGCGTTCATTAAGTGGTGTTCTTCTCGTCTTCTCCTTCTTGTTTGACCTGTGAATGAGGCAGAGGGAGGAGGGCCGGGGAGCTCAGTGATGCGCCTCTCGTCTCACTGCGCATGTCAGACAAGCCAGGGCAAAGAATATTCAGAGCTATCTTTAGACGATGATGTAAAGTGAATCGTTCCCAGCATCACTCCTGATCACTACCCCAGATGCTCTCAAACTGCAGAAAGGAGATGCTTTTTTTTTTTGTACCCCTCCCCCCCTTTAAAAAATCACATTCTTATCAGTTCTGTGTAACTGCTTTTCCTGTTTCCCTTTTTTCTCTTTTGCCCTCTTTTTTCATTCTGTTTCTCAAAGTCTTGCACTTTCTCCCTCATCACTCCCAGTATAGCTCGGCCAGATGCATAATTTATTTGAACTGTGAAGCGGGTGAACATTAAGCGAAGCAGAGCTTCTCTGCCTTGTGGATGGAGAGACGTGGTGAGAAAGCAAGACGGATGAAAAGAAAGGGAATGAGGCAGCAGGGACTGAGAGAGATAAGCGCTTTGTGCTGTGCATGCTAAGTTGCCTTTGTTTAAAAGGCTGTCTCTCTGCAGATGTGGGTGTTGTCACTAATACAGAGCAAGCAGTCCTCCACAGAAGCCTTAATTGAATTCGATTCACTCCTGTTAGACCGCATTAATACCTCTTTCATTTACTGCATATAGTCCTTTTTCTGAGCAAATATTGTGATGATGTTTAAAAAAAAAAATGAATTCGGTACAGGAATTAGCAAGCCAAAAGTGCGAGTAATTTTGGGATTAATGGCGCGAGGGATTCTGAGATTAAGATTGTGCTGTATTATAACAGCCATAAATGTTAAACTGGATGTTAGTTATTAGGAAATTGTCTCATTACATGGTGTAACATGACAGATTTTAATACCTGCGTCAGTTCTTGATGAGTGCGAATCCCATGGGATGATTCACTACAGAAGGAAGCTGAATTGTACACACAAATATCTACGAAGAATTTAACGTAGCAGAACAAACCCTTAATGAATGATTTTTTTTTTTTTTTTTGGGGGGGGGGGGAATTTTTTCCCCCATTTTTCTCCCCTAATTTAGTCGTATCCAATTCCCGCCTATCAACTTTTTGCCTTCCCTATCACACGACCACCACCGACCAGGGAGGGGCATAAGCATGCACATGCCCCCTCCGTGACATGCAATGCTGCCACCCGCCTCTTTTCGAACTGTTGCGCATGCGTATTTGGGGGCGGCCTAACACACTCGGAGGGAAAGCGCTATCCGCCCCCTCGTACGAATGAGCTCACAGATGCCCATGATTGGCTGGTGATCGCTGTGAGTGACAGGGAAGTGAGCATATGCCATCCCTCCCTCCCGTGAGAGCTTGGCCAATTAGCTCCCATGGACTCCCGGTCACGGATGGCTGTGGCATCAATCCGGATTCGAACTTGCGATCTCCGATGAATGATTTGATTCATGTCATTTTGGCTCTTGTTCATTGGCGACTTCACGTAAAGCTTTCAGCTACCAATGAATTGGAGAGCTATCCCTATGAGGCACACCATCATTAGCATTTGCTCAGTGAATGTGTTTTTTAAGATAGATAGCTCATTCCAATCTTTCTACAACCACTGTAGGCAGTCGGGCAAGTAGCAACCAGTGAAATGTATTTGCACATGGTTTACTATAGGTTGCCAGACCTTTCTGTCTTTCAGTCTATGGACAATGTGCTTTGCTCTGGTATTTGTGTTGGATTTTTAATTCCAAACAAGGATTCTTGTAATCCCTTGCAAAACAAGCTTAGTTGCATGGCTCTGGTTTGCTCAAAGTCACACAACCAACAGTGTCATTTTTCATTTGTGTAGCACTGATGTTTGGAGAGTGTCAGGGACTTGACTGGAGAATAATCCTATAATGTTCTCTGTGTGGATAAGACACTTCAGATGACTGGTGTGAGTGGCGTAGGGAATTAGATGCCTGACCTTGTGTCTAAACCTATTTGGTGATTATGCTCTTTTATTAAGAGTGATTTAAAAATGATAAATCTCTGTGGAGTTGTCATACACATGGCATGAAGGCAGGGCTGACACCCCGAACAGCTTGCCAGACCATCGCAGAACAACACTCACAACCATTCACACTCACGTCAACATCTGGGGCAGTTTGAAACAGTTAAATAGCCTAATGTGCATGTCTTTGGACTGTGGGATGAAATGGAGTACCCTGAGGAAACCCACGCAAGCATGAGCAGGGAGAACACGCAAACTCCACACTAAAACGCCTGAGCCCAGGACTTGAACCCAGGACCCCATAGTGATCCCTTTAACCAGTACTGACCGCCATATACCTAAGATTTTTAAAATGATTTAAAATTCATTGTGGCTCATAAAATAGCATCAGCATCTAGCTGTCTTGTAGCTGACCGCGTTCGATACAACCTCATTAAAACCCATTCACACTGTTTATTTCACCTCCTGATCACAATTGTTTTGCCACACCGCTGTCATTTTAAAAAGCACTTATCCGCCTTTAATTCCACCCCCATGTGAGGCAGCTTTGCCACATTGCCATCACAGAACCGCCCCTGCGAAAGGTTTGCTTAAGCTTGTAACATTTTGCCTGATGATTGTCAGGCAGTTGTCATTAACAGTGGAATTAGCTTTTTTCTGTTTGGTTTATTATATCAATAACTGTAATGCGGGGGGAAAGAGGCCTGGTATGTTCTGCTGGACTGATAACGTAAAGATAAAGGATTAGTTAAAGAGGAAAACAAATGATTGCTCTTATGCAGTTGGAGGCATTTTGCAGGTGTTTGAGTCTATTTGCCTCCTTAAAGACACAGTTTCTGTGTGGAGTTTGCATGTTTTCCCCTTTCCTGCTTGTGTGGGTTTCCTCTGGGTACTCTAGTTTCTTCCCACAGTCCAAAGACATGCCGATTAAGCTAATACACTGTTTTAAATTGCCCCTAGGTGTGAGAGTGAATGGTTGTAAGAGTGCTGGCCCTGTAATGGTCTGGCAAGATGTTCTGGGTGTACACCACCTTTGCCCAGTGTTGATGGCAGTCTTTTTTGGTATGCACTGAAATATTAAAGACTGTGAACACATTAGAATTTGCATGGCGCAGCGCATAAGCTCATTGAGTGTTTTTGTTTATTAAACCTTGGACTGTATAAATCTACACTGCTTACACTCAGTTTGCAAAGTAATGTTTAAAGCCAGGGGTTTTAGATTGCACCTGTGAGAGGTTCAAGTTCTCCTTTGCTGTAACGGATATGAATCTTATTGAATTTATACAGGATATTTTTGAGATAAAAGTTTATATAAAAAAATTCTGGATGTGGCTATCTGGTCTCCGCTGATATACTGTGTCTCTTCTACAGAATGCTGATTTATAACCCCCTCTTACGTGACTCCCTTGCTGAGGTCAGTCTGCTGGCTCCTTGCGGGATCAAGAATCAAATTCAGAACTCCTATCGTCATACTCCAGGCCTCAAGTGGCTCTTTACCGCATTATCTCTGTACCTGGGTGCAGAACTATATGCATGCATGCCAGCTTAGGTCTATAACTTCAGAATGAATGTCATGGTCCTTCTCTGAGGTCTAAAAGCTCATAAGTCATCAGTGCTTTGGCTGCTCAGAGTGCTTTCCTGTTCGCTTCAGACGGCCTTCTCTAAAGCTCGAAAGGCAAACGATTTCAGAAAGTATGAAGGGTAACATTTGATTCATTTTTTTAGTATGTAATTTTGTCTTTGTGTTACTTTCGTAGATTTCTGAACTTAATTTGTTATTTGACGCCTCACTAAAGCTGGAACATCGTCCATACTATACCATTCTACAAACCAGTGTAATTCTCCCATTCAGATTTATTCCCATTTATAATTTCCATATATACTCCTGATTCCTCATATCCCTCCCCTCTCAGCTGTTTGCACATTCACTGGATTGTTGAGGATGAGTGTCTGCCAAACAGATAACTGTTACTTTAATTATTATGCTGCAGTGACAGTACACGCAGTCTGATTGTTCAACGCACAGTCAATAAATTACATCTGGACCTGGGCGTATCCGACTGGTAACTTAGTTATTAGCTGGCTGCACTTTGCGCTGTGATCTAAATGAGTTCTTAGCAGAAAGCCTTTGAGCCTTTTCTATTAAGCTTTCTCTCTAATAACAAATCATTTTGTGTCTTTATATTACACTCAATTTTACCACTTGAGAAGCAGTTGTGCTGGGACATGAATTCTTGTGGTTATGTTTATGTTTAACAGTTTTGTTCGTTCTATTTCATTACAAGCTCAGCATTAAGTTATTCAAACTTGCATTGTTTAAGAAAAAGTTTTGAATGAGTAGCTCAATTATTAGTCTCTTAAAGAATAAACTCTCAGTGAAGTGCTTTGGTGGTTTGCACGGTGATGTAGTGGTTAGTATGTCCGCCTAACAGCAAGAAGGTCCTCGGTTCGGCTCGGTTTCCCCCCACAGTTCAAAGACATGCACATTAGGCACATACGTGTGTGTGTGTGTGTGTGTGTGTGTGTGTGTCTGTGTGTTTGCCCTGTGATGGTCTGATGAGCTGTTTAGGGTGTACCTTGCCATTGCCCAATGTCAGCTGAGATTGGCTTTAGCCTCAGCGGATAGGATTAAGCTGTTTTGCAAATGGCAAAACTAAATGAGGTGAAAAGTTTGCCATATAAAAATACTCTCCCAGAGATTGCAAGTTCGAATCCGGATTGATGCCACAGCCATCCGTGACCGGGAGTCCATGGGAGCTAATTGGCCGAGCT
>JAQMYF010000001.1:42412463-42426603 GCA_030014195.1 Neosilurus mollespiculum
CACGGGAGGGAGGGATGGCATACGCTCACTTCCCTATCACTCACAGCGATCACCAGCCAATCATGGGCGTCTGTGAGTTCGTTCATACGAGGGGGCGAATAGCGCTTTCCCTCCGAGTGTGTTAGGCCGCCCCCAAATACGAACACGCAGCAGTTCGAAAAGAGGCGGGTGGCAGCATTGCATGTCACAAAGGGGGCGTGTGCTTGCTTACGCCCCTCCCTGGTTGGTGGTGGTTGTGCGATAGGGAAGGCAAAAAGTTGATGGGTGGGAATTGGATATGACTAAATTAGGGGAGAAAAATGGGGGAAAATCCCAAAAAAAAAAAAAAAAAATACTCCTTAACCACGTTTGCTCGGTCTGTACAGAGAAATATCAGCCTGAGGTCTTTAGTACAGTCCGTGCAAAATACAGAGGAAAGACCTTGTACTAGATTAATAAGTACTTTATATAGATGGGAAGTGTGGACACCAGATTTGAAAACAACAATAACAATGGTTTAAATTATTTTTATTGATTCTTTTATTCAATATCAAAGATTCACTGATGTATAGCAGATGGAGTTTCAAAACACAAATACACACAGGATTCATCTAACATTCTGAAGTTTTCAGCTTTTGCCTGATGCTTGATAACTGCATTTTTTGAGAGAGCAGAATGCATGTCTGCCTTGCAGCTTCAATTTTGCTTCCTAATCTGTTTTTAATATTTTGTAATAAATCAAAGCTATTTTTAGATCCTTGCACGTTCTCTTATCTTCTAGACCTTGGAAAGTAAATTAGTTTTTAGAAGTCTGCCTGAAAAGAAAACTAATATAATAAAAACTGTGTTTTATATTATTAAAGTCCATTTTACCAAGCCCCACGCCACCTACTGAGAATGTTTAAAGGGGGTTTGCAATTAAAATTTCCGTCATGAGATCATGAATCCATGATCATCTATGATGAACTTATGGAAATAAAGGTCTTATAATTTCTTTCAACCGCTATTCAGTAAAGTGTTTCCAGACCCTGGAGTATATCAATGAAAAGTCCTGTATTCATTTTGTTTACCATAATGAACACGTCATATTTTTTTGATGACAGAGCATTAAAAGATTCAGAGGCTTTAAAGGCTTTCACCGATCCTGTAAGGTGGACGTAATAATCACTATGCCACCACGTCGCCTGCTCTAATTTGGTCATTTGTTCAGCCTTTAATACACATATTTGCCACTAATCCCTACTAATATCGGGGTTGCAGTTGAAGGAGCTTTGTCAGGATTTTTACCCAAATTCAGTTGCCAAAAATCATTTAAATATGCAATGAATGTCCAAATGTCCAATGTCCAAATGTCAATATTTGTTAAATGATCTTGAAATCAAAAGGAATTTAAAGATTTTGCTTCTGATATTGAGCAGATAGGAATGGATTGCATCATGACTGCTGCTAAGTCCTAGTAAATTGGTTGCATGAACCAAATTCATTCCTGTTCATACACCAAATGTTATGTTACTTTGTCTACTTTTTGTAAACAACAATGACCCCTTTAAGAATCCTAGCTACAAATAGAAATTGAAGCAGAAATTATTCAGACAAATGAATTTAACTTTACCAGCCTGGCTGCCCGGTCCTGCGTACAAGTTAAAAATCTACCGCATATAACAATTTAACAAACAGGAAAAATATTCATAGTAACACACGCTACAAGAACCAGTTTTATCCAGTCAGTTCAGTGACTTCAGATTCTTTCGTATTTTTATTTGTAAATTTTTTTTAAAATTACATTATATATTTATTTTTTATTTTATTTTCTTCGTAATTAACATGCTGCTTTGTACCAAGGGGCTGGTCTGGTTTTCTGCCTGAGCACAGATGAGGCCTATTGGTTGATGTGAACAGAACATAATACTTTCCTTTCTGTTGTTCTAGGATCTTTATTTTATAATCAATATAAGCAATTTTGAAAATTGCTGCCCATACTAGACACACATTTCTATACTGGTCACCATGTCTTTTGTGCACTCCTTCATATCTTTTAAATGTACTTCGTATTATTATATACGAACAATTTTCTTTTTTAATGATTCTTATATTTCGCACTACTGGATATTCCAGGGGTCACTTTACTACTGCACTTTATAGTATTTTGCTGCTATCCACAGCTACAGTTTCTGTATTTTAATCCTGTGCTGAGCCAATTGCAATTAAATTTTGTTCTTTTAACACTTGCTGTATACTAAATGACAAAGTTGTCCAAGTCTAATCTGACATGGATAAGATATTACTTTCTTATCAGTTAGAGAATTTGGAAAATACATTTTATTGGGATCATCTCAGGCAGTGTGATAAGTAAAAATCTGCTGAAATCACACAGTGTAAAGACAGAACCTAAATTCTGAGTCTGTAGTACCTGGCACTCGGGTTTAATATGCACACCATTTTAATTAATCGGCTTATACGCTGTATCTTAAAATAATAATTGAAGCCTTTCTTTTTCCTAGTGATTTCTCTGATCCTTTCTATTTCAGGTAATGAAGTGAAACCTGTTGGTGTGTATAATTATGTTATTCCACAAACTCAAATCAGACATGCACTGAGCTCCTGAGGCCGCGTTGAGTGAGCTATCAGTCATCTGACAAGAGTGAATGGTCAGTTTTATTTTATCCACACTCTCTTGATTGTGAAAAATAAAGCATCTTTATTATTTTATTCAAATTCTTGAAAGTTAAGGTAGCCCAGCACAGGGTGTTGCCGCATTTTCGGTTTCCGCACTCTGCTTGTAATGACCTCTTCCCTGGTCACCGGCATCAGGCAGCTTTGAGGATATGAGGCCTGTTCCTCACAGCAGCGTGATTAAAATCACATTTGGTAGGAAAAAATTTCTGATTCTTGAAAATTAAACAATACATTATTACCATTAAATACTTCTTTTCTGCATTTTATTGCTTTTATGGAATAATTCTTGAATGAAACGAAGATCCGACCCACTAGCACTGGTTTAGCTCAGCACAAGTTGCAACCACGTCCACTTTTTTCTGTACTGATGTTGCTATTAACAATATATAACGTGATATTCCCGTAGCAAATTAATCAATCAGCACACACGATTGCTCATATCCAGTGGGTATGGATAGAATATATATCAACACTCAGCTCCAGAAACCAATTGAATTCATTTTTTAATTGGAAACAGACTATTGAAAACAGGATTGAACTCTAAGTAAATTTAGTTAAGAAATTCTGTCTGCTAATATTGGCACCCCTGTATTTACTTCATGATGCAGCCTTCCTTTTTCTGGCAGCGAGACGTGTGCTATAATGTTTGATGAGAATACGGAGAAAGGAATCTGAGTGCAATCCTCAGTGCATGATCCTCCAGGGTCCTCTCTTGTGGATTTTCCTGTTCAGTTCACCCTAAAGGTTTTCAGAGCAGGACTGTGATCGCAGAGGCTTTCTGTCTGGTTTTGGACGTGTACTGTAATTTAGATCATTGTACACCTGGACGAACCAAGCATGACCTTGTTGTAGTAGTAGAAGCAGCCAGATTTATGAAATCCATCATGCCTTGTATCCTAACAAGGAAAAACAGCTGAATAACATCACAGATCCTTCACTATACCTAACCTATATTGTGTATAGCCATCCTTCTTTTTACTGCAAAGTATATCATCAGAAAACTTTATTTTTGTCTCATTTGATCAATGAAAGCTTCTGTAGCCATGGACATAACCAAGACACTTTTGGTCTGGAATGCATATCTTGGAAGTTTTTCCATAGTGTCAAGTTGTAAAATTCAGTGTGGAAACATTGCAACATTATGACAGTGTGATGGCAACATGTACAGTGGTTTAATTTGCAGAAAATGTGTATTCCGAGACCAGTGATGAATGCTTCCATCTGACCTCTGAACTCTCAAGTAGGCCCGAAAACTTTTTTGATAGACAATATATTGTCCCTGAAACTATTATATTTAACAATATTTTAATAATTGTATATATATTTTTTTAGATAGAAAAGAAAAAACTATTTGGGGTCACAGCTATAGTGATCTACATGCAAGTACATGCTTTCAAATATCAGTGACTTATTTATTTCTTTAAAACATTAAAAAACTGTAATGTAAAACCAAATATGTTAATCTTTCATATTAATGGCAGCCGTAGCGGTTAGAGAAGCGGCTTTGGGACCGAAAGGTCGCTGGTTCAATTTCCGAACCAGCCGGAAATTGGCCGCGGGGAAGTGAGCTGCCCCTATCCTTCCTTGAGCAAGACACCTAACTCCCAACTGCTCTTCGGGCGGCCCAATGTGTGTGGCAGCCCACTGCTCCAAGTGTGTGTGCTCACTGTTTACGTGTGTGTGCTCAGTGTTTACGTGTGTGTGCTCACTTTGGAGAGGCAATAATTCCCCTTGCAGGATTAATACATTATAGCAATAAATAAATAAATAGAACCAATTGAACAAAAAGTTTACAACCAAAATCTTATAAAAAGTGAGCTGTGTGATGGTGATAATCATGGTCAGGGAAATTAATGTGATTATTTGCATGAATTGTACAGTGGGCCGATTAATAAACTATTACGACAGGCTTTCTCTTGTGATGCCGTTCTTTTAGACGTTAAAGTGTAATGTCTAGTAATGAGCCTAACTTCACCCATAGCATAATTTTTTTTTTAAATGCTAAAAGGGTGGTGGGGGGCATGGATGTGTGGCACAGGAGTTGCTCAGTGAGTCTTAAGTGAGTCACTATTTGGAACATTGCTAGCCAAAATCATCTTCCAAAACACAGCAGTGTTAGCTGATGTACCGCATGTTAGCTTCAGGCTACATGCCATTTTTAATTCATGCCTTTTTTGTAATCACTCATTGAGCAGGTGATTGTTATTGGGTGCCTGGAGCAGGACTAACAATGTGAGTGTGAAGCAAGTTGAACAGCAGGATGTTTTCTGCTCTCACCTGCTCTCTTTTTAAAGGTGCACATTCACAAATGAATATCCTTTGTGTTTTATCTTCCATTTCCAGTTAATTTTGGCTAAATACCTAAGTTTTCTGGCTAAACCACCCCAGCTCATCGGATTAGTACATTACAGCTTATTTTGGTTTTGGGAGTGTTTACGATGCCAATAATGACCACGTGACTGGAAAAACGCTTTTGGCAGAGCAATATACTGATTTGAAGAATGCCGAAAAGTCCAAGATCAGGTGTTCTGTGCTCTCGCTTGCCTCAAGATGGCGATCATTGTGCCCAGTGCAGGGGTCTTGGACACTTGCGAGCAGGAGAAGACAAATGCTTTCAATAAGACACTGTGGTAGATTCCATTTTATTACCAAGAGATAACACTGTATTTCATGGTTATTTAATATGTCTGGTAAGTGAATGAGCCCATATAATTTGAGCCTACACACAAAAAATATTTTTATTTTTGTTTAGGGGTTAATGTGAACACTGCTCACCAATTGATTTATGGTAAAGTATTTAGATGGAAAGCAAGAGAGAGTGAGAGAGAGAGAGAGAGAGAGAGAGTGAGAGAGAAATGTAAATCTGAATATTAAACTCAGTGTCATTAGCCAGTGTTGAATCTGAGCAGTTTAAGAAAGTATGATATAGCAAAGATTCGAAATCAGCACTTGGTGTAGTACTCATTCAGTAGTGTGATTATCTGTGGGCCACATTTCTGCAGCATCTTCCTCTTTGCTTTATTTATTCTGGATTCAGCCCTGCCAGAAGCACCCAGAAAACCCCCAGTGCATCTGATTCTGCTTTGGTCAAAAACAAAGCTTTGTTCTTGCTTGACTTCCCACGGACTGTAGTTTATGAAATAGTGGTGGTGTTAAATTATAGGTTTAGAGACACTAAAATGCAACAAACATCCAACCGTTTGCGTTTGCGTCTCTAATCATCCTTGTCAGTCTTCCAGAAATATTTACTGTGGCTGGTTGTATTAAATTGCCCTAGATGTGGCTTATGGGGTGTAGTAGTTTGCACGTCCACCTCACACTCCACAGGTCCTGGGTTCGAGTCCCAGGCTTGGACGTTTCTCTTCGGAGGTTGCATGTTGCCCCCATGCTTGCGTGAGTTTCGGGATACTCCGGTTTCCTCCCACAGTCCGGAGACATGCACACTGGGCTAATTGGCTTTTCCAGATTTTCCCAATGTGTGAATGTGAGTGTGAATGGTTGTGTGTGTGTGTGTGTGTGTGTTGGAGAGCTGTTCAGGGTGTATCCTGCCTTTTCCCAGCGTCAGCTGAGATAGGCTCCAGCCTCCCCACAACCCTAATAGGATTAAGCAGTTTTGCAAACAAGTGAGTGCGTGAGTGAGTGGATTATGGGTATTTTAAGTATTCAGCTGTTTCTAATTGAAAATACCTGATTAATGACGAACAGCAAGCTTTTGTATTATTTTATTCGCACATATAGTGGTGTTTCCCAGGTTCATGAATTTTAGAAAATAATAAGCTGTTTGGGATGAATGGGGGGCAGAATAAAGGAAATGGTTGCATGTAAATTGTGGAAAAGCAGTGAGCGAACAAAAGCAGCCAGGACTGTAAGTGTGTGATATAGCTGAATCATTTTTCTGTGTATTTTTTATTTTTTATTTTTTTTTGTCCAGTTTGTGCTGTTTTCATGTGTAAATGATATTTGTAACCTTGACATTTACATGTGCTGGCATGCAGAGTGTAGAAAGGTGCTCTGGTGCCACCTAGTGCTTGTGAATAGTAAAACAGCAGTAAGTTGATGCTCAGATTATTGACCTAGATGTTTCAATTTTCACTGACACAGATTTGTAGAAAAAAAAGCAAACCTCCATGGAGATAAATTTTTTAAGGCCTCCCACAATGATGTTCAGAAACTAGATTTCATATTTATAGGTTAATGATAAAGAAGAGGTAGAGTAAAATCTAAATCTGTTCATAGTTTTAGGTGTCTTGTTGTTAATGTTGTCCTGGTCTCCTGGTCTCTCTAGCTGTTCACTGTAACCTGAGTCAGAATGGGATCGATCACCAGGTGTATATGGCGAATGTGAGCTTACACGTAGAAGAGGAGTCTGTAGATCAGAGTCCAGGACTGAATGATGACAGCTCGAGCTTTCAGCAGCGCAGTCCTGGTTTCCAGCGCTGTGCCCCACCACAACGCTCCGTCTCTGAATCAGAACTCTCTAAGGTAAACACCGGAAACACAAAACCCGCATCAACTATTGTTTACTGTTGCTGCTTAATATAAATATAATAAATTGCCAAACTGTAAATGGTGGATAATTTTGAATTCAAGTTTAATTTAAAACTAGTTTTAATTTGTGTCTGTAAATCCAGCTACATTATTTGTTAAATTGTATGTTATGGCAGTGACTGGAATGACTGGAGGTTGTAGGATAATATTAAAAAAGGTTAATTTTACTGTTTATTAGAAATCATATTAAATAGCATCATTAAAAAATCATTCACTAGTAATTCTCCAGAAAAGAGCAATACGTATCATTCATAATGCTGGGTACCGAGATCACACAAACTCCTTGTTCTTGGAGTCAAAATGATTAAAATTCACAGATCTTGTAAAATATCAAACATTGCAAATAATGTTCAAAGCCAAAATTAATATATTACCGAGAAATATTCAAAGTCTATTCAGGAATAGAGAGGGAGGGTACAATGTTAGGGGGGAATTCATTTTTAAATGTAAAAGGGTACCCACAAAAATAAAAAGTTTTCGTATATCAGTCACTGGAATCAAACTATGGAACAGTATTAATGTGGACCTTAAGCAATGTCCAAATATTAAACAGTTTAAAATCAAATATGAAGAAATCGTTTTCACGGGTTGCAGGGATGAAGAGTGCGTAGTTAATAAACATGTGTTTTTAAACTTATGGTTTGCATTTTGTTACTTATTAATTAGAATACTTTATTTCTTCCTATTATATTGTATAAAATATTCTATATTGTTATTTATTTTATTTATCGTTTGTTTTTTCTTTGTCTCTTTTTCTTGTAAATAAATTTCGGTAAAATTTAACATGTTTTGACGAATGAGGGATGAACAAAGGTATTAACTGGGAAGCGGGTACATTTTTTATCAGTCAAGAATTGATAGGTACGGGGGAGGGATTAAATAAGATATTCTTCTTCCCACTCCCTTTTGAATATTTTACAGTTAACAATTTCATTTACTTCATTTGCTTCAGTCTTTTCAGTGTTTATTACCATTATTAGTATATTACTATCATTACTTTCATTATTTTTACTGTTGTTACTGTTGTTGTTGTTGTTGTTGTCATTATTATTATTATTATTATTATTAATTTTATTATTATCTTTAGTCATTTTATTTTGTCATTGTTTGTACTATTTAATAAGTACCGTTTCACGACTACTATTTTTACATATTCAAAATAAACATTCATAAATCATTCATTCATAAAATATTGCAGTTCATTGCAGAATAATCAGGTGTTTTATTTTGGTGTTGAGAACGAATGAGTTCCATCACTTCCTCCTCTCCCTCTAAAGCTGAAGGGGCTTTATTTAGACCCTTAGGTGTGCTTTAAAATAAATAAACCATGGCCATACACAGTACGATGATAATTTGACATTATGATAAATGATCTCCTTACAGACCCTTTTACAGGCAAATGACAATAATAATGTTTGAACAATTTCACTGCTTATGTTTATCTCTGCATAGGACTTTTATTATTTAATTTAAAAAACTTTTTAAATCATGACGGATGCAGCCGAACTCTGTGTGTGCCGAGGCCTCACTTTAAATCTCATTCCGAGTTTTTGTATATACTACTAAAACTTTATGGTAACATAAAGAAAGATTTTAAAGAAAGAGAAAAAAGAAGGTTTTTAGTTCATAAATAAAGAGTTTTATCTGCTTTATCTTACAAGGGCCATGGGAAGGCTACAGCCTATCTCACCTGACTCCAGGTGAAGGCGGGGTACACTCATAATTGCTTGCCAGCTGAGAATATCCTTGAGAATTAGCCTAATGTGTATGTCTTTGGATTGTGGGAGGAAACCAGAATAGCTGGAAGAAACCCACGCAAGCACAGGGAGAGACTTTCATAATCCACATAGAAATGCCCATGCCGAGACTCAATCCAAGGACCTTCTTGCTGTGAAGCAGAAATGCTTACTCCTACTACCCACTACCAGGCCACCCAAATAATAAAAATTTAAAAAATAAAGTTTTTTGTAATTCAAAGTATAGAAATGTGTACTCCTAGCAATTTGTTAATTGTTGTTTCTTGAAACATCTGGTTGTGCTTTACTCTCTCATTAGTGCTTTTATTAACCCTTTATGGTTGTAAATTTTGCTGGTAAAGCTTTCCATGGTCAGATTATATATTTCTGTCATATTTTTCACTTTAGAATATCATGACAAACACAAAAATTAAATGTAGTCTTGGTTTTAAATTGTGTCTAGGGTGTAGTTAGTCAGTATTTTATAAAAATTGTGGTTAACTAAACAAAAAATACTGCATAGCATGCCTTCCAGTGCTAATGATGGCTGACTAGGCTAGCCATTCTCAAAGTTTTAGTCTCATTCATTTCACAGTGTATAAAAGCAGTGCGGGATAAAACTGCTCACTGTTGCCACATGTACACTACTGCATTTAAAATGGTCATCTAAAATATTAAGACATATAACACTGGGTAACTGGGTAAACTGGGGCACGATGTCTACAATCTCCGAGATTTGAGAGAATTGTGAGGAGCATGGGGGTGATGGGATTGAATCGTGGTGATCTTGAGGGAACTTGGTGTATTGTTAATGATTGCACGATTATTACAATATATTACAATTTGACCACATTCGTGATAAAACATGGGAATCGTAGTAGAGCTTAACAGACCTTTACAGAGTGTATCAGACCTCGATGCGCTATCGTAGGGGATCTTGATGAACTTGGAAATATGATTCCTTCAAGTTTCATCTCTTGGATGCGAGCTGCCTCCTTTCTATACCCCAATTGTGCTTCAAGCGTGCTCATAAATTGTGGTGCTTTTTTGAATCACAGAGATCACGGACATCGTGCCCCAGTGTAAACTCAGGGTAACCAGATGCAATATCACCCAGTCGCACATGCACAAAGAGTCAGAGTGAGCAGGTAGAAGGCGGTTCACTTCCTGTGCTCAGGGTAAATTAGCTGGTGAATAATCTTGTTTGAGATAAGTAACAAATGTAAAATAATTTTCCAAAGGTGGTTCACACAGCAGACTCTTTACCTCTGTTATAACCAAAGTTTGCCGTAGTTGCTTAGTGTGGTTCACATTTTGCACAACACATGAATAGTTTGTATGCAAAACGCAATAAACGCCAAATTAAAATCGCTGCATCTTTACATGAGCATCAGGCAATACCTGCGTGTCTCAAAATATGTTTTCCGAAACGCGATATCCATCATAGACCTATGCATTTTCAGTCTATATATACACACTATATTTACTCTATAACACGATAAGCGCCATAGCTCATTCTACACAAACCGTGACATATCCTTTCAATCAATCAGAATCAGCTTTGTCATCAAACATCCATTTTCTTGTGTTTTAGAGTGGCATTATAAATACTAATGAATAATTTTCTTTCTTCAGTCAGTAGGAAACATTGATCTAAAGCCAATCACGCCCCAGAAAAAGTAAAAAATGTTTATCATTCTAGCGGAGGGAAAATACAGATGATTGCAGTTGACAGCTGAACACCTGATCTGCCATGCTGATTGACTTTCTCCAAGTGATATAAAACTTAAATCTGACACATTCTATGAAAATAGAAAAAAAATTGGCAGAACCAGGCATCCCTTCTCCTCCTGACAAGCGATAAGACTGAAAGGTAGTCTAGTACTCCTTCCTAGCACCACCAGAAGTACTTCTCAGCCAACTGTGGGTGAAAATGGGGTACCCCTAAACAACTCGCCAGACCATCACTGGGCAAACGATCGTTTGATGCCATGCACGATCATTCACATTCACACCAAAGGGCAATTTGGAGCAGCCAGTTAGCCCAATGTGCATATTTTTAGACTGTGGGAGGTAACCGGAGTACCCAGAGGAAACCCATGTAAGCTCAAGGAGAAAATGCAAAGTCTACTCTGAAATGCTGCTTCCAAAACCAGGACTCGAGCCCGGGGCCTTCTTGCGGTGAGGCAGACATACTAAACACTACAGTGCCTAGTGCACTGTACCGCCACAGTGCCGCCATTATTATTATTATTATTATTATTATTTCAAATATTATTTTTATTATCATTATTATCATTATTAATGAATTATGGTACATGTTGGTAATCGTATTCTATAACAAAATAGATATGTAGTATTTTGATTAAAAAATGTAAAAAATCTGTTTTGTAGCATTCTGGAGAGGGGTAGAAAATACTTGATTATTTATATGCAGAAAAAGTTTCTGAATCTGAATGTCCTTGCTGATTATCTTTGATATTCCTTAATTAAACTCCCTAATCATGGAAAAAGCTAGGGACTTTCTATTCACCATTCTAAAACAGAAATTTTTGGAACAAAACTTTTCACATTTTGTGCCCCGACATGTCATGGTCGTGTCTCCATTTGTCCTCTTGAAGTGAAGGTCCCTTAAAAAAACAGCGAAGTTGTTGTGACTGATCACCTTTCGGCTGTCATGAAATATTTCTGTCCTGATGAAAGCGGTCTCTTCCAACAGAACTCCACCCCCATTCACAGGGTGTAAGGGATTAAAAGTTTTTGTTGTTTTTTTTACAAACAAAAATAAAGACATATCATACAGTGTTACTATCACTGCACACATAAATTTCCATGCATCAGGTACATGGCAAGGCTGTTAACCAATACAACCACTAGAGGGCAGCTCAGAGTCATAAGTTTCTCATTCACTCACTCCGAACGAGGAGCCCATCTCATCCAACTCTGGGTGAAGGCATGGTACACCCTGAACAGCTTGCCAGACCATCACACAACCATTCACACTCATACTCACACTGTAGGGGCAAGTTTGAACAGCCAGTTAGACTGATATGCATGTCTTTGGACTGTGGGAGGAAACTGGAGTACCTGGAAAAAGCTCACGCAATCATGGGAGGAACATGCAAACTCCACACAGAAACGCCCAGTCCTGGAGCTAGAACCCAGGACCTTCTTGCTGTGAGGCGAATTTAAGAATTCATTCATTGTGTTTCACTTGTACTATAGGCTGCACTGCCCCTATCATTACCAGTGTGCTGTGTGTGAACATGTCACACTTTAAAAATAAAAGTTAACTATAAAAATCTCATTGTAGTTTGTGAGTAGTATATGCTAAAACAATTTTCTTTTTGGGTGGCGTAGTGGTTAGCATGTCTGCCTCACAGCAAGAAGGTCCTGGGCTTGGCGAGGGCATTTCTGTGCAGAGTTTCCCTGTGCTTGTGTGTTTCCTCACATACTCCAAAACCATGCGCATTAGGCTAATTGGATATTCTGGATTTACAGTAAGTATGAGAGTGAATGGTTGTGGTGTGTTAGCCCTGCAATGGATTGGCGAGCTTTTCTGTGTATACTCCACCTTCGGCCTGAGTTGACTGAGAATGGCTCCGGTCCCCCATGACTCTAGTAAGAGTAAGCAGGTGAATGAATGAATTATTCGCTTCAAGCTCAGTGGATATCACTGAATATTCCCATTGACATTGAAAAGTCATGTTTAATGTTATATTTATAATGTATTATTGAACCCTGGGATAGATTGCTGACCTATTCCTGTTTTAAGTCACCTCTCAGCTGATTGGCTGGGATTGTCTCAGGCTTATGTCCAACCCTGAGAGATAAGTGGTATAGATAATGGATGGAGGAGGGATGGATGTATTATGGAAGCAATGTAAACCGAGACAGTGATTCCGGTATATATGAGAATGGGAAGGATAAGGAAACTTAAAGGTTGACTTCTCGAATATACCACACGATGGTGCTCGAGTTTCATTGAAATGGTCAGCATTATAAGGGATGGGTTTTTGGATGGGATCCAGGGTGAGGATCTTTCAGATGAGCACTGCTCTCTCTCTCTCTCTGTCTGTCTGTCTCTACTTTGGGAAAGTAAATCACTGACATGCTTAAAAGAATCAAAATTTTAAGTGATTGCACCAGAGAAAATGGGATTCCCCTGAATATTGAAGATTGTAGGAATCCAGTTCCAGTTCCAAGCTGTTAGTAGTTTGTAGTTGATTAATAAATGGGAAGGCATTCTGTAGCCGCATATTTTTTATGTTCTGGTAATATCTCTAAAATATTGGTGTACTGACAGTGCTCTTGAAACCTCACAGATGGTGTTGTTTTATCCAAAGGCTTGAAGCTGATTTGGTTTTGTTGCTATAGGAACCTGGAAATACCTGCGCTGGGCAATTATGCCAAGGACTCTGAGGGTGTGTGTTGTAATTGTCCCCTTATCCATCTCAGCCAATGTGTGACTAAATGTGTTTATTTGTGTACATGTCTGAGAGTTATTTCTCACTCTGAGGCACATCCTGTCCGTATCCCACAGGTGTCTCTCTCACTATATTGAAAATGAAAGGAAATCCTTTTACAGCATGTTTTTTTTTTTTTTGTAGTTTTTTTTTTTTTTTTTTTTTTTTGACATAAATGATTACACACTGCACTGCACATTTCTCTTTTCCCGTTTCAAATGAGTGAATAGCACTACACCATAGCACACATTAGGAAACTGCACTCACAGGTGTGTTCTGTTGACAGCTGGGTTATTTCTGAATTAGCACGCCTTTAAAAACAAACTGGCACTCTAGCAACATGCTCAGAGGAGTGTGATATCCACAAGATATCAGATGATTGTTGGTCTGCTATATATGGGTGCCATACCTGTAAATATATTGGGTAGTGGATGTGGTGGGTAGTGGTGTCTCAGTGGTTAAGGCTCTTACTGAGCCAAAGGTTCAATTCCCAGTACCACCATACTGTTGTGCCCTTGAGAATGACTCTTAACCCTCATTTGCTCAGTTGTATAAAAATGATAAATGTAAGTCAATCTGGATAAGAGCATCTGCCAAATGCCATAAATGTAAAAGTACACAGTCCAGCCCAAAAAAAGTCACACACTGTAATATTTTAATGGAGTGCATTTAGCCTTGATCACAGCATGTAATCTCCTTGGCATTGTTGCTCCAGTTGGTCAGGTCGAGGCTCAG
>JAQMYF010000001.1:42446656-42459182 GCA_030014195.1 Neosilurus mollespiculum
TGAGTGTGAGTGCGAATGGTTGTGTGACTGTTGGCCCTGCGATGGCCTGGCGAGCTGTCCAGGGTGTATCCCGCCCTCGCCCAGAGTCAGCTGAGATTCCCTAATTAGGAATAAGCAGTTCATAAAATGAATGAATGAATGAATGTTTGTGTGTATCCATACTTAAAAGTTGAACGTTTTGAGATGACACCTGGACCTGGGCTCAGCTGTGTTCCGATAAACCGGAATCTGGTAAAATCATAGCACATGCCCAACTCTGAGCCTCATTTACATTAGTTTCAATGATCGTGTTGTAGATTGTGCCTTTTATTGTAACAAATTTGCAAGAAGTCATAATATTATCAGCAAAGCATGAATTAGTGTTACTAGCTATTTAAAACGATCATGCATAACATCAGCGGTTCCTTCCGGCAACATCAGTCCATGCCTCTTCTCAAAGTACGTGTGAGTGATGCAACACAAGGCATGCTCAGTGACATGTTGCCTTTATCATTGGCTGTTCCAGCCTGTTAGTGATGTGAACTCGTTGGATTGGCTGGGCTGCGTCACTGTCCCCGTGCATCATAACACATTATCGGCCAGTGCTGAGCTGCACAAACTACAAGCGCAGAAATTGCGGAAAACTTTTCTTTTGTGTTTCCTAAACAAACTGATGACAGTAAAGCCGAGTTGGTAAAACGTTGGCTGCACAAGCCTTTTGTATTTACCGTCATCTTTGGCAGCATTCTCATTCTCACAATCACTAGAATGCAACATCTCACTGCCTCCACAAGACTCCTCCCTTTCTGGTTCAAATAGGTAACCAATTACACCCATATATATTTTTTATCACCTAAAATGTCACTCACTGAATAGATCTGCTTGTTTATTTGTGCTGGACAACCCCGCCCAGTGATTTCACGTCACTTCCGGGAAAAAACTACTGCTAACCTTTAGTTCAATCCATAGGATAAAATCACCCAGTTTTGTGCTTTTTATGATCATTTATATTAAAATTAAATTAAAAACATTTGAGAGAGAAAATGAATCTGCTAAAAAAAAAGTGGACATTCATTAATTCATTAATTTGCCAAACTGTTGAATCTTACTGTGGTCACAAGGTGGCTGGAGCCTATGTCAGCCAGCTCTGGGTGACAGCAATCACCCTGAACAACTGGCCAGTCTATCGCAGGGCCAACACACACACTCTCACCTAGGGGCAAATTGGATCGGCCAGTTAGCCAATTGTGATTGTCATAAGACCATGGGAGAAAACCAGGATGCCCAGAGGAATCCCACATAAGCACAGGAAGAGTATATAAACTCCAAATAGAACCACCCTTGCCTCGTACTCGAAACTAGGACCTTCTTGCTGTAAGGTGAATGTGCTTACCACTACGCCACCACGCTGCCCATCACAGTGGAAATAAACACCTTCAGGAGAACTGAGCCGGTCGTAAGTCACATTCCCATGAGAATTTATGATAGATGTAAGATTTAATTAATGTGTCAAAAGTTGTTGAAGCAGATGAATTGAATGAAAGATTTTCCCTGAAGAACACTTCGCATCATTTCACTGTATGGCTGTGTGACGCAAATGATTTACCAATTCAACAAGAATTCATGTCCCATCCCAAACAATATTCTACATACTACTGTATATAGGCCACAATGACATCATTTCTAACACAATTAGAGATGCACCCTAAACTAGCAGGTGTAATTATCTGCTGCTGTTATCACAGAGAGGCTTTATTTTTTAATAATAAAAACTTTATTTTGCACCAAAAACATAGCTAGGCATAAACAGTATACTGAGGCGCCTCTGCAGTAATGCAAGCTGTGCCATTGATTTCTGACTCATTCTAGTAAATCACTTGGCAAAGTTCACCAATAAGATTTGACTCTTTTGCCTCTCAGACCACTAGGCATTTTTTATTGTGCCTGTTGTGTCTTCACATCACCTCAGTTAATATGGAGGCTAATGTTTGTGTACCTCATGTTCATTTAAGAGGGCCAAAGTAGGCCTAAACCTAGCTCTGGATTATATATACATAATAAAACTAAGTAAACAGTGATACTCAATTTACCTACAGTAACAACAGCAATACGGCAATCAGGCTTACCACGAAAGTTTCATTTACAGGTTATATTCCCAATAGATTCATGCCTTTAGTCAAAAAAAAAAGTATACAATAAAAGTGTGTTTAAAATTACTGCTAGCAGCAGGAAACACAAATTATGCTCAAAACAGCAAAGCCCAGAAAAGTGTTGCAATTAGGTCTAAAAGGAAAAATTGGCTGCATGCCTCTTCAAGGCTGTCATACACCACTACTAATATAATGTTCTTGCAATACAAAAAAACCCAAAACCAGCTCTTTCAAAACCAGAATAATTGTTAAGTAGTTCATATCTGAATTCATTGACTAACTGAAAGGCCGGCCATGTCTCTCACTGTCTATGGTGGGAGGCATGTAAAAAAACCATTGCTGACTTTTGTAAGGAGTAGGCTGCATTGCCACCAGCGTGTTTCTGCCCTGCGGTGGCCTGGTGAACTGTCCAGAGTGTACCCTGCTCTCGCCCAGAGTCGGCGGAGATGGGCGCCAGCCTCCCCGCGAACCTAATTAGGATTAAGCGGTTCAGAAAATGAATTAATAAAAAAAAAAAAATTAGGGATAATGCTCATGATATGATTCAAGGTCATAAGGAAGATGAAGGGACCATTCTAAAACTCAAAAACCTTATCCACATCTATCAAAATATGACCTTATCTCATTTTTCAGTTTCTGTGGGTTAGATCATTGTGGCTGTCAGCCCTTCATTTGTGCTTTAAAGGCTTAAGTTTGCTCCTTTAGTCCATCATTCAGGAAAGGCAGTCACTCTTTTAATCCTCTCTATCAGAGGATGTCAACTTGTGCCTCGAGCACAGCATTAATAGGACCGACCTTAGAACTCGAGAAAATACTGTACCAATCGATGTAAAGTTGAAGGCAGCTTATTGAGAAAGGGAAGAGTTTTCACAGACTTTCATTGATATTGGAAGTGTCACTTACCTCCTTTGGTCTGATTTATAAAATGTCGACATGGCTTATTCAGAAAGAGCTGACAAGCAGAATGTTTAAAGGTGATACAAGGACAGAGAAGCAAGTGTTCACGCACCACTTCAACTTAAAACCGTCTCTGAGTCTCAGTCACTGGTCAAAAGTGGTAATGTGATGCAGCAACGTGAAACATAACAGAATCACTTTAAATTAGTGTGCTTTAATTAACATTCACAAATGCTTTTAAACACTAAATGGCTGCCATTCATATCAGTTATAATAGTTGCTTATATGGACAAGTAAGCAGCATATATAACTTTAAAAATGGTTCTAAAGATACAACCAAGTAAGCAGGATATATAACTTTAAAAATGGTTTGAAAGATACAACCATTACTTCTATTGGTCCAATACAATTTTTGTCAGATACAGTAATATATGGGTGTAATAATGTCAGTAGATAGACGTGACACTGTATCCTAATCAAGATCACGATCCTCAAGGTCTGCACTGGCTTTGTAAATAGACAACAAAGGAAGTTCCAGACTACTAGCCACACACCATTATTCCAATCAACAGTAGTTAATGTTACCTATTGTTACATATGTTACATATGGGAGTCGTTTATAGTGTCATTACCTTGTCAGTGTGGGTAGTTAGGTGGGGAGGGGCTTCTGAAGGAGCATCGGATGGAGGTGAATTTCAGACTTTGTTTGGCTATTAAGTTTAAATATCACCAATCATTATGTCAAATCGATGACTCCTCCCTTGACAAAGTCTATTTGAATACTGCTACTTTATACTCTAGAGAATGCTGTAATACTGTATGTAAATCTTCACATTTCTCACTATGTTATTCTCACTAATATTATGGTCACAAACTTTGGACAGTGTTTTCCATTGTGATTTTTTTTATTAAAGAAACTACAGTGGCATCTTTTGCAGCAGTACTTTTTTGTCTTGTGGAGAATTTTTTAAGTATTCACATATCTACACTAACGTTGGTGGATTCCTGACCATCACACCCATATGTACGTTTTGAACATCTACTCCAGTTTTATTTTCCCTTTGCTGTTATAACAACCGCCCCACAGCAAAGAGGTCCAGGGTTTGAGTCCCAGGCTCAAGGAGGGTGTTTCTTTGTGGAATGTTCTCATGCTTATGTGGGTTTCCTCCAGGTACTCAGGTTTCCTCCCACAGTTCAAAAAACATACACATTAAGCTAATGCATAGGTGTGAGTAAGTGTGAACGTTTTTGTGTGTGTGTGTGTGTGTGTGTGTGTGTGTGTGTTCAGCTGAACCCCACTCTAGCATCTCTGCAACCTTAGAAGGATAGAGCAGTCCAGCAAATGAATGAATTTGAGAATAACCTCCACTTCTCTAGGAAGGCTTTCTATTAGATTTTGGAGCTTGGCCGAGGGAATTTGTGACCACTCAGCCACAAAAGCAATAGAAAAGTCAAGAACTATTGATGTGATGGCAGACATAGAGGCCTGGGGTGCAGTCACGGTTGCATTCTACTTCATCCCAAAGGTGTTCAGTAGGGTTGAGGTTAGGGCTCTGTACAGGGCACTCAAGATTCTCTACTCCAACACTGGCAAATCTTTAGGCCTCTTAGTTCCACTGAATTTGGAGAAGAACCCAATATGGGTGTGACATCATGTGTACACATACTTATTCTTATATGGTGTATGATGGCCTCTTTTTTAACGTAGCTTTATTACCTCTGCCACAATATGGAGCTTTAGAGGCAGTATTGTTATGTTTGGCTGTTTGTCAGTTTATCTGTGAACAAACACCATTCGAGAATTTTCATCAATCTTGATAGGGATTCTACTCTGCCTGAGTCCCACCCTGTCCGAAATCACTGATTATATAGTGCACTACCGAGTGTGTGGGTCAGTTTGTATTGCTCTCCAATTATATAGTGGGAATTACTGAAGTATATACTATACAGTACACTCAGTGTATCCCATAATACATCAGGAAAAGTAGCATACAATCAGTGGTCACTAAACAAGCAATATGTACCATAATGCATTGCGTTCTTCTTTATGACGGAAGGTGCGAGACAAGTTCATGAGTTCTGGCATGAAATACATCAAATACATCAAAACATCTAAGTTTAAAAGCCATTTTTACATAAAGCTTAAAAACAAAATCTTGCCAAAGTGTGTAACACATTATAAATGGACAGTCATGTACAATTAAAAAAAAATGTTTTTTAAGGAGATTATAGAAAATAAACATAAACCAAATTGAAAATTAAAGTTTCAGTGCAATGAAAGAAATTGATCCAAAGCCTCAAATTTGATTCAGTAAAAAAGGCAATGGCAGTGTTTCTTATGGACCTCCAGCTCAGTTGACCTGTTACATTTTAATTTTCCCACAGCAAAATTAAAGGTCAAAATCCTGGTCACAGAATTTTAAGGACCTATAACTTTGAAACAAGTGCAGGTAGACATGCCATTACTATGGAATACTAATAGGAAACCACATATGGATTTTCAAATGAGACAATTACCTTTGACTTTGGGTGACCTTGAATTGTCAACCGCCAGCTGTCTTGTAAGTCATTCAAACAAGAGGTTAGGTTTTTTGCTAATCTGGTCACGTCCACGTACTACAGAACAATACTGTAAGACAAACACATGTTTTATAATTACTTTCAATAGTAATCATCTGATTGAAAATAGTTCAACTCGCAGTGTGACCAAACGAGTGAGGAATTTTGGTCACCCTTCAACACCATGCCAGTTCTTATACAAAGAGATTTTTCAAACTATTAAATTTATCTTCACAAAATAAAAATCTGATCAAAACATTATTAAGAACAGGATTACACAAGCCCTGAAATTCAGCAGCATGGGAACTGGACCGACATTGTATCATACCTTTTCGCTATCGGGTAAAATCTGAACAACATTGAAGAACACGATAGCACAAGCCCTATTTATTTATTTATTACACTTTGTCACAGGCAGATACAATAAAATTAGGATTATGTCTAGAATAAAATACTTGTTAAATAGCACCACAGTATATCAGTACATGTAGTATGTGATTTGAATCTATTTCACTATGAACTTCAGGCTCATGAGGAAACATATAACATATTACAATATACATGTTGATTTCAAACTATGTACAATTACCAACTGAAAAGCAGCCATGCACTTGTACATGTGTGTAAACACGCCGCCAATACCGCCTCGTTCTAAATCCAAGAAGGAATCTTGATTGCGCTGTTCAGAGCATGCGGAGGTGCCAAAACTTACATACGGATGGGCGGTCATTCGACGAAGACCCAGTCAGTGTTGGTTTAATTCCAGATTGTTCGGTTTGGCACGCTGATCAAACAGGAAAAAATTGTCAGCAGGACCAAGGAAGTAGTTGACGCGGGTCTTTTGTCAACGCAATGAGCGACAAACATTTTTCATGCTGGGCAAAAATCACACGTGGGCGGTGACGAGAAACTATCCAGGATGTACCTTGCACTCTGAGTGCACCTATGCCTAGAATCAGTTTAAACTTTTTTCCATGATAGCATGATATTATTAATTCATTTGATTAATACGACTTAACAGCCCTATTATTTATAGTAAAGATGTTTTTATGAAAGCAGGAGCTGTCCATTCTGTGCTGCCAAAATTATTACCATTAGGCTACAGCTTATTAACAGCTACCTTGAAAGGATTAGAAAGGATCAGGTTTTCACATTGGTTTACAGTTTTGGTATTGTCTGTTCCTTAATGCAGTTCAGACCAAAAGCTATACTGTTTCAAGCCACTCTTGGGGAGTGTGAAGTGGCATTAGTATGACATTTTGGATCAATAGCATATTTTGAAGCTGCTGCTGTAGTGCATGCTTCATGACAGCAATATGATTTTTATGATCATTTGGATGAAACTTGTACCTCACATTACCACTTTAGATCCTCTTGGCTGTGATTCTGAGCCATGCCTAGTGGGTTGTGAATGTGGAAGTTTCTGTTTAGGCATTTCCTGCTCAGGGAAAATCTTATTTTTTTAGACTACTTGACAATTTGCAGGTAGCACTGAAAGAGAGGGGAAAAAACTAGAGCATGGTTGTATTAACAGTGGTTATAAAAAGGTCATTTCATTTCTTTAGTAGGTTTTGTAAGAGAATTACCTCTCTGAGGTTCAGTTCAGGATGAGTGCAATGTAATGCATTTACAAGTGGTCTGCTATGTGCTACTCTGAGTTTATAGCATCACTAATAAGACCTACATAAGAGCTATGTTAATAATTTAATTGCTGTATTATTGTAGCAGAGTCTCATCCAACTTGGAGAGCTAATGCACCTGCTGGGTCCATTAGCCACAGGGCGGTTGTTTGACAACCTGGAACGTAATCATATGTCATAAACCGGCTCTCCAAACTTTTTACACTGAAGCCTGGAATATTTACTGTACACATGTGTGGAGTTTGTTTAGGACAGAGGCTGCGGCAATGAAGAAAAAAAGCTGAAGGCAGACAGGAAAGCCAGCCAGCTCTTCTGCTGTCAAGCTAAATGAAACCAGCTGGGATGCTTCTCGTTAACAGGCTGTACTCTCATGTCCTCACTGGAAAGCAAATGAGTCTGGAGCATTTTTGGCCCGAAAGGGTTCACGCTTCCCTTGCCAAAAAAACAGTGGGGGGAATTTTTCATACAGAGGGTGTGTTTTAAGAGCTGGGTTTATTTACGAGCTTTGATGATAGTTTTATAAAGAACCAGCATAAGCGAGCCACTCGCAAGCTGTCAGTCTGCACTCAGTCTTGGCTTGAGAATGAACAAGAATCTGATGCCTCCTCTTTCTCTCTCGCTGTCTTTTTCTGTGCACACAGAACCCATGAAGTCTTTGTTTCTCATCGCTGACTTGAAGTCATTCAACAGTCCATGCTTTTCACTGTCATCTTGGGTTTTTTGTTTTGTTTAGTTTGTTTATTTCTTCATTCTGTCTTGATGACTAACTTGATTTTGAATATCCTATAAAAGCAATTTCACCCCACCCCAGGACCCACCACCCCACCCCCACCCCCTATTGCGAGATGAAAAAAAATCATGAAATTAAGAGAGCTTTACCGACTTTTGCAGAAAAAACAGTGGGGTCAGGGGGCAATTGTTTTTCCTGAAGGGCCACACGAGAAACCCAGATTGTTGCCAGGAGACAAAATATATTTTGTCAGGCCATGACCTCTAATTTTATCACCAGATTACATTACAGAAAGCATACTTGTGCACTGATTCTTCAGCGTTTATTGTTTTGAAAATCAATCCAAACATATCTTATTAAAATGCTATGATTTACTGCAAATTTGTCCCTTGGCTGTCCTCATTGTCTTAACTTTCTCATCTTTCTGTATTTTCCCGAATGTTTTCTCTCAAACTGACAGCTCAAGTACTCAGTAAAATCCCCAGTGTTGAATTAACTCTTTTTCTGATATACTTCATTCAGCACTGGAGATTTTATCTTTGAATACAGCCACTTGTTTGTCCCAAACTAAGCCCACTGATTTATCAGTGCACTCTGTGGGAAAAAAAATATTTAGCACACAGTCACTTCTTAACTCTTTACGTTCAAAATCAACCTTTCATTTCCTTATGCTAATTTTTTTATAGCACTCACAAATGATAGTTCCACTGACTGGGTTGCCCGAACAGAATCAGAATCCATGCCACACACTTGCTGAACCTGACATGCCTCAACAGATGGCACTATGAATCCCAGCCAATTTCAAACATCACTTACAAAAAGTCAGCTGTGACAGCAAAAAGACATGAACAGTCATGATACACAAAGGTTTCAAAATACTAGCCAATCGAGGTCGTTTTATAAAAATAAAAAAAGCACTCGCGACTTGTGGCTGGGACCAGTATATAGAAGGGGTAGAAACCAAATTTTTGGGGAGTTTGTGGCCTTTCTTGACTCTCTGAAATATGCTTTTTGTACATGTTCAGGTGCAAACTTAAATGACAGAAATGTCCAACAGCAAGAACTGACCAATAGGCTTCTTCCATATTCTATAGAGTTCACTGGATTTAACAACTATAAACACATCATGTTACCATGTATATGCATTGTTTTAAGGAAAGTATTCTAACACTTGCTCTCAAAACTGACTGAGCTTCATTACATTCTGATGAGAATAGTGTTTTGTAATTTCTGGAAATTACCGCCAGGCTCTCGCGTTGGCTAGCGGCCACAGATGTCAAGCTTGCCACATATCTGAAAAAAGCACGGAGACTGCTCAAGTTGGCCATATTTTTATGCTTATGTTTTTTTTTTTACCTGAGGGGTACATAGCAGCCATCTGACTGAAGAATTTCATTTACAAAATCAACTTCAAATTAAAAAAAAAAAAGTTTATCATTACGCTGCTGCTAAGTGCTCATGAGTCAGAAAATGGTGAACAGCTTTTTATCCAACTTGATAATCTAATCGTTACAATAGAGTACAGTGCTGCATTTTGTTGTATGCTGAATAAGTACACCTATTTAACCTTGCTATATACGTTTTTGCACATGAGGCTTTCTCACATGGTTTAAATCGTTCTGGGGTGAGGCATATTTTTTTTTTTTTTTTAGAATTCAGCTCGAAAAAAATCGATATAACTAACAATGATCTTATTACAGCACCGTTATTTTTGCTTTGGGTTACAAGTGTAGCTACTACGCCTCATGCATTATAATCAGGCCATATTAGAAACAAGTTTACACCAGAAATAAAGGAATCACTTTTCCTTGTTGCTAGGGTGGTACAATCAAGAGTACATCTTTTGAACCTTCAGTATAGATGTTCCACATTTTAATTTAATTATTAATCTAAGGTACAAAGTTGGATCTTGTACCTTTTAAACCTTACTCTAAAAGCCAATAAAAGGTGCACCATGAACACCTTATTAGAAAAAAAACACCTACTAAAGCGCCAAAGGACATGGCCTTCATGGATCCACTCCATAAACAAGATAAAGTACAGATTGGTGCCTTTATTTCTGAGCCTGTATAACACTTTAACAGTCTCGAGCAAACACAAAATGATTGCTGAATGCACAAGTCTCATATAAGTGTTAATACTTATTTAAACATTTAATATTATAGAACTGAGACTATAATTCAGAAATGTCTAAACGAAATGTGCATGTATACAGTATTAAGACAAAAACTTAACATGGAGCAAAATTGCTGCATTCCTTGAAAAAGTTATGCTGTGACCATTTCCACCTCTAGACCAGATTTGACTTTCGGTAAGATAATACAAGTCAAGATGAATCTAAATATTGGCTAGAGTAATATCATTTAGAGAATCTAAATGTAGTACGGAGGATATGCACAGGATAGAGGGAGTTAGAAGGGCAAAAGGGGGCACACAGGATATTAATATAAATTACATGGGAATGATGTGATTTGATTAGTCCTCTATCTCAGGATTTAAAAATATTGTTATTAAATGATGGACACTCACAATTTTTCATGGTCACATGTAGGAAAAGATATCATCGCTTTTTTAAATGGGAAAAAATACCATAAATGATCATGTTTTAGTTTGTTTTTCTTGTGTTTCCATTTAGGATATATTAAAACACCTTTACATGTTTTTTTCATGTAGTCTACACTAAATTCTGAGTAGGCTCAACAGACGCCATTAGCTACACAGCATTTACTTCTGCTCGTAGCACACAGAGCTCGCCTACCTCTAGCATGCTTAAAATACGTGAACATTAACTATTTATGTTTCTGCATAGTAGATTATACAAAAACTCTTAAAGAGAATTAAAGACACCATTACACGGCTGGTTGTGCATGTGCTCTGAGTTCTCAGGCACAGTGGCTGTCGCTAATTTAAACAGTTCTTAACTTGGGCAATTTAAATCTCGCCTTGTTAATAATTGCTAATTAAAGCTATTCATATTACATTTAATTAATTAAAGGGGCAGTGGTGGCCTGGTGGTAGGGTGCTGGATTACTGATCCCAAGGTCGGGGGTTGTCCCACTATCACCGGGTTGTCACTGCTGTCCCCCCAGTGCAGCTAACTGGGTTATCAACGACCAACCATGTCTCTCACTGTCTGTGGTGAGAGGCATGTAAAAGAACCATTGCTGACTTTTGTAAAGAGTAGGCCACTGGGTTGCCGTCAGCGTGTTTCTGCCCTGCGATGGCCTGGTGAGCTATCCAGGGTTTACTCTGCCCTTGCCCAGAGTCGGCGGAGATGGGCGCCACCCTCCCTGTGACCCTAATTAGGATTAAGCGGTTCAGAAAATGAATGAATGAAAGAATGAATTACATACCCTACTTGTGTACATTGGTTGATCAAGTGACAAATGTTTCATTGTAAAAACCTAATATGCTCATATGTTGATTTTATTTTTAAAACATTCAAATAATCAATACCGACATGACTTATAACACAATTATTACACAACAATGCGCTGTGTCACAGATGTGAAGACTTTGTATACACACAAAAATGTTTATAAAGTGATTATAGATCAGTTTTAAATGGGTGCCATCTCGACTCATGTTATACTGAATGAAATGCTACTGCAGGGACGACGGAGTAAAGCGGAGTCTTTGACCTTTTATTTCAGTCTGAAGTGAAGAGCTTTGTGTTCTTTAAGCAGATCACAGAGAGTCTTTCTGAGTTAAGGGATCTCTATGTTCCTGTACAATGAGGGAGGTGAAGAACAGGCTGTTATTAGGCTCTGATTACTGAGCGGTTATGGAGCTACGCTCATTAGGAAGGAGGAGCACATCGTCATTAGAATAAGACCCCCCCTTATTCAGTAGGGAGAAGGGGTTAGGGTGGAGGGGTGACCATTTCGACATCATTTTTGGATGTGAAACACAAACAAAGAAAAACAGTAAGCCAGTTATTATTGACTATTGATATTAATATTGATTACCTCCCCCCTTCTTGCTCGCTCTCGCTTTCATTTTCTACACACTCATTATTTTTTTTACCTGCTTCAAGATTTCAGATTTGTCCATGGAACAAGGCAAGTAAAAAAAAAAAGGTTGTGATTGCCATTTATTAATAGGAGAATGTTTTATGATAAGGTGATATAGTGCAGATTATTTTCTTAGGACCAGTATGTACCAGCAGGATTTGTTCATCTTATAACACAGTGTCTTTCCAACTATTACAGTTATTAATAAACATCATGTTGTGTTTTTTAACTGTTGTTAATTACATCCAGTGTTGAGAAATTCATCCAGACATGTTACTTCATGTCATCTCTTATTTTATCAGATATCCACTGAAATTCAGTTTTATTTTTATTTTTAGTTTCATTTAGTTATTTATTTATTTGGTGTCATGGCTCGTAAGAGACTTCATCACTTCTTCTTTACCGGCCACCCTGGACCCACTACAGTTTGCGTATCGTCCCAACCAATCCACCGAGGACGCCATCGCACACCTCCATCACGCAGCCTTGAACCATTTGGACAGCGGAAAGGGGAATTATGTGAAAATGTTGTTTGTTGACTACAGCTCAGCATTTAAC
>JAQMYF010000001.1:42476975-42498201 GCA_030014195.1 Neosilurus mollespiculum
GTACTATTATTTTTTCCCCACATACAATATATTTAGCTCTACTTCGACGTATCGAGCACTGTTCTACGGAATATCGACCCAAGATGTTTTATATATATATATGCAGGTGAAACTCGAAAAATAATTATGGTTTTTATAAGCTGTAAGCCATAATCATCAAAATTATAACAAATAATATTTCACTTTGCATGTATTGAGTCTATGTATTAACAGTTAAGGGTATTACTATTATGTTTTTTTTTTTCTTCTTTTGTTTCATTCACAAAATCAGCTGTATAAGCAGTTGGTTATGGTAATGTTACCATGGATAAATGATGTGCTTGTTACGTCACATGTACATACACAATAGTGTAACATTAAGTCCGGACATCTAGGTCCATATGGATCTTCATCAGCAAGAGCTAGGGGTTTCCAAGATGAGAACTCCAGCCTGCAGCAGCACACCAGGACGGATGACAGGACTCAGAAGAAGCATGTGTACCTCAGCAAAAACAAAGAGAGAGCGAGAAAGAGAGAGGGAAAGAAAGAGAGAGAGAGAGAGAGATTGTTAAGTATAACAGTGTAATGGTAAAAGAAGAGTATATTAGTGCTGGGTGCAAGCAGGGCCTCCAGCATGACTGGCTATGGCAGCATAACCAAAAAGAGAGAAATCAGAAGGAAGACTGACATGAGGGCACCCTGTAACATTAGGCAATCAGCCACTCCACTGTCAACGGACCTGAGCATGTAGAGTGAAGGAGCGACAGCCCCCCAACATCACAGGTTACCAGAAATCTCTATGCCTGAGAACCCCCAGATCTGCTCCTTTACCTAATAAAAGACTAGTAACTATAAAAATGCTTAACTAAACAAGTAAGTTTTCGGCCTAGTCTTAAAAAAAGAGACTGTGTCTGAGTCCCGACCATTAACTGGAAGGTTATTCTAGGATATTAAGGGGCTTTGAAAGAGAAAGCTCTGCCCCCTGCAGTAGTCTTCATTATTTGAGGTATCACTAAGCAGCCTGCACCTTTTGATATAAGTATGCGAGCTGGATCCTAAACGACAAGACGTTTGCTAAGATAATGTGGCGCAAGACCATTAATCGCTTTATAGGTTAAACTTAGTATTTTATATTCAATGCAAAATTTATTTGGGAGCCAGTGCAATGTAGATAAGATAGGGGTGACATGCTCATATCTTCTGGTTCTATATGTGTTGCCGGACTGACATAATTGCTATATGAGGTGCTATATTTAAGAATTAATTTTATAAGCATCCATCCTATTCGTACCGCTTCTCCATTATCATTGCAGGGGTATCTAGAACCAGTCCCAGCTGACTTTGGGCAAGAGGTGACACGCAGCCTGAACAAGTCGCCAGTTTTTTGCACAGCTTAGTTTAAAGCATTCTTTTAAAAAATACCTATATTTATTTAACAGATTACAATAATAGTGCGATTTTAAAGGCATCTACGTTCTGTCTTTTTTATTATTATTATTATTTTTTTTTTTGGAAAGTATTTTTAAAGAATGTTCATTGCTATATTAATTATATCTATGTAACATATTATATTTACATACATACATATATATACTTTATATTTTTACATCATTTTTATAAAAATGGTCCTTCTAATTATGATGTCATTGGTGATATGTAATATACTGAGGTGTTTTGTGTGAGGTCATCATGCACCAAAACATGAAATGTCCGGCACAGGCACCAAATGGTTAACCGTTGAGTATTAGTTCATGGTTGTAATGATTGTAAATAAAACTCATTAATTTAAATTGCCTGATGCAAAATCTCAGGTGAGGAAGGAGTTCCGTGAAGGCCTGGAAAGTAACTATTGGTTGGCCTTAAAAAGGCCTCAGGAGGGTGAACCAGTACTCCACAAACGCTGTTTACAGTGGAAGTGGGAAGCTGCCTACCTCGACTGGGGATGTTGTAGGGAGGTGAAAGCAATACTTTGAGGACCTCCTTAATCCCACTGTGGAGGAGGAAGTCCCTGGGGGTTTTGGGTGGGGGTCTGCCCATTGCTGGGGCTGAGGTCACCGAGGGAGTCGAAAAGCTCCTCTGTGACTGGGCTCCAGGGGAAGTACGGTGTACTAAACCCATTGCTACAGGCCATCAGGACTCTGTATCACCGGACCTAGAGCTTGGTCCGCATTGGTAACAACTGGTCCAATCCGTTTCTGCCGGTTCAGTACAGCTTGCCATCATTGATGGAACAATATATTCTAAATTATACCAGAAAATACTGAAGGAAAAGGTCAGAACATCTGTCCATGATCTGAATCTCAAGAGAAAGTGGCTCATGCAGCAAGACAATGATCCTAAGCACACAAGTCGTTCTACCAAAGAATGATTAAAGAAGAATAAAGTTAATGTTTTGGAATGGCCAAGTCAAAGTCCTGACCTTTATCCAATTGAGATGGAAGGACCTAAAGCAAGCAGTTCGTGCGAGGAAACACACCAACATCCCAGAGTTGAAGCTGTTCTGTATGGAGGAATGGGCTAAAATTCCTCCAGGCCGATGTGCACAGCTGAACAACAGTTACCAGAAACGTTTAATTGCAGTTTCTTTTTCATTTGCTGCAAATGGGGGTCACACCAGATACTGAAATTAGAGGTTCACATATTTTTTTGTCACTTACAGATATGTAATACTGGATCATTTTCCTCAATAAATAAATGACCAAGTAAAATATTTTTGTTACAGTCCATTCCCAGGGTGGGTCAAATAAGTGAAATGTGAGTGCTTACTCTAGCTCCTTCCAGGTTTGCATTGTTGGAAAACTTCATGATTTGAGTTGAGCTCATATCATTCTTTAGCTTATTGTCAAAACATTGCGTGTAGTGGAAGAATATGTAATAGGAGTGGACAGAAATACCAAAAAGATACATAGTTACCTAAATTGCTACTAATATTCATTGCAGTGAAACAAACCATTATTATAATTATTGGCTTCTTTTAGTAAAAACAATCTAGCTAAATTAGTTAGCTTAAATATTCTCTCTCCATTGAACTTGATACCATTCCGGTGCTTTCACAAAATCACATGTCTGGACAGCAATTAACCTTTATGGCTCATTTGTCCTTGGAAGGAAAATAATTAGATTCTGGTTCAGTAGAAGCTAGTGAAGATGACTGGAACGTAATGGCTTTATCAGTTACACTCAACCAAGCAGCAGCAGCCTCTAATTGTTCATGGCTCACGTAGCAGCCTACTGGGCAGAAAGAACGGATTGACTGTTGTCCTTCACGTTACTTTCGTCATCACGCTGACTTCACTAGCTCGAGTTCTAAAACAGTTCAGAATTTGATCATGAGGACACTGAGTATCTCCCGCCTGTTCTAAATTACTCTCAATGAGTCAGATTGATTGAATTATCTTTGCATGTCTGAGGGCTTCGACCAGCAGCATTGAGTCTTCAGAAAGAAGGATGTGCTGGTCTTGGATCCCTTGTCAACATTTGTATGGACATGTCTAACTGGCTTTTCATTTTCATTTAAATGTCATCTATATGATGTGCACTGTGCCCTGAGGAAAAAAGTAAAAAAAAAAATTCTTTATACCAATTTTATCACAGGTGTCAAACTCAAATCTGGCCTGCCAACTTATTTTATGTGTCCCGCAAATGCTTTTAAAGTATATGACTATTGTACGTTCTTCACATCAACCATTACCATAAAACATAATTCATCGTCCATCCACTAGGTGGTGGCAAACTATTTCAAGTGTCATTCATGCCTCAAAAAGATTGCAAGCTAGCATGTTGCTGTCAAGCATTGTCAGAAAAGGAAAGTTAATAAAGTTCATTCATTCATTCATTTCCCAAGCCGCTTAATCCTAATTAGGGTGGCGGGGAGGCTGATGCCCATCTCAGCCGACTCTGGGCGAGGGCAGGGTACACCCTGTACAGCTCGCTAGGCCATCACAGGGCCAACACACACACACACACACACACACACACACACACACAACCATTCACACTCACACCTAAGGTTGACTTGAAACAGCTTATTAGCCTACTGTGCATGTTTTTGGACTGTGGGAGGAAACCCGAGTACCCGGAGCAATCCCACACAAGCATGGGCGACCATGCAAACTCCACACAGAAACACCCCGAGCCCAGGAATCGAACCCAGTACCTTCTTGCTGTGAGACAGACATGCTAACCACTGCGCCACTGTGACGCTTGTAAATAAAGTTAAAGAGGACAAATCATGAACTAAACCTCTAAACTAAACTTGTCATTTTGCCATGCAGGTTTCATGGTTGGCCTTTTTGACTAGATTATCCAGCTCTTGATGACCTCGAAATTTAGTGATGTGGCCCTCAGTAAAAATGAGTTTGACACCCCTGACTTATACCATCCCAAGAAATAAGATTTAAACACTGTAAATAAATAACAGGTTAGGAGATTGAATGCCATGTGGCCATTAATCTGGTAGAGCAGATGGCATACAGTACAGTGGTTCAGCTGTGTATCAGACATATGCAGATTGCTATAGGCTTTGATACACTTACTGTTCACTGGTGTTTTATATAGTACCGTCAGATCTGTATCCATGACTGCATCAACTAATAAGGCACTTCAAGGCAATGTGTGGTTAGAATAAGAAAAAAAAAGAAGCATTTTCTTAGCATTCACTTTTTAATGAATCCCAGCTACAGCCTGCACAAGAAGCAAAGGATGAATAAGAGCTAACATGGGAGCATTTTCCTTCCACATTCTTAGTTACCCTTTTTAACTCATGCCGATCTCTTTCTACCAAGTTCTTCCTGTTGCAAATGTGCTGTTCTCTGTTATTACTTACAAATTACTTTTGTTGAAATCTGGCTCATCAGTTACAACATTCTGCAGTTGTTTAGACTGCTGCAATGGACACAGTTATCCTTATAAGCTTCTGTAAACCACATTCATGAATATCAATCTGCCAAAAGAAATTTAAAGAAAAATTTAATTGCCTTAATAATTAAATTACAGTGCCAGTTCATGCATGACCCCCTGTGCCAAAAAAATTATCAGGAAACACCAAGACATTTCAAGTATTAATTTTTATTTTCAGTTTAACATCATTTATAACACTCAAGTAGGTTCATCAGAGAGAACTGAGACAGAGCATCATGTTGTGTTTTCTCTTTCTGTTCAAAAGCTATCCACTCAAAAAGGGTTATTAAGCTCAGGTTCCAGAGGTTGAGTGCAGGAAGGGAAAAATGAATGAATATCTGTTTTTTGAGATAAAATTCCATTTCTCCTGTTACTGAAATAATTTTCATTGGAACTGTCATCAAAATATTTTATAGAAGTATTATAAATATGTTGAGATTAGTAGATCTGGCTTTAAATAATTAAAGATCAAAGCTCTAGAAATTGCTACTCTTTCTCCTGTCTGGCATCCAGTCTAAATGCATTGTGTAGATAGACAGTACTGTACTTTATAAGACAATTTCATATCATATCTGTATAGTCTAGCAAGGTCATCTGTTTGAATCACACTGGAGGGCAATCTTCTCGCAGATTAAATCACCAACTCATTAATCACACCCACTGACGCGTGCTCTGTTGCTACTAATGCACTACACAGGACCTGATAGGTCCGTTATCAGGGAATTAAAAACACTGTCCGAAGTGGATAATGCTTCAATCAAAATGACCACGGCCACTCAGTTTGGTCACTTTCTTGTGTTTCTACATAGTATTTACTGAAACTTTAAATGAGTATACTTGGTGCAGTGTACTTGTAACTAGATTAGAGAGAGATTATAAACCTGCATTGTTCCATCATGAAATCTCACTTTCATTATGACGAGTCAATAAATTCATGCTGGGATTTCAATATATTTCTTTTTTTTTCTTCCTGCCAGTAATCTCAGCCGAACTCCATAAAAAGGAAATAATTTTATGTTGTAACACAGAAATGATTGCGTTATTTTAAAAACCTCTGTTATTATAACACCAGGTTTTGCATTCAGACAGGGAAGCTGACAAGGTGTTTGTGTTGTGGTGTAGCGCTTTCTAGTGAGAAAGTTTTAGCGCTAAAGCGAAATAGCAAGGCAAAATAGATATACTTATTCAGCATACACAAAAATACATAATTTATATATTCAAATATTGACTTGTCAGCGATGGTCTGGCAAGCTGTTCAGGGTGTACCCTGCCTTCGCTCAATGTCGGCTGAGATAGGCTCAGCCTCTCCGTGACCCTAGTGGGATTAAGCAGGCAAATGAGTGAGTGAGTGAATTATTGATTTGAATAAAGTGCTGTTTGCTGTTCTGACTCATGAGCGGTTAGCAGTAAACCTTTTTGTCTTGGGGAATTCTTGAATTCTTCAGTGAGGTGGCTGCTCTGTGTAATCTTAAAGTTTTGTTGTAGTGTCTCTCAAGAAAGTTTAAAGAATAAGCATCGAAATGTGGCTATTTTGCAATGTCCGTGTGTTACACAAACAAGTGTTAAAGGTCCACCTTCCTTAAATCAATGTCCATACACAGTAATATTCCATATTTGTGGTTGTTTTATTCAGTGAACTCCATAACTATGTCGGTAGCGTAGTACTGGGAGCTGTGTACAAGTGATGCACTATTATGAAGCATTGACCACCTCCAAAGCACTAGCTGTAAACAGTGGCATTCAGGGCAATGGTACTGGTATTTGATGGTCGCAGTGCGAGAGATGTCAACAGACACTGAGGTACAAAATTTGGTAGTCTTGCCATCCTCGACTGTCCTGGTATCTGTACCACTACCATTACTACTGTCAAGCTCACAAGGAACATCTGTGTACTCGCCCAAAATATTATTCAAATTCAACTCTTCGCAACATATATAGCCATCATTTTGCAATGTCAAAGACACAATTTCCATTGACAGCCACAAGTTTACTGTGATACTGAGAGCCAATGATACATGCGCATGTTCACCACTGTCAGCCATCTCCAGAATGTACATGTTCACCTGAGCATGGACCTTTTTCTCATTCCTCTTTATACTAGTCCCAGGGTGTATGTCAGTCATAAATGATTGTTCATTAGGACTGCCCAACTAAGATGGGGCAGACTACCTTGGTTTTACTGATATTCTCTTTTTTCTCTGTTTGCTTCCAGTCTGAAAGTGTTAGTGGGCTAACTCAAGAAATAAATCACATATTGGCTCAAAACTTTCAGAATGTCTCAATAAACTCAAAAGACAGATCAGGTTTGATTCCTAGCTTCATCCGAAATCAATAAAGTGTAGACCCAGCACATAGCTTTTGCAGCACACGCAATAGCGCTCATACATTTATCTTTTCAGGTAATTAGCATATTTTCATGACTGCAGTGGCAAAATTGGCATGGCATCACATGTCAGAGTATTGTTGAAGATGAAAGAAAACTTTTTAAACTTCCAATACAATAATACTTTTCACGAATTGAATAAAGAAATCAGTAGTTATCAGAAGTAGGCGCTAGCTTGCTGCAACTGAACATGAAAGTGGCGCTGGCCGCTGGCCTCAGCTTGTTGCCCGTCAACATATACAATGTCTTTAAGAGTCTTGGCAATCTTCAAGTGGACTGCTTAGGCAATTTTGCTCGAGTTACAATTACGTGTATGTGTGCGCCTGTGATGGGAAGGGATATGGAGTCAGTGTTCTTTGCTCTGGGGGTCAAGAAAGAAACAAAAGCTGATTGGTGTTATTATCTGCCAAAGCCTACGGCACCACACTGGGAAATTCTTCTTGCGTCCTACAAAAGGTCAGATTAATTTCTTTCTTTTTTTTTTAATTGCTTTTCCAGGCTTTCCCAACAGAGACAATATCTCAGTACAGGGGTTTGGAAAGCTGTGATTACGTCTTGCCAACGGGGGGAAAAGTCAGTAAAATAGTATATATGAAGAGATATTGCATATAATGGTGTAATTTATTTTATTGCAGAAGCAAATGTAATAGAAGTCCAATCAGGGTGTATTTGATCATGTGAGTGTGAAGGTTAGACAGGTGTGCTGACTTGTGAACATATCATTTGTCTCATTAAAGGGGCTGTGAGGGAGCGTGAGAATGTTGTGGTCGTAGAACTCACACTGATTAGAGAAGGTTCCAGTTGGTGGGGAATTAAATCTGACATGACACATAGTGCAAGTGCAGAGTGTGTAAGTAGTGTAGTGTCACAGGGTGTGTAATATTGTGTAATGATGCTTATTAATTACTGGGTACGGTAGAGTTTCTTCCTGGTTCGGGGATGCTTCATCAGGGTAAAGCTGCAGGTATGTAAGGGCTCCACAAACAAATGTAAGTAAGGGATTGATCCATATGAAACTCTAGCCTGGCTAATAAAATGCCTAAAAATAAAAATATTGTTGGCATATACTGTAGTATATTGCCTGCCATGGTCAGAGATGCATATATATTTACAGAAAAATATCCTTATTCCTTTCCACCCACTTCAGCCTAAAATACCCCGACATGAGGAAGTGAGAGCTCTTCATTTCCAGCTATAAGCTGCATGGTCTTTGTTAGTCATGGAAGGCTAATCTTAGTGCTGCCACTTTGGGCTTTCTCCTTCTCTCTCCTGCCATGTGTGGATAGACAATGCAAAGGTCAGTTTCATCCTAGAGTTGTGTGTGCCTCTGTATGTGCAAACTATCTTGGTGTGGGTGTGGGAGTGTGTGCATGAGAAGGGGTCTCTCACGGACAGTAAAATCTCCAAAAAGCAGGAGCAGTGAAGCATGAGCCACGTGCAAATGGATTTTAGGGAAGCAGAGACTTTTAACCTGTTAGATATAAGAATAACAGTGAGACAGAAGGGGTTTGCACACAGTGGGTCATACAGACATTAGGGCACACACACACACACACACACACACACACACACACACACACACACACACACTCTCACACTGTCTGACTCACATGTACAGTATATAGGGCAGGTACTGTATACTGCAAAAGCTATAATAAAACCCTACTTCTGGAACCTCATAAATCCCAAAGGTGCTGATGAAATAAACAGGTATGTGGGTGTATTTCATGACAGCTGTGGCAGCAGTGAGGTTTTCTAAAAAGTATTGCTTATATTTATGATACTTATTATTTAATAATTAATTTAAACCTGTTTTTATTTATTAAATAAAGAAATCAGTGCAAGTGTTGTAGATGGCTAAAAAACTGAAAATGTTCCTCTATTGTCTAGTTTCCATAATCTGAAAAAGAAGTCAAAGTATAAGGTGCTGCATAGCACTGTTAAAGCTACCCATTCACAATGAATAGTGCGTTTTTTCTTCCATTTATTTTGACTGAATAAAACCACCCCAGCTCTTAGAATCTTTTATTCACCTGTTTTACATCTTGTTTTGGTTCTGTGTATCTTCGCAAAAAATAACAAAACTGTGATCAGAGGGACGATCTTGTGCATGATTGATAACTTGGTACTGCAACACCGATTTATAGAAAGTGGAAAAGTTCAAGATCAAGTGTTAAGAAACAGAAGAAGACAACTGATTTCAAGAGAAACAAAACTAGTGTAGCATAATTTACTCTCCTCTCTTCTCTCTCTTTCTCTCTCTCTCTCTCTCTCTCTCTCTCTCAGTGTTTCCTATTATGTCCTTTATTGTGTCCTCCGCGCCGTTAGCTGCAGTTCTTCTTGTTAACAGTCTAGCAGTGCCTTCATGGAGTTATTTTATATTTCATTTTATTTTCTATATGGATTTTATTTTATATTTATGTTGAATGCTCCTTACTGCACGGTCTATCAGCCTATGAAAACTGGGTCACCTTGATCTATTTTTCAAGGTCAAAGAGGTCAATTAATGATAATCACTCTAAAAGGTGGAGTATTTGTCAGACCAGTTTCCAATTCATACCTCTTATACTTAGTGTCACCTTCTTCAAGCAAAGAAAAAAAAATCAATTAAAACTGACCTAACTTCAAGGTCACAGGGGCCACATGAATTATGCACATGGTCATGTAAAAAGTCAGATATGTCAAATTTAACACAGGATTGTTTGTTATTTATACCAGGTATACCTATGGACATATTTTTTTGTGCCTGATTTTCTTGTCACAAGAATAAAATTTTGTGAAAACATGATGATACTTAGTGTGTCGCTGACTCTGCGGGGGGATACACCTAGTGCTCTGTGACAAGAACGCATTTCTAGTTAATCCTGCTATTTTTCACTCACACACACGCGCGCACACACACACACACACACACACACACACACACAGACAGATCTCATCCATAATGTTTGAACTTACTCAAAACTCACCAATTTGTCTCTGCTCACATATCTGTGCTGATACTATTTTGTCTCTCGCATCAAGATGGTGATGTTTACTAATATCATGCCTGGTCCCGGGGTCACTGACACCATGAACACCGCAAAAGTCCAGCCATTTCGGAGATGAATAGACCCTGTCATTCATCCATCATAATGTGGCCCTTGTCAAAGTCACTGAAATCTCTGGGTTACTGATCTGAAGGTTCAAGCCCCGGTACCACTAAGCTGCCACTGCTGGGCCCTTGAGCAAGGCCATCAGTTGCTCAGTTATATAAAAATTATACATGAAGGTCACTCTGGATGAGGGTGTCTGCCAAATGCCATAAATGTACATAATACACCCACTGTTAGGAGATAATCAGTGTTATTCACTTCCCCTCTCAGTGGTCATAATGTTATGGCTGACTGGTGTGTGTTTTGAAGAAATATTGCTATAAAGGTATAAATCTTTGAATCAAAGTAAGACATATTATTGCATTAGATATGTTCTGCACCAATACAACATACAGAGGAAGCCATAACAAGGGCTCAGAATTCAATTCTGCCTAATTGCTCCATCTGTAGTAGAAACCTGGAGAAAGTTAACAAAATCACCAACAGCACATATGGTGGTTTAATGACCATAATGTGATCATACAATTTTTAGTCACTGTGGTTTTTAGTAAATAGCTCTTTTTGGACTTGTAATATCAGATACTGTATGTGCTGTTAGAAAAAAATTGTTAAATAAAATATTATTTTGTCAGAAGTGGTCTTGGAGATGGGCTCACACCTTTGAATCCTGCTGTATGTCACAGGGGTGGCATGGTGGTGTAGTGGTTAGCACGTCCGCTTAGCAAGAAGGTCCTGCGTTCAAGTTCCAGGCTTGGTGAGGGGGTCTCTGTGTGGAGTTTGCATGTTCTCCCCGTGCTCGCATGGGTTTCCTTTGGGTAAACCCACTCCCACATTAGGCTAATTGATTTTTCCAAACTGCCCCTAGGTGTGAGTGTTAGTGTTATAGGTTGTCTGTGTTGGCCCTGTGATGGACTTGTGAGCTGTTCGGGGTGGACCCCAACTTTATTGAGCTCGGCTGGTTGGCTTTTACAGACAGCCCTTTATTAGTCTATATCTTTGAATATAATATGGTTCTACTTTACTAGTGGATGGCAGGGTATAATCTGAGATTCAAGAAATGTTAACTGTCTATCATAGTACCTGAGTGTGACTTTGAATCTGGTTTGAAGAGAAAATTGTGCCTGAGCACAATGACAGCGCTCTCAAGGCTATCACGAGATCTGTTCTGGAGAACAAAAGACCTAGTTCTTCCAAAATTTAAGCTAATGATAAGTACAGAGTCTACCTATGATGGAAATTGTCACTTATCTCTCAACTTTATCTGACCAACCCGAAATGAAAAGACAAGTGTCGGCAAGTGAAGACAATCCTGCAGATCAAATTATCAAGATCGGGGAAGAAAGATATGACATACACCTGATGACCTAGATAAGAAGTTGGAAGAAAATACACATTTTCCATCAGAGGATGGTACCACTATGGGCTTTGGAGTAGATTATTCTTCAGATTTAGAGTAATGATCCATTTCATTGTTTACGAGAGGGCACATTATTTGAATAATACTTCTCGTGATTCAGATAAATGATTGCAAAGCTTCTCAAAGGACACTATTCTTTTACTTTACTGTGATGACAATCTATATCGTGTCTAGGAAACTCAAATATACACCCAATAATAATTTCGGATAGTAGCTCAGATACCCTGGGAGTTAAGCAGAACGAATCCTTCTAATAATTTGGTGATGAGTGCCGGATGAATCTGTAACAGAGTAAAGGAGCATGGGAAATGTCGATTAGCTTAGGTCACTAGTCAAGGTACATGAACTCTGCAAGTTCAGACTTTCAATGATACTGTGGGAGTGATATTGTGTTTGTCTAGCATGCATGTAGGTGGACTGGCTGCTCTTTATTAGCTCCAGGTGTGCGTGTGTCTGTGCAAGTGTGTGCAAGAGAGAGAGAGAAAGAGAAGGGAGGGTGTATACTTGCCTCATGTCCAGTGCAACTGAGAAAGGCTCTCTTAAAGATCGCATCATCATATTCACTTTAATTTCTACAATATCAACATACAGTCTCACTTCTAGATAATATTAAAACTCAGAGTGTAGACCAATCAAGGCCTTACAGTTTGGAGTTTGCAGATTCTTCTCATACCTAAGTACCATACTTCTCATACCTGAGTTTCCTCCTGGTACTCTGGTTTCCTCCTGCAGTTCAAAGACATGGGGCCACAGATTAGACCAAATGGCAATGCTAAATTGCCCATAGGTGTTATCGAATGGTTGTTTGTGTTTGTGTGAGCATTGCGTTCCTGATCCTCCTGAAACCTTAATGTATAAATGTATAAATCGGTGTACACCAACCATGTTCCCGGGGTAGCTACCTCCCTGAAGACTTTGGTTCCTAACCAAATCATGCACATCTGACCATCTAATCACTGACTTTAGAAAACTTGTAGGAAGGTAGATCCCCATGAACAGGGTTGGTGACCAGTGGTATAGATAATGCTTGGGTGGATAGGCTCTTGAAAACAAGGTGTGGCTTTTTATATTCTGAAATTACTTGAAGGATGGTGATTATATTAATAATATTAATATCTTTAGTTATGCATGACTAGGGATCAGGGTGTATATCTTAAGGTATTTAATGAATGCCATCATAAATAATCCTGTTCTTCAGAGACCCGTTTATCTCATCTGAAAAAATATGAAATAATGAACAATTTGGGTTGATTATGTATTCTTTTCATCATTTCCATCTAAAGTGCAAGGATATGCTCCACTTATTAATAAATTCATTGAGGTTTAAAAAGTACATCAGTAGAAAAGGAAAAGAATAGAAAAAGACGATGTAATTAACATGGATAATCTGACACTGACTCCAAACCATGATGACCCAACTTTTTACAAAACTTAATGAGTCTGGCTACATCGGCAGTTCCTTGTCTTTTCAGTGAAGACTTTAATCTTTTCCTGAACCGATCATTAGATCGCTTAGCCCTTAGAACATTATTCCCTTCAAAGTAATGCTCTAATTGTTAATCAAGCACATAAAAGATCCAGTGCCATATGACATTTCCACATCTTCAGTGCATCCAAAAGAAGAAATTACTTTGTCCGAATGTGCTTAGCTCTTCTTCCAGACTCCTTATGTTCCTGGACCCTGAGGTAGGGATTATTAAAACAGTACACTGTGTGCACCTGGCTGCATGCTATCTGATCATAAAGCAATTACAGTGAAAGGAAAAAATGTCCACTGACATCCTAGCAGGTAGAAATCCAACCATACGTGCCAGAAGAAATTGATTTTTGTAAAAAAAAAAAATAAAAAAAAAAAGGATGAGTTCAGTGAAGGATCACCAGGTTCATTGGAGCTGGTTACGATCCTGCACTTACCTGGCAATACTGGACGAAATTGTGCCTTTTATAGGAAGTTCTTTTGAATTCTGTTTCCTGTTGAATTCTGAAGGTTGCCACTACACTGATCGCTACAAGCTAAGAAAATGTATCCCTACAGTGGCTTTCCTGTCACCCTGATCAGGCAAGATTTAAAAGAAAAAGTCGTTGGGTTAACAGTGTGCATGGCATATACGTAATTCATCTGCTGGACAGATAGATCTTTCCATGCTCATACTATTGATTCATTTAGAGAAAGCCTTTGACAGAATAGAACAAAGGCATTTTTTTTCTCAAAGCAGTAGGCTTTAGAGAGATTTTCCCATCTCATCAAAACACATTTTAAAGCCCCCAAAGCTTGAATTTAAACTAATGAAATTCTTTCAGAACCTTTCTGACCCCAGAATGTGTAGAAATCTTCCAGTTGCTGTTTTCAGTTGTTATCTAACCACTGGCATGAGCTCTGTCAGATATTTTCTGCTAAATTTTGCCCTTAAGAATACAAGATTTTTCTCTACACAAATCTATAACAGCTTGTAGTTTCCCAAAACCTTCCGCAGTATGTTTCTCTTTTTTTAATTGGTTTTGTGTTTGATTTTTAGCATGTACATATCAGCAGCAGGTAAAACCTTATATCATCCGAAGAGTGGCCACTTACCCACTTGTCCCACTGTTAGGAAGCTGGGGTCACAGCATAGGGGTCAGCCATTATATAGCACCCCTGAAGTAAAAAGGGATACAGAGCTGTGCTCAAGGGCCCAGCAATGGCAGATTGACAGTATGAACTCTCAACCATCTGATCAATAGCCCAGAGCCACCGTTACCTCCAATATTCCAACTGTTTCTATTTAAAAACTTCAATACATCTCTATACACATGCTCAGTATATATAGGGGATATCAACACAAATATATGTAATAAAATATTTAGGCACTGTCTATTAGCTGTTTTCCGAAAATGTTTGCATGTGTAATTTTACAGAAACATGCATACGCAAATAAGACAATAAGCTGCAAGTGCACTCAGCACCAGCGGCAATGACATGCGCGTGGTATATATTTTTCCCACAATTTTCTTCATTTAGTAAGCTGCCTATGTGGGCATGTGAGTCCAGATGCGACAACAAAATCGAGCTCATGGTTTTACGACATTTGCATAGGTATGAGGCTTCAGTGTTCCGCTATTACTTATTCATTTCTTTAAATAATTTTTCATATCCACATACCGGAGTACCTCAGTAAAAGTGATTTCAGCTGCCTTTAAGGTCAGTAATAAGAAACTGCCACATCACTAATATGAAGCAGTTAGTTTAACAGATTTGTAAATATCACCTGTCTGTGAGTATCCTTCAAAAATCACAAATGGCAAGAACTTAATTTGCAAATTTATTAACACAGTGCACTTTTTTTCACAGAACATAGTATTTATTTCATATTCCTGATGAACTTTTAAATCACAGATGGAAGCTGATCATATGTTATTAATAAACCAATATTGTGCTTAACGATATTGAGAAGTACGCCCAGCTGGGGAATGGAAAATGCTTGTTTACAATGGGGGGAAAGCTGGCTACACTTCAGAAGGAACTGCATTCAGCCTTGAATTTCAGGGCATGGAGCCTTGTTCATCAGGCTTGAATAAGCAGTATAGTCCATTAAAAAGGCATCGGGCTGGTTCCACTCTGTCTGCCCCCCACCTCAGCAACCCTACACATCACTGGCACTAATGCACACATTCTGCTTCTATACTCATACTGAGTCATGCACTTTCTCACACACAAACACACACACACACACACACACACACACACATACACAGTGAAGTCCAAAAGTACCACTAGCGGAAACGCTTCTGTTTGGGCTTTCTTTTTAATTCATTGCAAAGGTTTTCATTATAAGTGATATCAGCAACAGTACGGGTGAAACGTCAGATCTTCTAGCTATTCTTCCATGATCCATTTTAGATCAAATCCATCGGGACATTGTCTTTTAGATCAAATCCATCGGGACATTGTCTGAACACAGGCTTCAGGGGAAGGGATATGACTCACGAAAATCTGAACTTTTATACAAAGGAGGTTGTCAATATATTGGTCAATACCACAAATTTTAGGGCAGCACAGTGGCATAGTGGTTACCACGTGCACCTCACAACAAAAACATTCTGAGTTCAAGCCTTGGGCTTGGTCAGAGCACTTCTGTGTGGAATTAGCATGCTCTCCCTGCGCTTGCAAAGGTTTCCCCCCCACAGTACAAAGACATGCACTTTAGATAAATTGGCTGTTCCTAATGCATGTAGGTGTGAGTGTGAATGGCTGCGTGTTGTTGCCCTCTGATGGACTGGCAGGCTGTTCAGGGTGTACGCCATTTTTGCACAGAGTCGGCGGAGATAGTCTCCAGCCTCCCTGTGACTTTAGTAGGATTAAGCAGTTTGGCAAATGAATTAAAGAATATAACAAATTTGGCTTAAAATTGATTAATGAACTGGAAATTATGCAACATCTCCTTAGCTTTGTATCCCTTGTCAACCCTTCCCTGAGTGTTAAAAGGGGGGATATGGTAATTCTGCATGTCTGTCCATCAGCCTGTCCCTCACACATCTTCGCCACATGATTTCTGATCATCACTTTGCCTCAGGACATTCATATTTTAAACTTCCTTCTCAACACTCTCTTGCATGAGTTCCTAGGACCTTGACATTGATCCATTTTGTCAAGGTCATTTTGATGTCAGACTTTCAAAATTAATAAAAATTGACCTTCGCCACATGATTACTGATCAACAATTTGACTTAGGACCTTCATATTTGAAACACAACTCCGTCTCAACACCCTCTCACGAGTTCAGATAAGAGGATCATGGCCTTGACCTACTTTTTCAAGGTCAAATGGAGGTCACAGTCAAATTGGCCATGGCAGTGCAATTATTGATAAATAATTTACAGCTGTGTTGGTGGGGTTTATGGCTCAGTTAGATCTACTTGTTTATATAGTTTTAGTGTTTTAAAAATTGTAAAACCTTCTCTTTAGGTGTTTGATTTAAATGAAAACAAATTCCACAACATGTCAAAATTTTGGATGTGTGTACATATACTGTATATCCATCTTTTTTTTTTTTTTTTTTTGGCCTGAACACAGTATGTCAGTCAGACAACTGGAAAGTTGTTTACACTGTTGTAGCAAAACAGTGAAACTCAAGAAAAAAAGCCAATCATAACAATTTCAATCCAATAGTAACACATGAGGATTTTTTTTTGGAATATAGCTGGGAATGTTTAATCCCACTAGGTGAAGGTGGGGTACACCTTGAACAGCTCACCATACATTTGCAGGGCCATAACACACACAACCACTTACACTCACACCTAGGGGCAGTTTGGAACAGCCAGTTCGCCTAATGTGCATGTCTTTGCACTGTGAAACCGACGCATGCATGGATTAAGGTTATAGCTTCTTGCTGTGAGGCGAACGTGCTACTCCTCTATGCCACCATGCATCCCTTGCTTGAAACTGCTGGCAATGTTTTTCCACTTGTATTGTTGTACTTCTTTTGTGGTCAGCAAAAGGATGCAGCTAAATCAGAAACACGACCAATAAAAGTACATTACATTCATCTGTACACCTTCAGACATTCCCCTCTGCTGATGTCTTTATTCTACTGCATTGGTTTAAATGCCACTTTGATCAAATTGAAATATAATATAATCCCCTCTCTTTCTCTTTCTATCCTGGAATATATATGTATTACCCATTGTTCATTCCAATAATGTAGGCAGGACAGAGAAATCTTTTTAGATCTTGGACCACAAAGCCCTGAGCAGAATTAACTTGTGAAAACATTGGCCTCGCCTGGAATAGAGAGAGAGAAAAAAATCACACACTGCACATGAGCCACGTGTAACACCTGGTGATTCTTCAGCTTTAAATGGAATGCTAATCTGAGTATATGACCCCTTAAATCAGCTAATGTGCAGCAAATCTTTTTCAACAAACCCATTATGCAACATTTTCTCCTTGAATTTACACATTCTTACCCTACTGAGCACAATTTTCTCTTCTGCAGTAGCTTAATTGTGGCTTTTCATTGCGCCATTGAGATCCGTCCTTGCTGTAAAGTGCACATATACATGCACGCTCTCTCTCTTTCTCTCTGTCTCTCTCTCTGTCTCTCTCTCTCTCTCTCTCTCTCTCTCTCACACACACACACACACACACACACACACACACACACTTCATTCTTTCTCTGTACTGCTCTCTCATTACCGTCTCTAAATCTTACAGCGTTTTCAAACACTAATCAACAATCTGACAATCCATCAATAGATATAATTGGTGCTGCTGCACATTTCATGTTTAATTGCCTGTCCAAATGCTCTTTTTCTTTGCTCTGTGGGTGAGCTTGATGGGAAGCGATTATTGTCTGCAATCTTGGGTTTATGGAAGCAGAGTCGACAGACCCAAACACCTGTGATCATATGATCTCCCTACTCATTTACTGCATAGAGAAGTGACTGTAATTACAGAAGATTACTCTGGATTATGAGGTAACCATATTACTGTTTGTGCAGGTTCAGAAAAAAATAATAAACCTCTATAATGTAGAGGATGGCCACAGATCCATGTGAGATATTGTGATAATGTGCATGTTTGGGTATAGTGTACTCAGTCAATGTCCAGTGTGTAGCTGCACAATAAGTCAGTTTATAATATCAGTGTTTTCAGCAGCAATTTTACAGATACCAGCTATGTATAAATTGATTTGTGTGCTGTAATTTTTCCTGCCCTACCTCAGACACTCTACAGGAGTGTTTGTCTGGTGTTTTGGCTGAATCACAGGATTCACATAATACAAAAAAAACAAATTGAATTCTTTTTATCATTTGAAAGCACAACATTGGATAGAACTTGCAGGGAGATGCAATCATGGTGGGACAGAACTTGTACAACATGATCAGAGACAAGCCAAGTGAGAGCTGGGCGGCTCGCGGGGAGGCTGGTGCAACACACACACACACACACACACACACACACACACACACATACACACACACACACAACTGTTCACACTCACATTCACACCTTGGGTCAATTTGTAACAACCTTTTAGCCTAATGTGCATGTCTTTGGAGTGTGGAAGGAAACAGGAGTGCCTGGAGGAAACCTAAGTAAACACAGGGAGAACATGCAAAGTCTACACAGAAACCCACTTGTCTCAACCCCAGGTAATTTTTGCTGTTAGGTGGACGTGCTAACCACTATACCACCATACAGCTCGGTGTATATTTTTTCCAGATTCTTTGAGGGGGAAAAAATGAAATCGCTCATAATGCAGTTTGCGTTTCTAAACTAAATACCAGCACAACAATATGTGTGTGTGTGTGTGTGTGTGTGGGTGGGTGGGTTCTGGGTGTAGCAACACTGTAACCAAATGGAACGTGAAAAGGAGCATAACAATGTCAATCCAAGCACATCTTCTAGACTCAATTTCACAGTGGTGTTTTTGCATGCCAGAATAATTTGAGCTGCAAGAAAATTAAGTTCTTTCAATTCCTGTTTGCAGCACAAACCACTCAAAAATTTACATTGTTGTACACTGTGTTAGAACTGCACAGCTTTCCTATCCTTTGACAGTTAATATGGCATTTTGGCTTCAATAACACTTTGATTCATGATCCAAATGGAAAATCAAGCATAACACTGTCAATCCCTTATTTACATTTTTATTTATTTAAATTTAATATAAATATTTTAGCTTGCCAAAAATGATCCTTTATTTTCTAAGATATTAAATTAATTAGAACTAGATTCCCCAAGTTCTTTTAGTTCCTGGTTGAGATGGTTTACACTTTGTTAGAATTGCACAGTTTTTTTTTTTTTTTTTTGGCCTTTAACAGTTCAGATGGCATCGTGGCTTTAATAATACTATTGACATAAGTTTTTTAGCTACATTTCGGCTTTTTCCACAAATCTCTAATATCTCCAATCCATTATCTATAATTCCTCTTTCACTTTCTTATTTACTGTAGCAGTGGATATATGTACAATGTAATTACAATATGTGCTTAAGCACTTTCAGGAAGCTCGTGAGTTTTGCAGCACTGTGGGTGGGAACATAGAGTCGCCCAAGCAGGACTGTGTATTCATGTAGTGGTTTAGAGTGGTTAAGAAAGCATATATTTATAGATGAAAGGATGCTTGACAGGTGTGATGTAAATGAGTCACTAAAACATTTTAATTCAGATTGTATCTTTGTGTGAATGATGGGGAGTGCATGGAATAACACATATAAGACTCCCTAAGGATTAAGGGCAGACATTTCACATTACAATTCAATAGATTTTGACAATACATTTTGGACACTAGAGGATGTCACCCTCTGATATTTAAAATGAAAGGTTCAATTTAAGAAAGCTTTATTGGCTTGAACGTTACAGCAGGATTATTGCCAAAGCCGCATTCATACATGCGATTGCACACCCTGGCTCCTCTACCACTGGGATATCAGCTCGTGTACTGTGAGTAAAGAAAAACAAAATGGTGGAGCAATTTGCGGAACCTTGTGTACTTGAAAAAAATTCTTTAAAAAAAAACAATAATGAGAAATACAATTTGTAATTAAAGTATTTGATTATTAGAAAATTTCATTTTCAAGAATTATCTTTGTCTTTTTCAATAAAGAAATTGCTGCCATCAGCTATTGGTCTCAGTTTGAAGCTTTGTTTTGGGTTTATTTAGCCACTGAGACATGTAGTTCGCAAAGCCAAGATGATGTAAAATTTAACATTTAAATAAAGTAAAAATGCTCTAATTGTCACAATCCAGTGGATGTGAATATTACAAAACAGTCTCATCCTACATGAATTATAGCCAGTCAGCTCGTGTACGACTTGTGGAATCACTACCACATATACTAATCTTCAGTGTATTGAGAATTAAAAATTTTACACATGGAAATACATCAGAAATAACTTTTTGTTTTTAATGCAGTGGAAGCCCTAGTACTTCACTTGGACAACATTTCCTCTTTCATATCCAACAGCCTCTCTTCTTCTTTTACAACTCACGTGACTGGCTGCAGTGCATGATGGTCCATGTTGACCGATGTAGAGTACCTTGCAGGTATACTGTACTTTGGTGTGCCTCACAACGATTTTGTAGTACACTATAGAGTGGATAAAATTTGTAGTTGAGTATTCGAACAGCACTACAAAATGCCTGACTCAGTCTGTATCATGATGGCAAGAGGATTATTGGCACTTTTGAGTCTAGTCTTGTGGCCTACATAAAAATGAATGCAGAAATATGTTTAAGTTGGTGAGCTTTGATAATTCAATCATTTTTAAACATTTTATTTATTTACTTTTTAAATTTCATTTAGATGAATGAAACATTAAACAAACACAAAATGTTTCCTCAGCTTTAGCCATAACTAGTTGCAGTAATAATTAATTCAAAATAATTTACAATATACACTCACCGGCCACTTTATTAGGTACACCATGCTAGTAACGGGTTGGACCCCCTTTTGCCTTCAGAACTGC
>JAQMYF010000001.1:42529293-42564728 GCA_030014195.1 Neosilurus mollespiculum
CACACACACACACACACACACACACACACACACACACACACACACACACACACACACACACATATACAAAACCATTCACACTCACACCTAGTGGAGATTTTGTTCACTAATTCAGTCATTTGCATAACCACATTATCCTGGTGTATCTCAACCGACTCTGGGCGAAGGTAGGGTACACCCTGAAAAGCTCAGCTGTCCATTGCAGGGCCATCACACAATCACTCACACACCCAGGGGCAATTTGAAATATCCAATTAGCCTAATGTACACATCTTTGGAATGTGGGAGGAAACTGGAATACCTGGGGGAACCCACACAAGCACGGGGAGAACATCCTTACTCCACACAGAAATGCCCTCGCCGAACCCGGGACTCAAACCCAAGAACTTCTTGCATTGAGGCAAACGTGCTAACCACTACACCATTGTGCGGTCCGGCATATAGGGTGAATTCTGGTATGCTGGGACAATTTTTTGAATTTCCAATTAATCTATGCCTTCTTGCCTTCAAAAAATAAACCAAAACACATTACAACACATTATTTATTTCCAAAATCCTAAAAGCTGCTGACTATCTGCCTATGAAGAAAAAATTTACATATTGTGTTCTGTAGAAATAGGGCTTACTCATGTAAAGACTTTATTTTTAATTTCTTTTTGGCATTACAATTCCATGTTTAAAACATTATTTATTTCAACTTCCAGAGTGTATGCTTAATAAGCAAAGGAAATTGGCCTTGACCCATCAGTCAGCGAATTGCTGCTACAATTAACTGTCCAAATCTCGCCCAGTTTACCTTAGTTCTCCCTATGTTGTGTTATTGCGGTCTTCAACGTTAATACTCTAGAGCTAACTAGCATACATTAAACTGACCGGTTTTCTGAGGAAGGTTCATTGTGTATGCTGAAATGATACTCAGTTTCAAGCCATTCAGCTTTAGTCTGATCTCAGTGTGTAATTTCTAACCCCTTATTTTTAGTAAGGTTATAGTCATTATCTTTCATACAGATGTCATATTTCAGTCTACAAAGATATTTGCCTAGCCAGGACATTCTAATCTCTCATACAGGTTATTTAACTAGTAAACTCTTATGTGATTAGTGTAGCCACATTGGGGTTTTATTTTTGTTTGTTTGTTTTTTTTGTCCAGAAAATATAATCAGGGGACTGTATTCATTGTAGAACCTTGATTGAGCCATTGTATTGCATTACTGTAGGTCACAAGATAGATCTGATGTGAAATCATGTGATTATTCCCAGTCTAGAAACACTAACACACCAATCTTTTTGGCATCCTATTTTTTAATGGCACCCTGTCCAATGGGTTACCCTGTTTCATTGTTATATAAATATGACGTGACGTATTTAAAAAGAAAACATTCATCAACAAGGGGAAAGAAAATATCCAAATATTGTATGTCTGCAGTATTGTGTTGATCTTTACAAATCAGGCAATGACTGTAAAATTAGCTACGTACTTAAAAATGCCCATATTCACTGGAAGAGGATACAGGTGGAAGTGGAGGGCGGCTTGGGAAGTAAAATGTCTCCAGCTTCATGACAATAAAGCATTTGGAGCCAGAAGAAACCTTTTACTTTCATCTAACTATACACTTATGTTCACTAGAAGCTGCATGGACTTTGAATCAAACCAGGATCTATAGTCTGATGAGCCAGAAATAAAACTTTTTGGCAACAAATACTCCAAGTGGGTTCACTGTTTTTTATATATATATAAACACCTGGCTTCTTAGTGCTGTAGCAGCAAGGTACATTATTGTCATCCTTGTGATGGCAGAGCCATCCACGGCCAAAGGGCCAAATAGTGCTTTCTCTGAAGTGTGTTACACTGTCACTGAATATGCATGTACAGCAGTTTAAAAAAACCCACACAGCTGGCATCATGTGTCTCAGACAAAGCTCATGCTTGCTCTCACCCTCTTTTGGTAATTGGATAACTAAATTGGGGGAAAATCAGTGAAAAATCCCCAAAAAAGAGGGGGGGGGGGACATTATTAAATATGGTGGAGATTTTGTGATACTGTGGATATGTTTAATCTCTAAATGCCATTTGAATCTTTTTAGGAAGCATGGTAACTACATCTTACTGAACGCTTCTATATTTCTGAAGCAGAAAGTCAACAAGAGAGTACCGTGGACCCAGGAGGATTTCAAGAGATTCTGTATCAGATATCCAAAATTAAAAATAGACACAAAATCATTGCTTATATACCTTGCAACAATTTAACGACACTAGTTCCCAGGTACCACGTGGTCCAAAAGACTACTTTTACATTTCACTGTGTAGCACAGAATGGTCACACAGAGTAATTGTGAAATGAATCAGTGGCAGCATGCAGCGTGAACACACTGTCTCTGATTGACTCAGGCATGGCAAAAGTCCAAGGCTGACTCTTCCAACTCTTTCACTGTGTTCACCACACATAGAGAAGCAAAGTAAACCCAAAGCACTAGGGAGCTGAGCAGTGTGAAGCCATTAAACCTATTTGCCAGTGTCCACAGGCTCCAATGCTTTCTGCTCTGCCTGTAAACTGGGTTGAACAGAAGAAGTCGTATCTGGAACGGGTGCTTGAAAATAGCAATGTTGTGCTGCTATATAGGGTGTGACACATTGCTGACATTGATGCGCTTCCCTTAGAACCTCCTAAGAATAATATAAATCCAGTGCTTCTTTAGTGGTGCATATTGTGTATATTGTTAAAATAGGCCCTGCAAAGGTTACATGAGGTTCCTGTTTCTTTTATAGTGATGTGAAATGCACAGTAGCTAGCAAAAAAGCAATGCCCTAAAAGTAGATGAAGTTGTTTCGCAGTGGGTATTTAGAGATTTACAGTATCATAGTTATTTTAAAACCTGGCAACTGTGTGTCTGACATTTTCAAATGAGTTTTGGAGCCGATCCTTATTTGCGCAGTAACTTCAAATAATATAGACTGAAAAAATATTTTATAATGTAATTGAATTTAATGATTGGACCGCACAGTGGAGTAGTGATTAGCACGCCTGCCTCACAGCAAGAAAGTCTTGTGTTCGAGTTATGGGCCTTGCGAGGGTGTTTCTGTGTGGAGTTTGCATGTTCTCCCTGTGCTTGTGTGTGTTTCTTCCAGGTACTCCAGTTTCCTCCCAAGGTACAAAGACATGCACATGGCTAAATGGCTCTTCCAAATTCCCCCAGGTGTAAGTGTAAATGTTTGTGTGTGTGTGACTCTAGTAGGATTAAATGAATGAATAATTATGGAGGCACTTAGCTTTAATTCTTATGTTTTAACTCTTAGTGATGATGAAACACTACTATAGGCTTTCACATGAAGTATGATACTGTATAACATATAACGTGACAAAAAGCCAAGAGAAAGTGGCTTTAAACATTATATTCTGTACAAATGCATGGCTCCCACACAAGCAGAAGGGAGGTCAGTGATCTCTTGTGCAATCGTGCCTGTATTGGTACACTATCAGTCATCTACTGACCAAAGCCCAGCTTCTCCCTATACATGCTTATCCTTCCGTTTTCCTGAGTGAGAAAACTGTTTGAAACTTGCATACTGAGAACAGTCAGCTCAACCGAACACCTTATTTTATTACAGTTTCCTCTCGCTACTTTGCGTATGTTGTCAATTGCAGAGTTCTTTTTGCTTAATCACGCGGAACTTTCCCATTAATCTTGCACACAGGTTCTCAGATAACCCACGCAGATAAACACTCCGGGGACATGAGACAGTGCCTAATTATTCAATGTTTCTAAAATTTAAACAAAACTTCTCAGAATATTATTAGTTGTATCAATTCATTTGGCTACATTTAAAGTAACATTCTTGAAATGGAATCAAACTTTTTTTTATAATGTTTTATTCTCTGTGACTTTGAGATCTGGTTGGTCACTACAGCTCCTACAGGAGACTCTCTGGAGTGTTGAGGGGGCACAGATGGATAATGCGTAATGTTAAGGTGCCCTAGCTGATCATAGTCCCTGAACAGAATATTTATTTAAAATACACTAGGATTTTGAAAATGTACTCACATACTATAAATGTCAAAATGTTTTTATTAAACACACAGAGTTTTATGGCATTGGAAGCCGTGAAAGCTGTAGCAGGGTTTAAAGTGGCATTTTTTAAAATGATGGTATTTTTATAAAATATGAATAACAAAAGCAGATATTGAGTTTTCACACAAATGTGCATGAATTAATAACTTATACAGTGTGGAGACATGCATACAGTATTTGGACATTTGTTTTGTTGTTTTGTTTTTTATACGTATAGTTCCAGTGTAATGAGGAACCATTATTAAATAGCATTCAAGTTGGGGAAGTTACAAAGCTATAGAGAGCTTAAACATCCTCTATAGTACAATTAGTTGGATAATATGCAAGTTTAAAGTTTCTGTCATTAATAAATTGTAGAAATGTAGTGGCTCTTTAATCAAGTAAAGGTGATAAATTATTGCATCCTTTCCATAATAACAGTAAAAAGAAAAAATTCACACAATGATGAGAAATCCTGCATGAAAAAATATAATTGTTACAAATCATCTACATGTGAACACGACAGTTTTTCCACTTTGACACACTAGAAAATACAGATTCTGACATGCCATGGAGAACACTTAATTTTCTCTGTCAAAAAGGTTATGTTTTACCCTCAGTTTTTTGTTTGTGTGGTTGTTATAGCAGTATAACACAAAAAGTTATGTACAGATTTTCATAAATTTCTTCCAGAGCTGGGGACAAGGAAGGAGGCATTAGATTAAACAGATGATCTGGAATAAATACAGCAATTATTAATTAATTAATTTAAATTGTTGAAATTAAGGCCCCTTCTGTGCCAGCTGTTTACTTTCTGGTGTATTTGTTTATTTATTTATTTATTTATTTATTTATTTGTTTAGCCTGGCGGAGTTTAGCGCTTTCTGGGTGTTTTTGTTGCTTGATGTTTATATTTTCATGTACCTAAAAATCTCCTATTTAAGTTTATTTTGTTTATCTTGAAAAGTACAAAAAACACCAGGCTTTATCAGTGCTCAACTGGAATATATTTGATTTATAAATAAATGAACAGGAATCATTTGATAATAACTGTAACCATTTCTTAAGTCATGTCGTATGACTCTTATTTTTCTTTTAGTCCAAAACATTTAAAACACAAACAAACAAAAACATTTTGCACTTTGTGGTGCGAAAACACAGCTAAACAGATTGTTTTTAATGTCGTCTGCTGGCCAGCTGCCTCATAGGGATCATAGCATAATGTGTATGTTTTTACGTATTTATGAATGTACCTTCATGCTCAGGAGTGTATTTTGTAGAGGGGCTCACAAAGTCTTGCTCAACATGCCGTCTGTGGTTAGTGTTTATCGCTTTTTCTTCGGTTCAGTCTGTGCTTTGCTGTGACGTAGCTTTCAGAGAGTAATTACCTTTGCCTCGAGGGTGGGGCATGGGGCCACTGGAGGTATTGGAAAGAGAGGGGTGGTGGGGTAAGAAAGGAGAGAGATGCTTTGATCTCTTTTGTCTGCTCTTGTCACATGCAAAAGCAATTAAATAGTGGGTGTATGTGAGTGTTAGCAGAACAATTCTGACATGGCTTTCATTATGACTGTTTACAGCTGGGGTTGGAGAGTCCCCTCTGCACTGGGCTTGAGACTGTGTTCCTGTTAACCCCTATTACCCTTCTGCCTTAGAGGAGATTAACAGCATACAAATGGCAACCTTATTCACTGTCCTCTCTCAAACACTTACACTATTTATACATAGATTCAATATGATCAGTGTGCCTTGACTAGTAATGTTAAAACTTTCCACTTTTCAAACTTCCAGCATTCCACTGCAATGCACATGTTTTTATTTACCAGGATGCAATTGCACGTGCAATAGCATATATGAAATTTATCTGTCACATACTCTCCACTTACAGGATATCGGTTGCCCTAACCTTGTCCTAACCTTGAACATATCGATGCCTTGTTTGACCACAGCACATACTTACCAGAGTGAAATACCAATGCAGACTTCCTTAGGTCCCGTAGAATGTGCACATTACACATGCGTGGTACTCTGTGTAACATCAATGGTTAGGCCCCCTTCTGTGTATAGTAAAGCACACCAGAACACATCTTTCAATTTGGCCTTATAGGGAAACACTCGTGTGATTAATTAAAAATATTGTCGAAGTGGACGCATTAAGCCACCCATGTTTAGAAAAACACTTAAGGTATCCTTCTTATTCAATTTATCAAGTGAATTGACAGATATATTAAGAAGATTTTGTGACCAGTTTCCTTTAAAGGGGCCAGCTCAGCCTTCCCAGAATCCTTTGCACGAAGTAAACAGTTGCTAATTTCAATGCTAGTAATATTTCAAAAAATAATCTGCAGTACATCTGAAGCTATAGATCTTAATCTGTTATGAGAATTTGAAGATAGTTTTCAAAGAATTGATATTTTCAGTTAATTTACATATAATTATTCTGAACCAGTTATTATGAACCAGTGGAGAGTTAACCCATACTCACTCATTTCCACTTAATTTCAAGCTGCTTAATTCTCTAATTGGGTAGCGGGGAGACTATGCCTATCTCATCCAACACTTTGTGAAGGCGGGGTACACAACGAACAATCATTCACATTCACATCTACCCCTGCGAGCAATTTGGAACAACCTAATGTGCAAGCCTTTGGACTGTGGGAGGAGTACCCCTAAGGAAATCCATGCAAGCACAGGGAGAACATGCAAACTCCACACAGAAACACCCAAGCCTGGGAATCAAACCCAGAACCTTCTTGCTGCGAGGCAGACGTGCTAACCACTGCACCACTGTGCTGCCCCAAATCCATCCTACTTTATGTAATCTTTTAAAGTTTTTATACAAGCTTTTATACAAGCTAGGATATTACTTCATTAATCAGACGGGAGGAAAAGCATTTTATGAAAACCTGTGAAAATACCTCCCCAAGTCTTTACCCTGCAGCTACTCTGTGTTCTGATGAGATGCCTTGAGCTGCATGTTTACTTAAATGCATGTGACTGCATAAACTGGAAAAGATGATCTACAGAAGAACCCTCACTGGATTATGTTGAGAAATTTGGAGTCATTAAACTATGGCTTTTTTCCCAGTTTGGCCCATTAAAATACTTTGCTGGGTCCACATTTTAAACATTGCTCACCAACTGGTGACCACTGTTCCTGACAATATCCCAGGAATTGCACTAGGTCACATCCTGGATGGTTGTCCTGTCATTTTTTTCTCAGCCCTTGGCTTGCATTCACTCTTAACTACTTAAAAATGGGACTTTCCTGACCTGGGAACAGCTTCCTGTACTCTTCATTCATTATGACTATTATAAAAGGAATGTGGCAGCTGATCACAGATCAGAGTTGTTGACCACAAAGCCGGGTTGCGATTGGTGCATTGGTTATTTATGCTGAATGCTAAGAACAATCTGTGTGCCAATCTAAATCGGTTTTCTGGAGTGGGTTGTTTATTTTCATGGGCAGGATTAGAATATAGATGCAGGCATCAGTCAGTGACCTTTAAAGCAAGGGAAAAATTCAACGCCCTGGGATGTGTAAAGTCACATGGTCTCTGCAGGACTAGAAGAAAGCAGGCATTGCGTGTGAGAAGACTTGCTGAGTCGGGACTGATATAGGAAGAACCTGTTTAATGATCTCCTAGTTAAAAAACAGTGGATAGAAGATGATGATGGATGAGGAGGATGACCTCTTATCTGTTCACAATCAGTGGAAAATGTCATCAGTCTATTAGGCCTCACTTTTCCCAGCCTGCCCCTTTCAGTTTTCATTCCTTCTGGGCATCCTCAACAGTGCCTCTTACTTTGCATACTGTATTTGGAACCAGAAAATATATTTTAGAAGCATAAAAGATGACAGAAAGGGCACTTGTGTCATGTTTAGTGCCGTATTATTGTTATTTTCAGACCCATTCATGTCAGTGGTGCATTGTTAAATCCGTTTACATTTCTAGCAATAACTAGAATATCGGATGACATGCCACCAAAGTCACTAAATAAATGTACTTTTACAAGGTCTATGCAGCAGAATAAATATGCTCACTGGAGTTATTGAACACACCCAGTTTCCTATGAAAGAGCCTCTGCATTTGAAGGAGCAATTACTGTATGATTTCAGCTTAAGAAGAAACACTTTAGCAAACCCACAATAGCAAAAGAAATTGTGGAAATGAGGATGAGAATGCACACACATTTTCTTTTGATGTGTAAATTGGTAATTCATCATTCATTAATCTTCAGTATTCACTGCATGCTGGCCACAGTGTTGGATGACTGGGCATGAGTGGGGAATTCAGGCTGAATGGCACCATACACATCTACATTTACACACTCATTTCCACCTTGGTGCATTTTTAAGTAGCCTGATCCTCTGCTGGACCATTTTAGGGAGGTAGGCGAAAACTGGAAAACCCTGAGGAAGCTCATGTAGACATGAGAAGAACTTGGGCACAAACATTGACCTGCACAGACATTGACCATAGCTCAAATAAACTGTGACGGGGCAATAGCACACCATAGAATAAAACTAAATTGTGACTCCACCTATCAACCCTAACATTAACACCACCTATCTGGTCTGTGCTCAGCAGCCCCATAAACAGCAAGCTGAAATGCACTGTTCTGATGCCTTTCTGTCAAATCCTACGTTAAGAGTTTCAGTAGTTTGTGCTACAGTAGTACTTCTGTAGTATCAGAATAGACGTACTAGCCTTCGCTCCTTACACACACCAATGAGCCTTAGGCACCCATGACACTCTTGCCAGGTACTGGTGGTCCTTCATTTTTGGTAGGCATTTTTCGATTTTACCACAAGTACCCAACATGACCTACCGATTTGGAGATAAATTGACCCAGTTTTTTGGCCATCACAATGTAGTTCTTGTCAAAGTCATTCAGATCCTTACACTTACTCATTTTTCCTGCTTCCAACGCATCAACCTCAATAAGTGACTGTTCACTTTCTGCCTAATATATCCTACTCCTTGGTAGGCACCAGTTCACCTGTCATTGACCATAATGTTATCACTGATCGGTGTTCAATTATTATAAATATTTGTTTGTTTGTTTGTTTAAATCTGAACAGAAAAATAAGTTGTCAAAAAGAACATTGGTCTGCTGTGCTGTTTTTTTGGGAAGAGTTTACCCAGCACCCTGACTACCGTAGACCAACCGGACATAATTGGCCAGGCAAGATAACACCCTATGGAAAAATACATGAGTGTGTATTTTGTGTCTGGCTATATTAAAGGGTCTACATGTTGGAAAGAACCTGTGTTGAAAGAAAGAATGCTTGTATGCTCGCAGTTCTGTGCAGCTTATCAAAGTATTTAAACTTTGTTTTATACTAGGCTCATATCCCAAGTACATCGTTCATGATGCTTGAGGCAGAGTTGAATGTTTTTTCTCATTTCTTTTTTTTAAGACGTTACTTTTCCATCTTCCTACTGTAGTAAGTGTCAGTCTCATAAACTTTATGATGGTTTGGATAAACTCTGGCTGAGCAAAGAAAACATAAGAACATCATATCAGAAAGCCCCCAAAGAAATTGTACTCCCAAGGGAGTTGCAGAAACAAATCTGTTTAGAGTTAAATCAAGAGGAAAATGTGTGCTGAATCCCCAACAAAGTGTTTGTGTTCACATGCATTTGTCACCAAAGTTTTTGTGTGAAGCCCACACATTTCCGAGAACCTTCTATAAACCATTTGGTGTGTGTATAAAAGGGTCATTGGTATTTGAGGCAAATAACACCACTTACCCTCAACCATCGACTGTAAATGTCAAGAGTCATTTGGCCTGTGGTGAGATTGCAACACTCTCATATGAAGCTTTACTCAGTTACTGCAATAATCTGAAGTGGCACTCTTAAGTGCAAGTTGGCCAGAAATGGTTGTCGTAGCATTCCTCATTGGGCTGGGAAAAGAAAAATGTTTCTTAAACGCTTATCTCGGCAGCTTCTTCCATCCTCCTATAACCTTGATTAAGATCTCCAGTAGTGGCAGCAATTACTGAAGCCTGGACAACAAGATCCGTCAGGAGTGGCAAGCCCCGACAAGCCCATCTTTTGTGAACAAACCCATGTGAACAATGGATTGAATGGAACAAACTGATTGTCTGCTTTGTCAGCAGCTGTCCTGCTTTCCTGCTGTTTTAATAATGAAATAACTCGCTAGTCTGTAAGTGTGGTAGGTGAGACCTCTGTCAATGAAACGTATGGAGATATTCAGTAATGAGCTGTCTGGAAGAGGTAGGAACATTCAACCTTACAGCTGTCTACAGGATTCCCTTAGCCAGCCTAGTATCTACAAAACAGTAATTTCTTTTGCAATCATGTTGTCTTAGATGTCACATCAGACACAAAATTAATTAGCATGTATATTAAAATTGAAGCCATCGATGGCTGTGATGATACCAAGGTTCGAAGTTGCGATCCCCAGTCGAACGTAGATACTTTTTAACATTTAGTGACCTAGAGGGTGCTTGCTGCACCACTATGCCACCATGCTTAGGTCAATGCGCTAATCAATAAATCCACTAAATAATTTGCTTTACTTTTGTGACTCGCTATATTTTTCCTTCATACGTGAATGATATAAATAAGCAGAGGTGTGTTTGCCACTGTACATTTGGCGGGCTGTTGCAAATCAGAACTGTGAAGATTCGACAAACTAATTTTCTCCTCCCCTAATGAAGAGTGAAATATTGCCCTTTTTTTCTTCCTTCTGCAGAGTGACATGGATGCAGTCAAGGGAAAAAGACTACAGAGACCTTAGGTGAAATGTGGATGGTGACAAATGATATAAACTGTGTGTAGATCAAAATGCAGCGCACGCACTTGCTGACACAGTTCACACACGAACAATTACATGGCAAGCATACAGCTTTCAAATCTAACATTTCCACTGATTTAACTTCCACACAGGGTTAAACTGTTTTCATCTTTGTCTGTGTGTGTGTGTGTGTGTGTGTGTGTGTGTGTGTGTGTGTGTTTACTGGACCTAATGGGCTTGGTCTGTTGTGTTGTGCAGTGCATTGCAGTATGCTTTGTGTCAGGGCTGATTAGAGAGAGAGAGAGAGAGAGACAGAGAGACAGAGAGACAGAGAGAGCGAGAGCATGGATGATTTAGCAGCTCTACTAGCCTATAGCTCCTGGCTTGCCCACGTCTGTTTTCCCCTGTGTTTAGCTGTGTTATTAGGGTGGTGGGGGATGGGGATGGGATTAAAATCCAATGAATGCATTGTTTATTTGGTGGGGTTGTTTGTTGCTTCCTGTTTTCTTTGGTGTGCATTTTCCCTCTCCTCATCTTCCGTTACAGATGAAGTGAGTAACATCAGCCGGTCCCATTTCCCACAAACGCAACGGTTATTGTAGTATCTCCTAGCAGTTTTTAATTGTAAAAGACACTCCTATTGAAAGAATCCATTGTAAGGACTCTTCTGTTGTGTGCTCTCTCTCTCTCTCTCTCTCTCTTTCTTTCTTTCTTTCTCATTGTCTCCTTAATTAATCCTCCTATTTTTCCTATTCTGTGCCTTTGTTTAGCAGACATTTGGTAATTGTTCTGTAAGTGACTCATCATTTTAAACTGTTACCTTAATTCCCCTGGCCCTTCGTCAGATCTGCCATTTCTCCAGCACACAGAAGTGTGTTTGCTGTGCCAACTGTTCATATAGTCTTGGCTGTGAGAGGAATAAAGAGGAGCTGAGCTAACAGTAAAGATGTATCTCTCCATGATTCACAGGCAAGTGGGTGTATGATCAGGCAGCATCTTTTATTAAAGCACAAGTCATGAGTGGCAGCCTTCGATGAGCGAGTGCACCACTCTTTTTTGCCTTGCCATATCGATATTTTTACTACCATTTTCCATTAATCTGTAACCTGTGAATGTAATCACCCTCTCATTAAGATAAACTGTTTTTACCATAACCCTGTATAGAATGCTCTCAGGGTAATGACTCCTGGTTGATGATACTTTTCACTGATGATTGGAGGCGATGAGCAGCTGATATTTCAGAGTAGGAAGGAAGCAAGTCGTCATGGTGACATTCAGTCCCCAAAGTCTCTATGCACTCTTGATATTAATATTTATCATTTAGTTGCTTGGCAAACACTCTTGTGATGCGACCTACATAGCTGACAGTTGCTAATCTGATTCATAATGTACACAGAATCTAATGTGTGCTGAAGGCTGTCCAAAAAGTTTGTGATCCCACTTCAATTTTGAGCATCTGGGCTTTTTGGAGTCTTTGTTTCTTTTCATATGCACTATATGGCTATATGTGTGTTGACACAGGACACTTGACATCACACCTCTGTGCTTAGTGAACATCCCATCCCAGATATATTAATTTTGCTGGGATAATAACCTGGATCTTTCTATAAAGCCTTTCCATTAGATTTTGAGGCATGGCTTTTGGGATTTGTGCCCAGCTCCTCGAGCAAAAGGTGTAAAGTGGGGTTGAGGTCAGGACTGTGTGCAAGACACTCAAGGTTGTCCACTCCAACTTTGGTGAACCATGTCCTCAGTAAGCTCACTTTAATCCCCTTAGATCCCGTGAAGGGAAATCTTAACACTGCATCCTATAGGTATTCTATAGAATTGTGACAACCCTTTAGGGAATTACCACTTATGGATGTGATCGGGTATCCACATGCCTTTCACATATCTTGTACACAGTCCAGCCCAAAAAAATCCTGTACTCTAATATTTTGTTGGGCCATTTTATCCTTGATTACAGAAAATATCTTTCGCGGCACAGTTGCATTTATTTTTCACTGACATTGATGAATTGATGACGGGAAAATCGAACCACTCCATAAAGTCTTTTCTCTCCAGCACATCACAAAAACTTTCAATAAGGTTAAGGTCAGGACTCTGTTTTGCCAATATATGTGTGAAAACACTTCATCATGAACCACTGAACCACTCTTTTACTATTTGAGCCCCAATTTTGAATACATGCCAGAAGAAGAAAAAGTCCATTGATGTGATAACATGGTCATTCAGTACATTCAGCCACACAATGTTGCTGAGCCTCAACCTGACCAACTGAAACAGCAATGTCATGACAATTACCCACTGTAATCAAGGCTAAAGGGGCTCCAACAAAATGTTGAGTGTACAATTTTTGGGTTTTTTGTTTTTTTTTCTTTTTTGGCTGGAAAATGTATAAGGTATGAAGATTTTAAACACCAGTAGAGCTAAAGCAGCTATACAATGAGTCAAATTCAGTGTCATGGATATCATTTAAACAAAAGAAAGTTTCTCAAAAGAAACTCTTTTTACTGTTCTTCAGTTGCTTATATTTTATTTTATCCAGTTCCTCTGGGAGGCATGTTTATTACAGCTCTTCCTTATTTAAAGCCTGGATAGTTAGAAATGAACTTGACTTAAGTAGAATTTCCTGCCTGTGAAAATCAATCCTATTGGGGTGGGGCAGTTATGGAAGGAAAGTCCTTGTTATGAGCCAGAATGCCACAGCCAAAATTCCAGCACCCACACTTGTAGACGAGACCATACTTTTTCCAAAGACTAGTTGTTTGATGAATTGTTTTTTTTATTTAATTACAGGACCTTAGAGTTCAGTTCCCCACAATGCACTGGGTCTGCAGTGCTCTAGGGGGAAAGCGCAGTGCAGTATTTTCAGATAAAGGTACACAATCTGATCTTTATGATGTGTTAAACCTGCCATTTTTGTCTGACTTTCTTCCACTTGATTAAGTATTAATATTCTAACTTCACTGCCCCTAAGACATTGACATGTTTGTAGATGTTTACTGTCTTAAACTTGAAAACGCACTTTTTGCTTTTTTGATCATGACCTAGTTTTATGAACACTTTCTAGATGCAGAAAAATCATCTTATGAGTAAGGTTTCTGATTATATCCATTTAGAAGCTTGATGTAAGCATTATCAAGGGGAAATGAAAAGAGTTTCAGTGGTTTCATTAGAAGTTAGAGGAAGCATAAGATGTATAAGTTGATAAACTTTCATCTCTTAAAGCTCTTAATCTATTTTATATTCTGTACTTTTTCATTTATTTCACTGTGTGCACCATCTGCACTGCCACTCTTCGTCAACGAATATAGAATTTAGTGACAGCAATTTGGGAGTCCACTGCAAAGAAAACAATGTATTTTTCCCATAAGAGCAATGCCAGCTCACACAGCAGAGTCATTACTCACCAATGAATCTCAAGGTTATGGAGATACAGCGTGCAGTCAAAACATTAGGATTCCTTCCTGGACCCATTTCCTGGCCGACATGGATGGCTGCCACTGAAAGTGCAAGGGTGTCACATTTTAGGGCTCTTTTGAGAGTTTTTCGCCACAGATGAAAGCCTAATGAGCTGCAGCACTTCACAGATTAGCTCAAGCCAGTTTACCCTACATTGCACTACAGAATCCCAACAGCATAGCAAGGAGAGCTGTTGATTACGTTTTTATAAATGTGTAATGTAATTGCTGCTGGCAAATAAGACATTCTACAAAAGTGTGAATGTTATTATTTTCCATATCAACGTAGAGGGTTTTTCCCTCGCAAAGAGATTGAGAACAAAGGAACAACCTCAGTTCATTATGTGGCTTTGTTATTATGATGTTTTTGCCATAATGTTATTAGCAAAAGAAGTGGAGATTGTTTTGTTAGGAAATACAAGGTATGCAGGGAGTTATCATGATCTGGGTGAAGGGAGCCATTTTCTAGGAGCGCAATGCAGCCAGGCTTGTTCAGGCTAAATAAATTATCACGGGAGCTATTTTTACTCTGAAATATAAATGCTGTAGTCCTCCAAGCAGGAGCTGTGAGTCTGTACTCACAATGACATTAGGGAATACAACCCACCCCTTATCTGTGTGCTCACACTTTCCACTTCCCTTGTTATCCATTTCTTCTTGCATTCTATATTATAATACCCTTCGTCTTTCGAGGGTATATTGCAAAATCATAATACATTTTTTTATTAGTAAATATTATTTGTGAGGAATTATTGGAAATTGTGTACAGAATATATCTCAACTGGGTTTTGCTCTTGTAGGAAAAGAATTCAGAGTTGAGAGTTTTGCGATAACAGTTTGTTTAGTACTGTTTTATTCCTCTTACATCACAGTAGTTTGGAAATTATTCATTCATTTTCTGAACCGCGAGGCTACCACCCATCTCAGCCGACTCTGTGCGAGGGCAGAGTACACCCTGGACAGCTCCCCAGGCCATTGCCGGGCAGAAACACACTGACGGTTTTGCAGCCTACTCTTGATGAAAATCAGCAATGGTTCTTTTACACTTTTACTCTCGCAATAGACAGTGAGAGACATGGCTGGCCTTTGATAACCCAGTTAGCTGCACTGGGGGGACAGCAGTGGCATCCTGTTGATAGTGGGACTTGAACCCCCGATCTTGGGATCAGTAATCCAGCACCCTACCACCGAGCGACCACTCCCTGTTTGTCAATTATTACTCTTTTTATTAGCTCCCGCTGTCACCGAAGGTGAACGTAACAGGAGCTGTTCAGATGGGTTTCATCTGTCCATTTGTCCATACATATGAGGTGTTAGTGTGATAACTTGCATGAGATGCAAGGAAATGACATAGGATTACCATGTCAGGGGCCAGTAGGGTGAGATTGTATATGGGTCATCTTGACCTTGTTTCAAGGTCACTTTTTATATATATGACTTGTCAATTCCTGTTAACGCATAAACTTTGAAAGGGAATTACACAAAATCAAATTTGAAACTTCCTTCTCGCAGGCTGGTCTCGGTTGGGATCATGTATGGATGACCTTCAACTTGTTTCAAGGTCACAACAGTCAACATACTGAATTTTTCCATATTATGCTCATCAAAGGTTGTCAGTGTGATAACTTTGAAAGGAAATTAAATAGGATTACCAAATTTGGTGGATAGGTTTTCCTCAGGAAGGGTATATGAGTATATGTATATGGGTGCCCTTGACCTTCTTTCATGGTCGCAGTCAAGTTAGAGAATTTTTCCATATTAAGCTTTGTCAAGGTTTGTTAGGAGCACCATAGTCATGGAATATGACTTGGAGGGTTGTCCCATGTCCTGTCCTGTGTCCAGTCATGCCCACCACAAGAAACCAAGTAAGGTTGCCGCATCGCTAAGTTGATGCTAATTGGCAATGTACTGCTGACTTGCGTGATTATTGGCAGCAATAAAAAAACTGATTTATTATTAATAATTAAACTGAAACCCAAAAAATAGAGGCTCATACACTACTGCTGAGACTGCAGAACAACCTCATTAAACAGATATTTAACAGATCCTTGAACTTAAACTACCAAGACGTGATACAAATGAACGTGGAAATCACATAGTGAAAGGAAAGGTGGTGACAAGTAAACCCAGGCTCAGGCACCTATCAGTAGGGACACCTCTTGGGAGCTCTGATTTTAGGCAGTGCCCAAATCTATATATTAGCTATAATCGGTACATCAGCCTGTCTATTTGTCATGTTATTGTAAAACCAGCAAACCGTGCCAGAAACCTCTGTCTGTTTCATAAACGCTGACACGCTATCAACACCCCTTTGAAAATGTATAAATAAACAAAAAATCTACCATATTCTTTAATAAAGGGTCATTGGGTCAGTTTTTCAAGATTAGGTCTCTAACGGACAGGTTCTACATTTTAATAATTCCCACCCATTATCATGAAGCTCCACCCCAGGATCTCAGGTGGTCGATATCTAATAGTGTCTGTAAAATGACTCACTGGAGGCTAATCCAAACATAAACAAACTTTCAAGACCACAGTTTGGTTCTTTGAAATGGGTTTTCTTAGTAATCTAATAAACTTTCGCAAAGGCCATAGCTTAATCTGTTGTAGGGCTTTTACTTGTTCTGCATATCTTTCAAGTTATTTGCAAAAATAAGGAATTTTAAAAAAAAGCAATTTGTAATTTGGTATGAGAATTGTTTGTTTTACAGTCCCCAGCCTGAATTGTTTCTACTTAAATGGGTGCATTAACATGACCCTGTAGATGGTGTACTGTCTGAGCCTCTGTTAATTAGTCAACACATTAGAGCATTAATCACTTTTGTGGTACATGCAGTAAATATACTCCAGAGTGTAACCCCAGCCAACAATTCTGACTCTCTCCAAAAGTTGTTGCTTTATAATAATGGAACCTAATAGGATTTAATAAAGTGTCGTTAATCACTGGTTGGAGGTCAAACTATGCAGGCTAAACATGATAAAGAAAGTATTGTTTCTATGAGGAGCCAGTATTTACCAGTGTCTGACAAAGCCTGGCTCCATGCACCACTGAATACAGCCAGAACTGCACCAATAAATCACAGAAAGGAAAGTTTCCTCTCTCTCAGAAATAATTCCAGCTTCTGTCATCCCATACTCCCTGAGTGTCAGGTTTTATTCTTCTCTCTTTGTTTTGTTAGTGTTTACAATGAAACTGGCAAATTAGGTTGCAGCACACAGTTGCAGATTTATCATAAAAGCCCATCTCTTTTAAACCTATTTATACAGCGGAGACTGTAACTCCAGCTCTCTGGCTGTGTTTCTTTTCTCCCGCTCTGCATGCTTCATGCTTACCTTCTACCTGAGAAGGTAAAAGGGAAGAAGTATGAATAAGATTCAAGATTCAAGAGTCTTTACTGTCATTATGTTCACACATAATGAAATTTTCTATGAGACTCTCAGCTTTAAAAAGGTACAAGCAAGGCAATAAACTGCAGTTAACACCGTCAAGAGCAGACGTAGGAGTACACTTGATAGGAGGACACTTTCCAAGATCCGGTATTATTTCTTAGTTTTGCATTGGTCCAACTGCTGAGTAAGGATTTAGAGTTGTCATTGTAACCACAGTGTTGCAGCCTGTTAGTCCAGGTACTTGATGATGAAAATACTCACAAAATATATAAATACCAATAAATAAGTCATATCCTTTACACACAGGGTTTGGTCTTTAAGTCATGTCTTCATCAAGCTCTGTGAATTGGTTGCACAAAACTGTATTTGCAAGCATGCAATTAGTGTGCGTTTAGTGGACGTGTAACTGTTGAGAGCTTCATCACGCTAATTTTATTTATGTATTTATTTATTTTGCCTGCTTTTTGGTCTACTTTTATTTTACATATTACTAGTAATCCAAGCATCAGCTTGAAAACCCTCTTGTTTGTACTTTGTTTATTATTATTATTATTATTATTATTATCATTATTATTATTATTGTTGTTGTTACTATAGTTATTATTATCATTTTAAATTATAAGTAGTATTATTCCCCCTTTCTTCTTTATGCCCGTAAAACCAAAGTCAGCAAATTTGGTAGGATGGTAGAGGGTCATGTTCTGAACGATGCCATACAATTTTGCATATATACAGTGCCTTGAGAAAGTATTCACCCCCCTTGGCTTTTTACCTATTTTGTTACATTACAACCTGTAATTTAAATGTTTTTAATCTGAATTTTATGTGATGGATCTGCACAAAATAGTCTAAGTTGGTGAAGTGAAATGAGAAATATATATAATAAAGAATAAAAAAAAATTTTAATCTGAAAATTGGCATGTGCATATGTATTCCCCCCCTGTTGCTATGAAGCCCCTCAAAAGTTCTGGTGCAGCCATTTACCTTCAGAAGTCACATAATTAGTCAAATGAAGTCCACTTCTGTGCAATCTAAGTGTCACATGATCTGTCAGTATAAACACACCTTTTCTGAAAGGCCACAGAGTCTGCAACACCACTAAGAAAGAGGCATCACACCATGAAGACCAAGGAGCTCTCCAGACAAGTCAGGGACAAAGTTGTTGAGAAGTCCAAGTCAGGGTTGGGTTCTAAAAAAATCCAAATCTTGATGATCCCTGGAGATCAAATGTAAAGAACATGGTACCACAACAAACCTGCCATCAAAACTCACAGACCAGGCAATGAGGACATTAATCATACAGGCAGCACAGAGACCAAAGGTAACTCTGAAGGAGCTGCAGAGTTCCACAGCAGAGACTGGTGCGTCTGTTCATGGGACCACAATAAGCCGTACACTCCATAGAGCTGGGTTTTATGGAAAAGTGACCAGAAAAAAGCCATTACTTAGTGTTAAAAATAAGAAGGCACGTTTTGAGCATGTGGGCGACTCCCCAAATGTATGGAGGAAGGTGCTCTGGTCAGATGAAAGTAAAATGTAACTTTTCGGCCACCAAGGAAAATGTAATGTCTGGTGCAAACCCAGCACATCCCGTCACCCAAAGAACACCATCCCGACAGTGAAGCATGGTGGTGGCCGCATCATGCTGTGAGGATGTTTTTCAGCAGCAGGGACTGGGAAACTGATCCGAGTCAAGGGAAACATGGATGGTGCTAAATACAGGAATATTCTTGAGCAAAACCTGTTTCAGTCTGCCTGTGATTTGAGACTGGGGCAGAGGTTCACCTTCCAGCAGGACAATGACCCGAAGCATACTGCTGAACCAAGACTCGAGTGGTTTAAGGGGAAGCATTTAAATGTGCTGGAATGGCCTAGTCAAAGCCCACACCTTCAAACAATCCATTTTAATTCCAGGTTGTGAGGCAACAAAAAAAATGCCAAGGGGAGTGAATACTTTTGCAAGGTACTGTAGGTCACATGACCTGGCCACGCTAATTTATTGAAATCTCCATTTTTAAATGTTCCACTCTCTTGAACCATTTGATTAAGGAACAATTTTGACTCTTGGCCTTTTAGTTCACTATACTGTGTACTATATTGCTACATGTAAATTGCATAATTATGATTATAGCAAAAATGACATCATCTGAACAGCTAAAACCGATTTGCATGAAAGTTACAACACATTATCTTGACTTGCAAAGGAAGAGCTGTAAAGTCAAAAAAACATGGTTGCAATGAGACAATTACGTTGCGTCATTTTGTATTTAATATGCAAATGAGCCAATATCCTTCACAGTTGTATAAATCATTCTGAAATTTCATGTGTACTTTAAGCCAATTTTTAAAGATGTGATGTGATATATAATTAGAAATCTTCTTCTCATGAACCATTACTTCAGCTGACAAAAAAAAAATTGTACAGCATTTGGGATATGCTCTAATTAAATTGCAAAGGAAAAGTAGCTACGTCAAAGAACATCAAGGTAATGTGTCACAGTGGGGACAAAGGATTTTTTTTTTACATTTAATACTCATGTGCTTTTAAACTACTGGACTTATCAATACAAAACCTGGTATGTAAAACCCTTTTATTTAACTCTGTCTACATGATCAAGGAAAAAGTTATCAAAAAACATGGCCACCACAAACCAATGAATTTGCAACATTTTCTGAATATTATGCAGTTGATCCAATATCAATCACCATTCCATCAATCATTCTACAATTTCTTGTCCACAATGACAAGGCCTCATTGAGAGGATATTTCAAATTCGAAAGCAATCTAATAAATAATACAGATTGCACAAGTGCTTGAATACACCCATTTCTAAGCCAGTTTATAATATCTGAAAAATATATTTAAAAAGCAGTATAGATGGGTACTTCAACTATTGCATGTGTACTTGCATGGGTATAGATGGGTACTTCAACTATTGCAACATTGAAGAGCTTAAAATAAAAAGTTGCTTCATCAAGGATCATCAGAGATATTTGTCAATCAAATTGTAATAGTGATGTAGTGTGGTTTTTACATTTAAATCTCATGTGCTTCTAAACTGCTGACCCGATCAATATAAAACTTGGTATGTAACATCCTTTCACTAAACTCTGTCTACGTGATGAAGGAAAAGGTGCTACATTAAAATCATGACCACCACAAACTAATATCCTAAATATAATGCAGTTGAACCAATATTAATAGCCACTGCATCAATTATTCTAAAATTACTTGTCTACAATGCCCCAGGTCTCACTCACCGGATATTTCAAATTTCCACAAGCATATTTCAAGCCCATTTTAAAGTCAGAGTTATATGTCAATCAAATTGCAGTGGTGACAATGCATTTTTTGCATGTTTAATTCTCATGTGCTTCTGAACTGCTTGCCAGATCAACACAAAACTAAGTGTGTAAAGCCCTTGCACTGACCTTTGTTTTATTTCAAGTCTCCCAGGGAATTCTCATTAATGCCTTGAATCAATGCTTGCCAAAAACTGCACTTTTTGTTGATTCTAGTAATACAAATATTGATAGATATAGCTTTTTTATCAATATTTTTATTACTAGGATCAACAAAAAGTGCAGTTTTGTTGGCTGATAGTCAATTAAGTTGTGTGGATTTGATTAAATTAAGACAAACCTACAGATATGGAAAACTTTTGCAATTATTTTTACTAATAGGACTATGCATGAATATCAGTATATTCTCAAAATACTGTATTTTGCTACTGTTACACACTCACTCAGCACTGTTTACCTGCTCATACCCAGGGCAGTGGTGCCATAGTCCAAGTGCCAGTACCACCTAGCTGCCACTGTTGGGTCCTTCAGCAAGGCTCTTAACCCTCAACTGCTCTGTCGTATAAATGAGATATTTATAGAGTAAGTTGCTCTGGATAAGGGCGTCTGCCAAGTGCTATAAATGTAAATGTCCTGCCATTATTCTATCTCGCAGCAGTGTTAAAATCTATAAAACCTGCGGACACAGATCAGTTCATGTTCCCATCAGCATGAAAATATGGCCTCTCAGTGACCTTGACCATGTGGAATTGTGTGGACCATGTGACACTGACAAAGTAGAATCTGTTGGGGTTTCTTGCTGTTGTAGCCCATCCACCTCAAGTTCAACATGCATACTCTCAGATACTTCTCTCTGCACCACAATCATAAAAAGTGCTTATTGAATTACCATAGCCTTCCTGTCAGTTCTTACCATTCTGTTGGTTCTCTTCTGACTTCCCTCATCAAAAATCATTTCCATCCACTTGCCATCACTGTCACTGTCCCTCACTGATTGTTTTTTGTTTTGTTTTGTTTTTCCAACAATTCTGCATAAAGACACAGTTATCCCTCAGCAGATTCTGAAATACTCCAATGCTGAAAGGCACTGCTATCACATGTTTGCCTCATTTTGATATTTGATGTAAACATTAATATTCATTTTCTTGAAGTGAAAGGCAGTCCTTTCAAACTCTCGTGTTACACATAAACATATGTATATTTTCATCACCAGGTGGCTTTTACTTTCATTTTTGAAGTAGCAATTTGCTGAAAACCGTTTGATAGTTTGCATGAGCAAAGACTGTTGAAAAGACTGTTATTTCACTTTTATGGCAATAATAAGATTACACAGATATTAAACTTTCAAATTAAATAGAAACTAGTGAACTTCTGAATACATTAAAAATAGGCATATATACAAATCATATGTTCTTCCGTTTGCATACATTAAACAAAAGTCAGCTCCTATATAGGAAGGAGTAGTAAACCGCTCCATTAGTTCATATGCAGATTAGCTCCGTATTGCTAACGAAAATACCCTTGTTTATTTATTTCTTAGCTTTTTTTAAGTTTGGGTTTTATTTCCCTTTAATGTTCTTGATTTACATGATTGGATAATGGCATGGATGTGTTGGTGTACAAATGTTCCTAAAAATTTGTCAGTGAATGTACTGTAAGTTTATTTTAATGTTTGCCATCTTTTTAATGTGTATATTTTATTATTCATCTCTGTTTATTTCTCTCTGTTTATTTATGCCTCTTGCTTGGTACATTGTTTCACAGTTCATGACAAAAATATGATTAGCTTTTCCCTGTCACCTGATAGGAAAAACATGAACAGCACACAAATTATTTCAGCATTATTAATGTGCACAGAAATTTTTGTATATCTGAATGTGGATAATCATCCCTGTATAATGATTGCTTTAACTCTGAAACTTGTGATTCCCTGCCCTGTGTGAAGGAATGTCCTACAGGCAGCCTTTGATTTCTAATAGGTAGTGCAGTATTCCGGCAGTTGAAACTTATTCAGAGGCCATATTCGTGTTCATTGTTTCCATTCAAAGACAACCTTTGAGTGATGCAGCTGAGTCTGTCCCTCATCTCAAAGGGTTTTTTAACCATTTAGAAAGATATTTGCTGATTAATTAAAATTGCAGTTTGAAAGCAGACATTCAAAAATATGTTAGCTTGTATATAGCTTTGTTTATTTATTTCCTAACTTTTTTTAGCAGGTATTCGTAAAGTTCAAGTGTTGCATCTTTATAGACTATTTCCGTAGTTTGAGGAGAATATAATAGGTGTAATCGAGTAGATTCAGCTAAGTGACTCTTGAAACTGTTCATAAAGAGAACTTGACCTTGAATGTACGCAAATGGTCAAAAACTAATTTCGTACATATATCTTATTCTGATTAAGTAGGGAAGGATTTAATTACTGCTTTAAATGTCTGACAGTGAAATATCAAGTAATTTATTCAGCAGTTCTGTTTAAAGTCAGCAGGCGGGTGGGGCGAGCACAAGAGATTGGAATGATGCTACTTTCTTTGCTTCACACTCTTTATCCTCATCATTTCCTACATGCAGCCGAGAGGAGGAAGTGAGAGAGCAAGAGGGAAAGAAATGACTGCGACTGGCGTGAGCGTCAGTGATGAGGAAGTCTGCATAAATAGACTTCTTTACATAACCTCTGTGAGTTATGCTGATGAGCTGTTTTGTTTGAACAACTTCCCTCTTTTGTTTGTTATCAGAATCCAGGGCAAGGGAAAAAAGGCACTATAAGGAGAACAGGACGACCTATTTAAACCTGCACGCAGGAAGATCAAAAGCTCTATGTGTAAAAATGTCCTGTGTGTACTGATGGGAAATGGGCAGCCAGATTTCAGTGCTGGTGAGGACTGAGGCGTGACACAAAGCACAGTGCTATAAATGTCTCTAAAGTAGAACAAATACTGCAGTTTAATTCTAGGAGCCTATCTGAAGTGAGCTCAGTCATGAACAGTTAACTTAAGGACCATCGATGTGTCGAGCAGCTCACTTTTTTGTTGATCACTTTGTCAAAACTTAGGGACATTTCAACTGTTCCTAGCAGCAGAATAACAATGGATTTCATGTCTGTGTACGCCAATCAGGATAAAATGTTTTCACTGGAGTTTAAGAATTTGTCATTTATTTATTTTCATTTATTTATTTATTTTGTATTTGCACACATATGTCGATGAATGCCGGTCACCTGTTAATTTTGAGCTACATGCACAGGACAGCTGATTGCATTTTGCAACACCCACAAAATGGAAGGCAAAATATACTTTCTCAAAGGTAAAAGTGAAAGTGAAAAAGTGAAAGTGGGGAGGTTATATGTAAAAAAATATATATATATATATGAGTTAGATATTTAGTTTTATACATGTTCTTTGAAGGTTGAACCACTGTCTTTTTATTTATTTGTTTGTTTGTTTGTTTGTTATTTAGTAAAAATCTCACTCATAGCTTAACTTTGTGTGATTAAATAAGTTTTTTTTAAAGAGGCTTTGGATTGACCCCGCCCTGCATCTGGGATGTACACACTGACTTCCTCTCTCTGACATTACGAAAATGAACTAGAGCAGTTACTGTGACGTTTCACAACATTAAAATAGTCACTATGACAAACAGAACTTACTCATTCACTGATTTGCTCAACCGACCAAGCCCACTAGATTCACAGGGAGGCTGGTAACTCCCAAGCCCAGAACTCGAACCCAGGACCCTCTTGCTGTGAGGCGGGGCGGACATGCTATCCCTTATGCCATCGTGCCATCCTACAAACGGAACTTAATTTAACGGATTTAATAAGCATACAAGTATAAAAACTTTTTTTTAGCGTATTTTTCCAGAATGAAATAAATCAAGTGTAATGTATTAGATTTAAATCGCATGTGAGCTAAGTTCCCATGTTCCAATAATTTTTATGATCTTTTTTCCCTACTGATCAGCATCTTGGTTGTAATACTGCGATAGTAATCTTTTCTGACTTGGTCATCATACACTAACAATGTCGAACCTTAACACACCAACACAGAGGCAAGCCTCTCTTCCTTCAGAGCTCTCAAACATAGCCTCAGGTCATTTGCCAATCCAGAAACTGCAGTGGATCAGCGCCACCAAAAATACTCGCAAGTCTTCTATCAGCCACTACAAAGTCAAATCTGTCAGCCATGCTGCAACTCTGAGGGCTTTGGGAAGAATTCAGCAGAGAGAAACTGGGATTGAAACAGTCCGAGTCTGTGCTGGAATTTACTGGTAGAAATACGAACTAATTAGGAATGTATAGGTAGCCTCAGGCTTCTTCTCCAGAGCTCTCTCCTGGATTTCTCTCTCTCTCTCTCTCTCTCTCTGTCTCTGTCTGTCTCTCTCTCTCTCTCTCTCTCCCCCCCTCTCTCTGTCTGTCTGCCTGTCTCTCTCTCTCTCTCTCTCTCTCTCTCTCTTTCTCTCTCTCACCCTCTGTCTCTGTCTGCCTCTCTTTCTCTCTCTCTCTCTCTCTCTCCATGAGGGCGGCTCATCTGTAATTCATTTGAATTCAGTCTATCATTTCCACCGGGGCTAAGAGGGGAGTAAGGATGGTGCATGAAAAAGATCTCGCTCTCTATCTTTTTTATATTTTATTACACTATAAATTTTCTCAAAGAAAGGTTACAGTGATAAATATCCTTTGTTTTGAGAGGAAACATAAAAGCAAGTGTATAATGTGTAACACATGAACTGCTCCAACTCTGTCTGTGTTCTATTATGAGTAAATCACCTTGTATGAGGATGGAGTCAGTGAGGTGAAGGAGACTGAAGTGTGTCCTCTAGCTAGAGGGAGTTAGTCAAAGAAAAGTGGACAATTTCTCTCATTCTTCTCAATTGATTTATGACAAGGATTGAGGTAGGAAATTTGTCTCCCGTCTAAGTGGTAGGGATGGTAGAAACAGATCCGTGGGAGTTATTATTCCAGTCATGGTTTATAATGTCAGAGAGTCTTAGAGACTCACTATTTGAAAACTCTTACTGACAGGCAAAATGAAGGAGTATTTTTATTTAATTCCTCCAAACAGCAAACTTTCCATTAGCACTTTTAGCCTAGCACTTCCTCCCACATGCTATAGTGTATGCACGCAAACAGTAGCTGTCAGGTTGCCATTTTTTCTGGCAAAGCACTGAAAATGCATGACCTTGATTCGAGGGTTCGGGATCAACCCGAAATCTCTCGAGTCAGCCACTCGCACCACCTGCTTGTGTGTTTGTGCATGAGCTAGAGGGCCTGTGATGCTCTGACAGCTTGTCAGGACCCTCCGTAGTAATGAAGGGATTTCACATGTTTGCTGTGTTTTTTAGTGTGTAGCCAGAAGGCAGTGTATGCTCTTCTGGCATGTTTAAACACAAATATCCTTTTTTCCTTTTTAAATATGCCAAGTTCTTATTTTATCCGTTAAAGATTGGTACCCAGGTGGTGTTATCTTATTGGGCATATCCAGACTTGTTATGCTGCTGAGTGTCAGATGTGTCATGTCATGTCGGGGAAGGTGAGTCGGTGGGGTGGCGGGTTCATTGACGTTGTTTTGTGCTAGTTGTGAACTATAGTTGTATTGATTTACTACTGCAACTGCCGTATAAGTCTTCTCTGTTCTCTTTCTTCTCTCCTCTGCTCTTCCTCCCCCCCCTTTTTTTTTTTTAAATCGACTAAATTTGTCATATTTTTAATGCCTTGTTCTTTGGATTTCCACTTCTCTGCCTGTGTTCATTTTCGCCTCTTTCCATTTCCTCAAACTCTATTTGTTATTTTACATCTAATTTCCCTTCTTCCGCCCGATCTCCCTCAATCCCTCATGTTATTTCCCGTACACTCCTCTGCACTTGCTTTATCCTTACCCATTCCTCTTTTTCTTTAATTATGTTTGACTTATCCCTTCTTCTCCCTTCTGTCCTTTCTTCACTTCCTATTTTTCTCATCCCTCCTTAAATCCTTCTCTTCATATCTGTTTTTTTTTCTGTCTTTCTCTGCAGCCTCTTTGGAGAGCTCTCCATAACATGGGCAGTCCCAGAGACCTAACAGCCACCTTGTGACCCTCAGAGTGTCTTCTCGAACATCGGCAGCACACACCAGCCTTCCAGCCCCAAACTAAGTCGCCTCAAGCCCTGGATCAAACCTTGTTTCTTTCCCCTTTTTTTCTTCTTCACCTCAACCCCTCTCCAAATACCAGCCCTTAAGACGTTTCTACTTTTTCTTTTTACTTTACCCACAGGAAAGTCTCTGAATTGGACTACAGATATTCTTCCTACTAAAAGGACAACTGGCGTAGAGAGACTAATTGGCCAATTAGCCCATTCACTGTATGTCATCTTACCAAGTGCTCCACTTTACCCTTACTGTTAGCTACGCTCTTCAGACTAGCATAATGTTCAGACACACATTAGCTCCTCTAGTCCTGCAGTAGGGCTACTAGTCATGTTTTTCTACTTTTGCATCTTTTTTTTACTTTGTGTCTGTTTTTCATGAAGTCGCCTCTCTACTCTGTAGAACGACTGCGTAGAGACATTTTGCACATCTGTAGATTATCTGTGCCTCATGTTTTATTCCCCTGAGTCTGCTGTCAATTCCTGTTATCTGAACTGTACATTGTGGGATTGTCTTCTCTTTTATCTGTTTTTCTTTCTATCTGTCCTCCACGTTTGAGTTCCCTCAGCTCTCCTTTCACTCGTCTTTCCCTTAATCTGAACTACACTGTGACTCTGACCAGCTGTCTTAACGTGGCAGACGCCACCTCATCTGCTCTCCTACACTCTCATCCCTTCAAAAGAAGGCAGTCTGCATGCTTTCAAAGGTTTTAAAAAAATGTATATGAATAAGAAGAAAGATTAGTCATTGCAAGTCAGGAAAAATGCTATTTCCATTTATTACTGGACAGCACATGGCATCTGTTTAATGTCTGATCTGAGAGCAGTGAGAGAACTTATTGTTGAATGGGTCGTGTTGGGAAAAAGGGCAGTATTTTTTTCTCAAAGTGGAAAGAGAAAAAGAAGCCTTGAAAATAATGGATGATGTCCTTTCCTGAAAACTGGCTTTCCTTCTCTAGCTTGTCATACCCCTTGAGGAAAAAAAACAAATGAAAAAATCATAATAAAAAGAAGAAGGCTAGCTATGAAACAGCACTATTACAAAAATGTAACAAAGCAGGAGAACCATGTCAGATGTCAACGTTCTATGTCAGAATGTGCAAAGCCTGTCAGTTGGAAATCATGAATTTCTTATTCACTGTCTGCAAACGGTTTCTGAGGCATCGCTGGGGTGTGTTATGGCCATACACTGTTACCTTTATTACTATGAAGCACACAGAACTTCTCAACAGAATGAACGTTGATAACTCAATGATATTTATCTTAAACATTGTCATCTTATATTCAGTATATACAGTGACACAAAAATAGAAACTATACTTTTGTAACTGTAGCATGACATGCGTGATTAGCCTTCCAAATATGTTACCCAGAAATTGTGTACTGGAGTCAGTGTAAAAGATGAGTTCAAGGCTGGTGAAAGTGAAGGCTACATAAAGTCATTCTGCGATCTAAAAATGGGATGTTGTAGCAGATTAAATTGATATTGATTAGACTGTATGTATTAGCTATGCACTAGAACAGTGGTGTTGTTGAGAATTCCAGAGGAAAAGACATGTTCCAGTTAAACTACTTGCCGCTATTTCATGGCTGGATGAAGCCACTGTCTGGTACAAAAGAGAACACTTTTGGAAATGGCTTTTGTGATCATTGAATTGTTGTGTAGTAATAGAATAGTGAGTGAGGCATATAATTAATCTTTCATCTTCTAGACTATCTTAGACTGTATCACTACCAGACCTGGCTCTGTGAAAGTTACATGGTTCATGAAGTGTAGTATTTAAATGGAAATAGACGGGTATTATGTATTTACATATCATTTGATATCAATGGGTAGTTACATATCTATTTCAATTTGATTACAGTTGTTTCCTCAGTTTTCATCTTAAAGGAAAATCCCAAGATTTTTTTTTTAACCTGGGCCATATTTGACCATCTTTTTGGGTCTAAATTCTTACTGTGAAAATAGGTCGAAAAATTATGTACCTGGCAACCACAAATAATCTATACATCATAACTCTGTTGGCCAAAAAAAAAAATCAAGTAATACTAAATGTTCCTTTATTTTGCAAATAGACTCACAAATTTAGAATTGTTTTGTCCCATAGGGTTAAACTGTAAAGATATTTTTATGCCTCTGCACCAGCAATAGCCAGGGTTAGGAGGCATAATTTCTTCGGGTTGTCCTTCCATACATCTGTCCGTCCGGGCTATTCTTGTGAACACAATATCTTAAGAATGCTTTAGGGAATTTTCTGCAAACTTTGCACACATTCCTTTCTTGACACAAAGATGAACCTATTAGATTTTTGAGCTCATACTGGAGGTCATACTGCACAGAGGCATATAACCACCAGTTCTAATTTTCTGTCTGCAGTTATGGCATTTTCTTGGTCAAAAAACTTTACCAAGAAAAATGGGAAAATATGGCCCAGGTTTAAAAATCCTTGACTCTTCTTTTAAGTTTGTAATGATGTTTCTCTGACTGTGCAACCCAAAAGAAATCTAATTTACAGATAGGCAGCAATTTTTGTCTTAAGTTTTCATTCCCCTGAAGCATTTTTAGCCATTTTGTAAAGAAAAAGAAAATGTTACTGGTCCTTGATAGCTGAAAGAGTGCTTGTAGAAGAAGAAGAACCATTTGAGAAAATGATTTGATGACCTCTGGAAAATTTGACAGCTAATGTTCCATGATATTGCAAAAATGTCAAAATGGGAAAGATGGTGAGCAAAGTTCTTCTTTGCTGAACTTTTAAAATGATTGAGGAATAGTAACCTACTAAAGGATGGCTGCAGCTGTGGACCATGTTTAGTACAAGTTGGTTTAGTTTTTAAAAATGCATTGACTTGAGATCAGTCGATAGATAGAGATTGAATTAACTGGTGCAGCTTACTTTTGAATACTCATGTCTGTGTACCTCAACATTCTTTTGCCTAGAGCTAAAAGCCTGTTCACCTTAATGAAATAAGTATCACATATCTCACAGTAGGAGAACTGATCTCCATCAGGTCAATGTGGTCAAGTGATAGTGTTTATTTAGAGTATATAAGGAAAAATTGAACTCTTATTCTGAAACAACTAAACGCAAAATGTTTTAGCATAGAAATGCTAATCTAGAATGATATACTTTCTGCCTAAAATCATTTAAAAAACAATAAAAGTGATGATTGTGTTTTCATGGACACATATGTTGTAATGTTTTATACCCCTGATGAAGTTTACACTGTAGTAAATCTGTGCATTCAGGCTTCAGTTAGGAGTTGATTTAGCACTGATGTCTGTCCAAAGTATCATCTCATTAAGCTGCTGCATTAAGGTGCCATCTAGGGAAAATCTTCATACACGACTGCTTCTTATAGAGTGAGTCGAGTATTCTGATGCTAGAACTGTACACAAGTGTACGTCTGAACACAGACACAACGTACACACTTACATGCATGCTAACATTTGCAGACAAATATTTTGTTCTTTCTTTTCTGTTATGCTTGGTTGTACAGTGTTGGTTATGCCAGTGTTTCCTAAACCTGTTGTTTCCCACTAACTAAAATTTCCAGTTAAATCAGGTCCCTTGTGAGTGGTACAGTGGCATAGTGGTTAGCACGTCTGCCACACAGCAAGAAGGTCCTGGGTTTGTGTCCTGGGCTTGGACGTTCTTTGTGGAGTTTGCATGTTCTTCATGTGATTATGTGGGTTTCCTTCCACAGTTCAAAAACATGCACATTAGGCTAATTGTCTGTTCTAGATTGCCCCTAGGTGTGGATGTGAGTATGAATGGATGTGTGTTGGCCCAGCAATGGCCAGGCAAGCTGCTGGGGGTGTATTACACCTTTACCCAGAGTCGGCTGAGATAGTCTTCAGCCTCCTTATAGGATTAAGCGATTTGGAAAAAGAGTGAGTAAAGTTCCCTGCACTTGACCACCCATTGGTGTACCCCACTTCTTCATGGAAGTTATCTGGGATTGGCTCCAGTTTCCCCAGAGACCTTGATAGATATACGGTATAAATAATGGAGGGATGGATAAATAAAGTTCCTTATTTACACATACCCAGATAAGCAACTGCTGACTGAATGGCGACAGCAGTGAGACTTTAAATTCTAAACCGTTAATGATTTGGTGACAGCAAAAGACGATGTTTATGTTTTGCTCATTTATCTGTTTTTGCTGTTTTGACTTTTTAAACAAACCATATAGTAAGTTCACTGAGCAGCCCAAGAGGGTAAAAGAAATAGCAAAATCTGTGAAAGTCAATGAAAACCCTCCTCTTTTGGAACTGTCTTTATCCTTGTACTGAGTCACTGCTTCAATGAGCTGCTTTCACCATGTGATTTGATGACCCACAACAGAGGATCTGTCAACAGCAACTTCTTTCAAACTTTGATGGCTTCAACTCCTTGTTTTAGTGCACTGAAATCCACTAGAAGAATAGAGGGTTCTTACTCCAGATGGTTGACAATTTTGCTTTCCTGACAAACAAAACAGCCCAGTTGAACCCACAAGTTACACCTGCATTTGTGCCTTCCTGCTACCATGTATCTTGATGCATGATCATGTATGCGCATGTCGCATAAGCACAATCTTACATAATAAGATTAACTTAGTTGCTTAACTTTGCTATACAGATTTGCTATAATCTGATTAGCGTACCCGTGACCTACCAGAACCTAAAATGCTATTTGTAAAACTAACTATGCATACATAATCTGTAGCTTACCAAAAATGAGTTTCATTCATACACAAACAGTTGAAAAGCACTGACGCACAAAAGACAGTGGATAATTTTCTCCCACCAATGACAACATCCGAGCAAAAATGAAAACCATCTGGGGCCCCGAGTGCTGGTTTGAAAAACACTGGCTTGTACTAATGCATATTCTCATTCTCTCTCTCTCTGTCTCTCTCTCTCTGTCTCTCTCTGTCTCTCTCTCTCTCTCTCTCTCTCTCTCTCTCTCTCTCCCTTTTATCAGTTACAATATCGAAGCGTGTGACTGCAAATTTGTATACCTGGCTGAAAACAGCTGCTCAATTTCTGACATTTTGTAGCATGCTACGTTATTCTTTTTTGTTCTTACATATGAAACACACATGTAGACCAGACCTTCAGAGCACTGACCTTTCCTCCATTTCCATATAGCGTGCCTAATAATGGATAAAAAAAAATTAATAACAACTTAATAAATGCATTAATATGTTACAAGCATTTGTTTACGTGTTTTTTATTTTGCATTGTTGTGTTTGTCAATGAAATATATAGAAGGACTGGAAATACATATCATGTACAATGGTCTCCCAACCAAAGTAAATTTTTTTTTTTTTTTCGGCTGCCTGTAAGGGAGTCATTACATTAGTGCACCTGTCAACAGCATTCTGTAAAAAATACATGTGCTGTATTTTAATGAACAGACCAACTCTATTTCGGATAGTGAGAGGAACTGATTTCTCTGCCAGAAAACATACAATTTGAACAGAGAATTAGTGACTTCATAAATTAAAGAATAAAATATTGAGAGGATCCAATGTTATGAAAAACTAATCAGTGAAAGGGTGGTACAATGCCTTAACACTTGATTAAACCATTAACAACACAATACTAAATGTTTTATTTCACCCATAACACAACAATTTGCTAATGATGCTGTTTTTTAATTAACTAAAGAGCAACTGGTACTTCTTATCAGTTTCTAGCAACATTTAATGATGTGGAACCTCCATAAAACAAATTAATTCCTGTTATCACTTGCATTAAAGCAACTATAAACTTTCACTGACTCACAGCCTTTTTTCTCTCTCTTGAAGTTAATAGGAAAAAAAATACAGCCTGGAACAAGAAGCAGCACTTCAAAATCGGGCTCACCCTATCAACGTGGTGTATTGCATTTATTCTGTTTATTGCATTGCATTTAGAGTATTTTTTTTTAAATACCAACTAATTTTAATATGTTTATTATTAGTTTCAGATGATGTGGACTTGACCTTTTTGAGCAGATAACTTGCTAAAATAACCACGTCAATATAGACCTGTGAATTGCCTTTAAGCAGTAATTACTGTCAGAACTGCCATTGTAAAAAGTGAATCACTACTTTTTAACCAATCAGATTCTAGAATTTGTAAGGACTGTGATATAAATTGCGATATGGCAAACACAGGTGGATTTTTTGGGTTTTTTTGTTTGTTTTTTGTCATGAATCTAGAAACACTTTAATTCCATTCATTGTTTGTTCAGGCTGTGTTAGATGGCTTCACTGCACACTCAATATATAATATAATAATACAGCAAGAGTCGATGTGGCTTAATTCTATTATGTGTGTTCTAAGGGGTGGGATGGACTTCATAACAATATACATTCTCCCCTGTGTGCTGGTATTATCTACACAGTAAACTGAACTTGACCTGGACACACACACACACACACACACACACATGCCACACAAGGCTTAACTCATTTTGCTGATGGAGGGAATTGAGGCTAGCTGGAGAGAGGTGCAAAAGAAACGATCATCCATTACTCTGTTTCTAGCAGAGACACTTATCTCTTCATATCTCATTTTTAACTCCTGTCTGTTTTTGTCTCACTCCTTCCATCTCTCTTTGTGTCACGTTTTGCCACATAAGCAATGTTATTTTATTCTATTTGTATTCACTATACATGGACCAAATTTATTCTTGCTTTCCATTTCCATCATCATCATCTTTGACACACACACACACACACACAAACCCCCTTTCCTCTGTCTTCATATGTCTTTCTCTCACTGGATGGTGTGAACTCAGAAGGCATCTACACACCATCGAATGAATTAAATATCACAGGGAGCACTCTGAGAGCTTGCCCGATTCTGAGAATCCAGGCATGTGTATATGAGTGTATACTTGTATGTGGTGAATATTAAACACCAGAATACATTTTTAACCTACAGAGTAATGACCTTGTGACTGGTCCTCATTTTTTTAAAGGGATGAGGGTTATTAATTAGGTTTAGTATAGGGTAATATTTAGGGTAAGCTATTTAGTTTAGATTTAGAAGCTAAGGGATTAGGAAATAGTATATTGTCACTGAGTGTCCCCACAACCTAAATGTGTGTACCTGTATGTGTGTGCATGCATGTATATCTGTGTAATTGTACTTGCTACATATTGAGGACCAGAATATGTTTTTAAGAGGACCTTTTGAGAAGTGAGGACACTATTACCGGTCCTCACTTCTTCAAAGGGCTGTTTGAGGGTTAAGACTTGGGTTGTTTAGGGTTCAGGTTAGAATTAGCTTGAAGATAGGCTTGAGTTTAGGCATTTAGTTGTGATGGGTAAGGGGTTGCCTAAACCCTTGCGATTAGGGTAAGGGACGAGATAATGCATTATGTCAGTGAATGTCCCCATCAAGCTAGAAGTACAAGCTTGTGGGTTGGTGGGAGGGTGGTGTGCATATGAGTGTGTGGGTGGTGATGGTGGTGTGTGTGTGTGTGTGTGTGTGTGTGTGTGTGTGTGTGTGTGTGTGTGCGCGCGCACGCGCGCGAAAATGCTTTAGGTAAGGTAAAACATACTGTTTAACAGGGCTAGCTCGGACATTGGTCTGATTTCCGTTCAGTGAAATTTACACTTTTACACTAAATATTTTTAAATGAACATGATTGTAAAGGTAGGGTTCAATACTTTACGTATGATCTTTAGCATACCTCTTAGTCCCTCGCTTTCTGTCTCTCAGACAAGCCCTTAGTTTCCAGCATGTTTCCTACATCTCTCTGGGTTGCATATAAAAGGAGTCCTCTGATATCCACACATGGTCTGTATCAGGAAAACATTTGGACCCACATCCCATAATAACTGCTGTTTCAAGAATGTTCAGTATCTTAAGCCATATGTGAATGCGCACACGCACACACACACACACACACACACACACACACACACACACACACACACACATTTGGAGTAACCTTACCGTGTAAAAAGCCTGCTTAAATGCTACATTTTTGATGCCCATTACAGCTGGCCCGTAAATCTGACCAAACACACTCATACACACATTATTACTCCATTAAACTATTTCACATTCTACTGAAGAAGTGTGTGTTGGCGTTTGAATGTATATCTAATTTTACAGTACTATTCATATGCACATGTCCCAGAGTGGGTGTGTTTTCTGCGTATGGCTTGACCATACTTGGCAGTCACTGATGGCCAGTTAACTAACCCAATAGAGATTCTGTGCACTTTCAGCAGCCTCCAGGCGCCACTAAGTTCGATAGAGTGCTGTGAGCACACTCATTAAAGTCTGCATTCTCTCTCTCTCTCTCTCTCTCTCTCTCTCTCTCTCTCTCTCTCTCTCTCTCCTTCTCTCTCTCTCTGT
>JAQMYF010000001.1:42586776-42603242 GCA_030014195.1 Neosilurus mollespiculum
GTGTGTGTGTGTTTGTGTGTGTGTGTGTGTGTGTGTGTGTGTGTGTGTGTGTGTGTGGGGGGGTGTGTGTTTGGAGGGGTTGGGGGGGGGTGGGTGGTGGTGATTGGTATCCAGCTTCTCACCTGTGGCTCCGAAATTTGGATCACTGCTTTCTAGCTTTCCCCAGGCTCACACAAGGGCCTTGATATTAGATCCCCAGCACTTTACATACAGGTGGAGCTGAATGCCTTCTATACCAATATGTGTGTGTGTGTGTGTGTGTGTGTGTGTGTGTGTGTGTGTGTATGCTTATTGGCAGAGATGCAATTATTCATAATGAATGCAGGCTGCAAAGGCCTTCTGTATTTTTTTATGTTTTGTTTCTGCTAAATGCTTTGGCATGAACCAGGGAGTTATGTAAGACTAATGCTTTTCGCAGAGGGCCTTTGGTGTGCATTGCAATGCATTAATGCAAAGAGCAGACCATCATGTCAATTTGCCCATAACCCATTATATCCTAGTGGAACTTAATTTCCTTCTAACATCACACTCGCAGCCTGAGTGTGTATTTTTGAAGTCAGCCTGCTGGGGAATAAAAACTGAGGAAAGGCATCAGATAAGGTTGGTTTATTTGACAGCTCCTGAGTTATGTTTGTCATAAAATGTATAACATGTCTCAATAATGCATACATGATCAAAGGTTCTGTGGTGCACCATACAGAATAGTAAATATTTCTGTAATTTGTGAGATTTGCCCAAGGCATATTGTCCTGGCTCCTTAGCTCACAGCTGAAATATTAAAGGGACAGTGGATAGTTGCTTTCACACAGAGACAACACACAAGGAACTCTCTGAAATGAGCTACAGTTAGCCCTGACCCTCCCACAAACGATCATTTGTTCTCATAATGAACCCACTCAGAACACACAACGAACACTGGCAGCCAACTACAAATGCTGCATTTCAGCTTCACTTACACACACGTAGACATACCCACACACACCTACCCAAGTTGTGACAACAATAGTTATGCTTGCTTAAAGCCTCTCATGAGCCAGCGATTGATAATGCCTTTGCAGTAGCCTGATATCTTACAGAAAACCGTGTTCGAGTTATAATTTGCCACACACTAGATTCCACTATCAAGCCAAAGCCAGGCAAACCAAGGCCATCACCAATACAGGTGTTATTTCATCACTTCAGGAGTTATTTGCACCTCCTTGGGGATATTTCAAGGCTAGAAGATCATTATAAAAATGGCACTGGCAGGATAGTATTTACATGAGGGGATCTTTAGATATACCGCTAAGCAATAACCAAGATTAAATAATCTCTTCCAGAAGTTCTCCTTGTGTTGCGAGCTTTCATTTAAAAAGTAATCAGATTAAATACTAAGACTTTATTTCAAAAGCAGTGTGTATTAAGAAGTATAGTAAAATAAAATACACTGGTCGGTCAAAACAAAAAAACCTGTACTCTAATATTTTTTGGACCACCTTTAGCCTTGATTACAGCACATAATCTTCATGGCACTGTTGCTCCAGTTGGTCAAGTCGAGGCTCAGCAACATTATGTGGCAATAAATAAAGTCAGCTGATAGCCTGAATGTACAGAATGAGCAGGTTATCCATCAATTGACTTTTTCTTTTTCCGAATGGCACGGATATAAAATCAGGGCTCAAATATTGAAAGAGTGGTTCAGGAAGCATGACGAATCATTTTCACTGGTGCCACAGAGTCCTGGCCTTAACCCTGCTGAAAGTTTTCAGGATGTGCTGGAGAAGACTTTATGGAGTGGTTCGATTTTTCTGTCATCAGTTCAATCATGGCACTCATATGTTTCTGTGTAACTTAATGAATTAACTAATGTGTTGAGGATTTTACACATCACATACTTTGCCCTTTATCACTGTGATGAAATAAGGATAAGCTTCCTCTGTCTCCCTTCTGTAATCACCCGGCTCTCCCAGGCAGGAAGTGCTGACACGTGATAAGAAAAGGCTTACTATCCTTGGAAGCCAAATAAATAAGGAATAATAAGGAAATTGGGAAATTAAATCTGTTAAACAAAGTTTTAACCACTGGCTCATAAATTTAAAGCTAATAGTCATTATGAATGATCACTGCTCAAGTGGAACAACTGAAGAAATTTCAGTTTAGATTTTTTTTACGTGTGCAGTTATAACCATGTGCCAGTGTACAAGTTATAGATTGGAAATGTCTGCAGCGTGAGTAGGTCTTTGTTCTAGAAAGGCTTGCTGGCGGTGAGGAAGGATGAGAGTGCAGAATGTGGGTGTCAGTGTTAGATCTTAAGATTCCTAGTTGACGGGGCATCTATCCCAGATGCATGTTGCAGTTGAGCAGCTGGGAAATGTAAGCGGAAGCATGGGGAGGTTCAGAGGGGTGAGGAAAGATGCTCGCTGATCTAATCTCCTCTTGTGAAGGTAGTGCATTAACGTTCTCCCTGTGTGTCATGAAAGAGAGGCACAAATATGTGTGTGAGTGTGCGTAATGTGTTAACAACATGCTCCTCTGTTTCTTTTGAACTAAATTATAGGCTTCAGTGTTTTGTTTGTTGGTTGTTGTTGTTTTTTTCAGTCTTGTTAACTGTAGAATATAGTATATATTTTTTGACATAGGGGAAATTAGGGACAAATAGGAAAGTCCTGGCTTCTTCCCGTGCTTGCATGGGTTTCCCCCAGGTATTCTGGTTTCCTCCCACAGTCCAAAGACGCACATTAGGCTAACTGGCTGTTTCAAATTGCCCTAGGTGTGAGTGGTTGTATGTGTGTTGCCTGGTGATGGACTGCCAAGCTGTTCAGGGTGTACCCCACCTTCACCCCGAATCAGCTGAGATAGGCTCCAGCTTCCCCGCAACCCTAGTAATTAAGCAGTTCAGAAACTGAATGAATGAATTAATGAATTCCACACTCTTACTCACTACTCAGAGTTCTTACGTTTATTTTGTTGTTGTTAATCACCCTGCTATTTACAGTCTGTCCAATGTAAAGGGAGCTTTGCTACTATTGAAAAGAAAGTCAGTAAGAAAGTGTAACTTAACCTCTAAAATACAGTATACTCCAAATTTCCACGTCCAAATCTGTACCGCATAAATTGTCGGAATACAAATGAAGGGGTGCAGAAGTCAAGAGCTCTGTTTTTTTAATGAGGACAAAAGCCCATCAGCACATCTAATCCTTTCCGCTTCATTTACTGCCTCCGTCTCCCTGAAGACACTGAAGACACTGAAGCCTTGTGTTTCTCTCTTCTTTTTTTCCCCTCAGTAAAATCTCTGTCGTTGTCTTGTTCCATCGCTCTCCCCCTTCTGCATCTTCCAGAATTTAAACCTTCATGTTACAGAGCGATGTCTTTCCATTATGGAAAGGTCACTTACTTAAATAAATAAAGAAACAAGGAGGTATGTAGCCATCCCGCACCCTCACTAAGGCTTTGAAAGCTTGTTCTCTTCCTTTTTGAAAGATTTATTCCCTCAGAGGACATTGGGGAGAGTTAAAAAAAAAAAAAAGAGAAGTAGAACTTCACACTTCACTCCTACTCAGTGACCGTGCCAGCATTAGTCACGCAGTAGTGGTTCGATTCCCTAAATGCCTCTGGCTCTGTAACATCTGAGCTCACTCTTTTGGGTAAGCAGACACTGAACAGCTTATCTGTTGGAAGCTGGAAATGGATACGGTGTTGGATGGAAAATTGGTTATCGCCTACTTGAATAGGGACAAATGGAAAAACAAATCATGCCACGAAGTCACAAGATATTAGGGTAGTGTTTTAAAGGCATGCCTTATGATACAGGTCTGTTCACTCTTATATCCACACCCATTTGATATGAGCAATCACATGCTCTGATTGGCTCTGTACTAGTAGAATATCAGCTCATGTGCTGTGAGCAGAGTAAAACAAAATGGTGGAATGATTTTCTGAATCAGCGGGAGATGAATCAGATTCTTTATTTTAGAACTAAATGAAATTTGAAATGAAAGTATTCGATGGTATAAATAAATAAATTCTAAATTAACACATTTTAGCTTTATTTGGCTGAAGAGGTGCATAGCCCACAAAGCTAAAATTTAATTTATTCATTCATTCATTCATTCGTTTTCTTGACTGCTTAATCCTAATCAGGGTCATGGGGAGACTAGCGCCTATCTCAGCCGACTGGGCGAGGGCGGGGTACACCCAGGACAGCACTCCAGGCCATTGCAGGGCCAACACACATACAACCATTCACACTCACTCTCACACCTAGAGGCAATTTGGAACAGCCAATTAGCCTACTGTGCATGTTCTTGGACTGTAAGAGAAAACTGGAGTACCCAGAGGAAACTCACGCAAGCACAGGGAGAACATGCAAACCCCACACAGAAACGCCCCAAGCCGAGGAATCAAACCCAGGCCCTTCTTGGTGTGAGGTGAATGTGCTGACCACCATGCCGCCCAAAGCTAAAATGATCTTTAAAATTATAATTTTTACATTTTTACTAAAATAAAGGTGGCACAGTGGTTAACACATGCGCCTCACCACAAGAAAGTCCTGGGTTTGAGTCCCGAGCACATGTATTTTTGTTCCAAATAGGTGTGAATGGCCCTTCAATGAACTGGTAAGCTGTTCAGGGTGTACCCTGTTTTCACCCAGTGTAGACTCCATCTTCCCTGCAACCCTGCTAGGATTAACCAGTTTGACAAATGAGTGAGTGAGTGAAAGTGTGAGTGAATAAATTTATAAAAATGGCACATTTCTCTCACGCCACTGGATGTGGATATAATAAAACAGTTTAAACTCCTGATACTTTGACAGCTATCAGCTTATGTAGGCCTCGATTTTATTGAATAACTGTGAAATATATGCATCAGGATGAAAAAGCAAATGATCTAACAAATGCAATGACCAAGCAGATTCACTTCATATTAGTAAGATATACAGTAGTTCAATAAAAATACTAGCTACACGTAATTTCTGAAATTTCTGAAGTCAAGTGATAAAGGTTACTTCCTTCATAGAAAATTTAAGTATGAAATATGTGAACTTGAGAAATACTGTTTTTGCGACAGTTTACATATTATGAAAAAAACCCTAGATCCAGTTGTAACAGGACAATCTGAATAGCTCTTGGCACTTGCAGCCTAAAACATACACGCAGTATTTGACTTTCAGTGTATATTAACACTGTCTATATCAACTTTAAAACAAATCTAGGCTTGCAGTAACTTGCAGTCTTCCAGTGTGAGGTTTATCAAACAAATGCACTTACATTACCATTTACTCACTAAACACTCATTCAGAGCCCCATTAAAATGAGAGATGGGCCAGTAAAGAAGCCTTTACTTACTGGAATATGTACAGAGAAATATCAAAAGTAAACAGACTATCCTAATTACAGAACTCTTTGAAACAAACTTGTTAATATATTATTTTCATTATTATTTATTTTAGATTACAACATATATATATTGTTAATGGCACCAGGAGTAAAAGAGTTATCTGATTTTCAAAGAGGGTGTTTTTTTGCGCGTCAATCTGAAGGTGGACTTATCCAGTGTCAGATTGAACAAAACCTTAGGATTCCTCCAACAAAGTGACTATGCAATTAATCAGCAAAGGCAAGGAATCAGCAGCATCCCACTAAGGTTGACAAGGGCCCTCTGAGAGGTGTCATCAGACTATCAAGCGAACTGTTGAAAATAATTCCTGTTGTAAGGCGACTAATGTTGCGGAGAAACTCCAAGTGCAGTGCCTCCATCAACTTGACTATGATGTGTACTGTATGTATATCTATGAATAAATCATATAAAAATGATGGTGTCTGTTTACTTAATATCTTTTTCCTTACTTGATTGCCATGAGTGGGTACACTGTAACAAAACCAAAAAAAAAAAAAATTAAAAGAAGTACAAAATTACTTCTCTATAATTTTTGGGTCAAAATGTATTGAACAATGGGTGACACAGTGGCGCAGTGGTTAGCACGTCCACCTCACAGCAAGAAGGCCTGGATTCAATTCCCAGCTCGGGAGTTTCTGTGTGGAGTTTGCATGCTCTCCCTGTGCTTGTGTGGGTTTCCTGCGGGTACTCCATATTCCTCCCACAGTCCAAAAACATGCACATTAGGCTACCTGGCTGTTCCAAATCACCCCTGAGTGTGAATGGTTGTGTGAGTGTTGGCCCTGTTATGGCCTGGCGAGCTGTCCAGGGTGTACCCTGCCCTCGCCCAGAGTCGTCAGACATGGGTGCCAGTCTCTCCGCGAACCTAATTAGGATTAAGCGGCTTAGAAAATGAATGAATAATGAATGTATTGAAAAATGCTTTTGTAGGCAATGAGAACCAAATTAGAAATAATTCCGACAAGTATATTGAGGTAAAAGTATGGCTAATAAACAAAACCATGAAACTTAAAATACCAATTTATTTATTTATTTATTTTACTTTTGCATAGCATGAATGAACTTCAAACTATATGGAATGGTTTAGCGAGTGCAGAAATTAAAAATATGTGAACACTATGCCTGAAAGGTTAAATGCTGCAATCAAAGTAAAGGGTGGCCACACTAAATATTGACTTTTTTTTTCTCAAAAAAGAGGCTGTTGATTTTGTTATTACTATATATTGTTGTTTGTTTACTTTTTGTCATCGATATGATCCAATATTACATGAAATAAATATTTGAATAGTACTTGGTTTCTGATTTATCTTCATTTTGTTAAGTGTATAATCATCACTGAACACTACTGTATATGTAATGTATATATGCATATACTCTGACACTTTTACGTAATCTGCTACTTTCTTTACTGGAATATATACATTTTTCTGTAACATTTGATTCTGTGCTGGAAAGCTCACGTTTGGAAAACGTCAGGAGGCTGGCGCCTATCTCAGATGACTCTTGGTGAGGGTAGGGTACACCCTGGACACTCACACAACCACAATTTGGAACAACCAATAAGCCTAATGTGCATGTTTTTGGACTGTGGGAGGAAACCGGAGTACCTGGAGGAAACCCACGCAAGCATGGAGAGAACATGCAAACTCCACACAGAAACGCCCGAGACTAGAATTGAACCCAGGCCTTCTTTCTGTGAGGTGAAACGTGCTAACCACATCGCCACCGTGCCACCTGTTAATTATACTGCATTTATTTATTTTATTTTACTATACTACATTATATCCTATAATATTATAATTTATTTATATTTAAAATAAAAATAGGAAGATCTTGGATCTTAGATCTCCTCATGAATGCAGGATCTTTGCTGTTAAATTCCATGTTTCTGTTTGTTGAGGTTTGCCCATATGGGTGTGTTTTGGCTCTAAGATCATCTCACTGTGTTTTCTCCTGTACCTGCTTCGTATCGCTGCACACAGGATTCTCTGGGAATGCAACATGTTACATCATCTCATGTGGCCTTATCAGGCCATGAATCAGGGTCTGCTAGAGGACTCTCAAAGGCTGTTTTGTCTTTGCCTGATCTTAGAACTCTGTGCCGTGATTCACCTCCTTGAGAGAAGAGTATTTGTTTACAGTGGCACGAATTTTAGGGTTGTTTTTTTTTTTTCACAGGGTGCTATGGAAAAGGAAGTGCTTTTGCAAAGGGCCACTTATCTGCAGTAGGGAACAAAAGCAATTCATGTAGGTAGTCCACCTCTCCAACAACCAGCTGCTGTGGTCCAATCAGTTACTGTCCACCACTCCCAAAACCAAAAAGAAAAAAGACTTTTCAGCAGAAGTGAAAGCTGTGATTACGCATGATTGATAATGATCATTAATAAGTCATTATAATGGGATTTAATGCCCAGCTCCAGCCAACTCCATCCAGCAGGGTGACTGTGGAGTAAATGAGCAGCAGATAGCAAGGGAGTGATAGAGAGAATTCTTCTGGTATATTTATGAGGAAATAAACGTTTTTATTCAATTATGTATTAGGAGTCTTCTATAATTAGTGCCATGTGCATTCTTGATACTGACCAAATCCACTGCTGCACAGCATCACATCAACTGCTGGAAGGAAGCTACAATTCTACTTTTACGATTTATTTACCCATGAATAAATCATTTATTTTAGAAAGCATGATTTACCTGCAAGTGACAAAGTGGCACAATAGGTAATGTTGCCTTCTCCCAGTTCCTGGGTCCCCAGTTTAACCTGAAATGTAGTTATTCAAATGTTTTCACGCTGCTTATCTCTGGATTCTCCAGTTTCCTCCCACCTCCAGAAAAAACATGTGGCTATGGTGATCACTGATGAGCATCTCATCCAGGGTGTATTCGCACCACATACCCAGTGGTCTTGAGATCAAGATCCACTGTAACCCTGACCAGGATAAATGTTTATTCAAGAAATGTATTAATCGTCTTAATGCAACTCTTACAAATGCACTTTGTTTACAACATCTTTGAGTATTGTGATAGCATATTTTCATTACTCCTTATTGTCAAACCAGCTGGAGCTCCATAGGGCGGAACTGTGGTTTAATGGTTAGCACGTCTGCCTCACAGCTAGAAGGTCCTGGGTTTAAGTCCTGGGCTCAGCGAGTGTGATTCTGTGAGGGGTTTGCATGTTCTCGCAGTGCTTGTGTGAGTTTCCTCCAGATATTCTGGTTTCCTCCAACAGTCCGAAGACATGCGTATTAGACTAACTGACTGTTCCAAATTGCCGTGTGAGTGTGAATGGTTGTGTGTGTGGCCCTGAGATGGAAAATGGACTGGCGAGCTGTCCAGGGTGTACGCCACCTTCACCCAGAGTTGGTTGAGATAGGCTCTAGCCTTCCCACAAACCTTATGGGATTAATTGGTTTAGCAAATGAATAAATTAATGTAGCTTAGTACTTATAGCCAAGAATCTGGTTGTGTACAGATGTTACCGATTTCACTGAAATAATATGATGTGAAATAAAATCTTAATCTTTTATCTTAATCTTTTATCTTAATCTTTATTTTTAATCCTTCTTTTTCTTTTTCTCCATATTCCTGTTGAGGTACGGTGTGTTGTCATGATAGGTTTGGCACAGCCCTTTTTTATTGTATGTGTACTTTGTTATTCAACGAGTGGTAACTTGCTTACCAACAAACAGGTGTAGCACTTCCTTACTGACTGGAGATAAATGACCTCACAATCCCACTACAAATAAATAAAAATCAATAATTATATAAACAAATCCAAACAAAAAATACTGTATAGAGAGGAAAAAAATAGGGGAAAAATATTCATTCTTTCATTTTCTGAACCGCCTAATCCTAATTAGGGTCTCAGGGAGGCTGGCGCCCATCTCAGGCAACTCTGGGCGAGGACAGAGTACACCCTGGACAGCTCGCCAGGCCATCGCAGGGCAGAAACATGCTGACGGCTATGCAGCCTACTCTTGATGAAAATCAGCAATGGTTCTTATACATGCCTCTCACCACAGACAGTGAGAGACATGGCCGGTATTTGATAACCCAGTTTGCTGCACTGGGGGGACAGCAGTGAGAACCCGCTGATAGTGGGGCTTGAACTCCCGACCTTGGGATCAGTAATCCAGCACCCTACCACCATTTATTATTCACCAGTGATGTGATGATGATGATGATGATGATGATGATTCACAAATTTATCCAGACTATTCAATTCTAACAAAAATATTACAGTCTGTAGATGAAACACTTGGCATAAAGGATAAACCATGACCACAAACTCAATACCTTTGTTGTCATTACTATTCCCACATAACATGAGAGACCCTTCCAAAAAAATAAAAAAAGTACGTAGTCTTCTCATACTAAAAATAAATAAATAGATAGATAGATAGATAGATCAATCAATCCATCCATCTAAAGGTTTCTAGTAGAAACTACCTCCAGAAGACCTAAGTATTACCTCCAGGTACTCTTGACAGAGAATAAGTACAAGGGTGAGTATTACGCAACAACTTGAAGTGGCCTTTCCTTGATCTTGTTGGGGGACGCAATGCCTAGAACAGCAACAACCACGTTCAGGCACAGCTCTAGTACTCGGCTCGTTAATGTGCTTTACGCACTTTACGTATCACGTCTAGGATTAAAACTGACTGCAGTCCGGGGATGAATGGGTGCGCGGGGAGACCCCGCCCTTTCCGGTGGTCACACGGTCCAATGAGAGCGCAGAATGCAGCGCGATGGGACGTAACGTAATTCGCCGTCGTGTCGGGATTGGAATGTAACAGAGTAACAATCGGAACAACTGAGCAAATGGTGATTAGGAAGAAGGGACTGAACAACTCGCTCCACGTTATTTCCTGGACAAACCGCTGGCGATAGAAGACACGCCGGGGGTTCCGGCTGAGTTTTGTTTATGATTCTGTCTGTCTCTTTCTCTGGTTCAGTCCTGCGGTCCCGGGGAAAGGACTGAGTTGTTATGTGTGACGGTACACAGAGAGGAGGAAGAGTAATACCATGCAGGGATTTGTGAGGTTAGGATGAAGTGACCCTCCGGTCTATGAAGGATTTAATGGAGTTGGAGAGAGTGTTCTGATCCGACAGTGGACTTCACTCCACCACCACCACCACCACCACCACCATCATCATCATCATCATCATCAAGCTCCTCAGCACTGGGGTCAAAAGTCTTCGCACCGGAGTGTCCAGCGTCTCGCCGATGGAAGTTCAAAGATAACAACACACAGATCTGATCAGCGAGGGATTTTATTTCTTTTTTCAATTAATGGGCGAAGTAAATCCGTGAGGAACACACCAGGTTTGTTTACAGCCGCCCGGTTAGATACTATGGGGCGCCTGGAATTACTAGTCAGCCGAGGGAGAGTGCGGGAATAACCGGTAAAGTCGCCCACATGCGCTGGATCAGCGGCTCGGCACGGGATCGGTATCCGAAGCAGAGGGAAGCTCAGGCGGCTCGGCAGGAATCCTGGCAGGGTGGAAGATGGCGGAGCGGCGTGGCGGCACTAACCGGAGGCGGTGAGAGCCAAACTTTGAGATTTGTACGCAGACGTTCGCAGCAGGACCCATGCAGGCCAAAAAGCGCTACCTGCTTTCGCTGCTCACCGGCGCCTTCCTGCTCCTGCTCTTTTACCTGGCGGGTGTCCCGGTGTCCACGGGCGGGAAGAGCCGGCATGAGCGCAGCCGTCACGGCCAGCACCGGCGCTCCGAGCAGCCGTGGCCGCACTTCTCCGACCCTCTGAAGTCATTCAGCCCGTGGGACCAAGCCGACACGGAGGAGTTCGACACTATCCACGCGTCTCCCAGGCAGAAGCGGGACGTGCACGCCAGCGTGTATAAGGGCAAGCGCTGCCGCATGGACTCGTGCTTCGACTTCTCGTTATGTCGCCGGAACGGCTTCAAGGTGTACGTGTACCCGCAGCAGAAGGGCGAGAAGATCTCCGAGAGCTACCAGAACATTTTGGCTGCGATCGAGACGTCCCGCTTCTACACGTCCGACCCGAGCCAGGCGTGTGTCTTCGTGCTGAGCTTGGACACGTTGGACCGGGACCAGCTCTCCCCGCACTACGTGCACAACCTGCGCGCTAAGGTGCAGAGCCTGCCGCTGTGGAACGATGGCAGGAACCACCTGATCTTCAACTTGTACTCGGGCACTTGGCCCGACTACACGGAGGACCTGGGCTTTGACATCGGCCAGGCTATGTTAGCCAAGGCCAGCATCAGCACAGAGACCTTCCGGCCACACTTCGATGTGTCCATCCCGCTTTTCCCCAAGGAGCACCCAAAGACTGGTGGGGAGAGGGGGTACCTCAAGTACAACACTATCCCACCCTTTAGGAAGTACATGCTTGTGTTCAAGGGGAAGCGCTATCTCACTGGGATTGGCTCGGACACAAGGAACGCTTTGTATCACGTTCATAATGCAGATGATGTGGTTCTTCTGACCACGTGTAAACATGGGAAGGACTGGCAGAAGCACAAGGATGCACGCTGTGATCGGGACAACGCAGAGTATGACAAGTAAGTTCTGGGCTAAACTCGTGGCCCTACTGTAGGATGGAGTCATTGTAGCAGATTCTCAGGATTTCATCCAGGCCCTGAGGGATTCCTCTACCTGTGATCCATACCAGTCATTTTGTTTGTCAACGTGTAATAGAACAAGGCAACTGGAAATGCTTCCCTAAGGTCTCACTGGCTGTTCATAGTTTTCGAGGCACTACAGGTTTTGTTTCTGTAAGAAAAACACACTGTCAGAAAACAAAGTACTTCACTGTGTACACGTTGTATGTCGTTTTTAGTGCGCAACATGCACACACAATTTCTGGCCATCAAAAAGGGTCCATATTGTTACCTTGAGGTCCAGTAATTAGCCCGAGGAGGTGGATTGATGTACGTTGTACCTTGGTGAGAAGAGAAAAGCGACTCCTGCTGTACCTCCTATTTCTGACAGTGCACAAACTGTTCGTCAGATGATTGCTAAAATCTCTTTAAGCACAAGTCCATCATGGCTTAGCGAATAAACATCAATTAGCAAGTGAAAGCATTGGTACATTGCACATTATGACTTGTTAAACAGCTCAACCCGAGCAGTATTTGAAACCGTAATACTGAAAACTATAAAATCCTTCTCTCTCCCACAGACTGGAATTCACTTTTAGTAGCTATTGAGACGGTGGGAAATAGTCCTTGAATGCCCGACTAGATGCTTTAAGGACCCGCCGTCTGTTTCTTATTCGACTGTGTGCAGGCGAAGGCACTAAGGCCGCCACCCCCACCCCTTTCCAAGGAAGGAATTTCTCCTCTCTTATTTCGCTCTCGTCTCCTGGCTTGTGATTCAGCAACTCAAGCTGGATATGCTTGGACATGTCTCATTCATTCACTTTAAAAATAAGCAGTGTTTATATCACTCTGAGAGCAAACTTCTATTTTAATGGCCGAACTTGTGTGTTGTGTGAAGCTTTCGTCACTGTCTAACATCTGTGGCTTTATTCTGGTGAAAGTTTCCAGCAAGTTAGGATGAAAGTGCGTGTGTCAAGGCAGCAGGTTTGCCATGAAGAAGGGCTGCCTGCTATTAAATTATTGTGCTCTGGAACTCCCTTCTGTTTGAGTCTGTAATACTTCGGCGGGTCGTCCTGTGTGTATCAAGCACGGCAACCCTGGCGCTATTAATGACCAATGAATGCTGAACACCTTTTAAATCCGTACTGAGTTCAAAGTTCAGATTCGTTACTGACTTCATGCTCTTGAGCTCTCGTTTCATGCTGAGTGTGTCATCGCACCTGGGTTAGGTTGCTGCTCAACCGCCCACTCATGCTTAGCTGTGGCACTAATATGCAGGGATATTTTTGGCTTCAAACCCTTAACTCCCATGGTACTGCAGAGGTGCTGCTCAGCAGGACACACTGATGTTAATTGGGGTGTGTGTGTGTGCGTTGAACAGCTGTTGGGAACATGAGTGAGCTGATCCAAGCAGAAATGTAGCATCTGATAGGGTTTTTCTTGCAGAAAAATGGAGAGGGGACTGTGGGGGTGGGGTGGGGTGGGGGAGACTGGTAGAGTTGATTAAATTAGCTAATTAAGGCTGAATCTCATATTTAGCTTATACGTGAGCCATTTTTCCTCTTTTGGTTGACTGCCATCTTTACTGTTGCACTGTACATTTAAGTAGCCCCATGCACTTGTGAGTCCTCTTGCTATTAGTGAACCTCTCACAACCATTCGTTGTGATCCCAGGTGTTTGGAACTGGTACACCTTTTCTTGTACAAGCTTTGCAGAAGGCCCAATTTACAGTGGCCCTGAGAGGTCAAATGAGTTTTCCCAGAGAACACTTAAAAGTGATGAACACATCTATCGTTGAGGCCGCTAGTATGGAGCTGCTGTCTGTTGGTGCTTGATGAGCTGAAATGTAGGCTGTGTTTTGGTTTATTTTGGTATTGGAATCACATAGTTCAGACGTTATTGCGGATATCTACTGTTAACCTAGAGTTGGTATTTGGCTTCCTATTATTAGCCCGTCAATTCAGAATACTTATAATTAAAAAAGACAATGCCAGCAGTTCATTATAGAAGTGTTCATTATGTTTAAGTGTCCTTTGAACCAGTTCTGTTGTTGGGTTATGTTTATTACAGCACATTTCTGTTAAAGTGTTCTGTTGTCTAAACTTGCAGCGCTTTGACCTCCCCTGGCCACCATACTAATTCCTGAGTTGGCTTAACTACAGTGGAGACTGCATAACGTTTCAACCAGCTGACTGCTTTTACCAGTGTCTCGTTTCGAACAGTCTGCTGCTCATTACTACAAATAACCTTGTGTATCACATGTACTGTATTCTCTCACTCATGGTTTTAGTGGTGAATCCAGATTGGCGTTGCTGCCAGTTTGTTCTTCAACCAAGACCCAAAGCACTAATGATATTTATTTATTTTTACATATGTTTTAAATTCCTATCCATCTCAGATTTTCTCCATGACCAGAATTAAGGTTCAAGGTTTTAATCATTGACTCAGTTTTATTAACCAGACTGCGCAACACTTACCAGGCAAGCACCAATTCAGAGTAACCTCTGCCCTGCTCGTTTTGATGTATTGGTGGTCCGGCTGTGTGTCTGCCACACATGTAGTAGAGATCTGGTGCCGGAGGCCAAATTCCTCCATTTACCAAGCTGCAGCAGGTCTCCAGTGCCATGCCTTAGTAAACAATGGAATCATTCAGATCCTTCAGAGGCTCACACTGGCCACTTCCTAAGCTGGGAAAGTGCAGAAATCCTATCCATCTCACTGTGATTTGTGGAAGTTGTCAAATTGATCAGCTGCAGATGGAGGAAATGATTATAAATCCCTCTTCCATGCTGGATATTCAGTCTGGCCACCATTCCTGTTCCTTTTTTGTCGAAAACATTTTCTTAAATTCAATAGATCACGTTTCAGGGTGCAGACGTGGACGGATAATATTTGTAGAGCAGAGGTCCAGAAAAAGGAACTTGACTTTGAAGGCTGTTTAATATTTAACCTGGTTATATTTAATCCTCTGTTGGCTCTATGGCCATGCTTCTTAACATTCAAGGACAACGGTCGGATACATAGTGCTGGTTAGTCCAGTCCCCATGTGCTGACTTTTATGGCGAATTTCCCTCATGCTTTGTCATGTCGAGATTATCTTGTAGAGAGGAAGGGAAAGTGTTTGAGTCTATTCATTGCCTATGGCCGTGTTTGATGTTAATTTGCAGGAATTATTTGGGGAAAGCTCTATTCACTATTCCATATTCTACACACTTGATGTTTCAGAGCGGCATCTTTCTCCTGTCGTGTGGTGAACTATGGGTGTGTTTTATTATTTTTTTACAGGCCTTTTTTATTCCAGGCTTTTTATCTGGAAGAAACTAAAAGCACTATGTGGTTACTTGTGTTTATAGGATAGCATGGATTATACTGAGATTAACAAGAATGTATGTTTGTGAAAATTCAGTGTGCAAGTCTTGGAGCTAGGATTCCCTACCGCTTCTGTAATTTGTTTCTGTATTATTATTATTGCATTAATAAACCGTGTGTGTGTGTGTGTGTGTGTGTATGAAAGAGAGAGAGAAATGCTAATGTACAGCTAATTAGCCCAAATAGTGTTCTGCTTAATTACTGATGGATGATTATATATTTCTGTGTACAATGTGGTGTGACTGCCTTATCTTAATCAGTGGATCTTTTTAATTGTGTGTGTGTGTGTGTGTGTGTGTGTGTGTGTGAGAGAGAGAGAAAGAGGAAGGGGAGGGGGGGTGTAAACTGTAGATATGTTTTTCATTCTATACCAGTTAGTTATTCATACATAACTTTAGTAGCAGTCTTCCTAAATAGATTCTCTGTATTCTTTATCTGTGTATCCTTCCTACCACCATATTTGACATGTAAGTACATGGAAATTGTTGACACTGGTCCTTAGTTGTGATGTTTCTGTATGTTCTATCTCTTCTGCTCAGCCCTTTCAAATGTATTCCTCTCAGGCAAAACGATAAGGGTGAAATCTCTAACTCAAAATGCTTGAGTTCTGATTTATTACATCATGGTTTTATTTCCCTAAATTCACCAGACTTATCCTGTAACTGCTTGTTGAAGTACCGTGACAACTGGTTATTGCTATTTAGTAACACTTCATATTTAATATTCAGCAGTACTGAATGTGTACAACACTGGTTGCTCTTTTTATTTTTTTTTTAAATACAAGTCCGACTTCCAGTTACTGCTGACACAGCTACCAATAATCCTTCTGATTGTGCTCATTCTCTTTTTCTCTTCTCACTGAAAAACAAATGTACATTAAAATAGGGCTGGGTAATGGTGCAAAAATAATAATCAAATTAATCAATAAAATCAATCCCTCTTGACACAGGCTTTTCAAGTAACTCGGCACAAACAATTTTCACACAAATGTTCTCACGAATCCTTTGATCTCAAAGACACAGCAAGGAAATTCTTCTTTTTTTTTTAATACACTTGAATCTGGGGCAGTGGTGGCCTGGTGGTAAGGTGCTGGATTACTGATCCCAAGGTCGGGGGTTCAAGCCCCACTATCGAC
>JAQMYF010000001.1:42603342-42626792 GCA_030014195.1 Neosilurus mollespiculum
CTGGCGAGCTGTCCGGGGTGTACTCTGCCCTCGCCCGGAGTCGGCTGAGATGGGCGCCAGCCTCCCCGCGACCCTAAGTAGGAATAAGCGGTTCAGAAAATGACATGACACTTGAATCTTTTTGAACTTTATTAGAATGTACTTTGGAAAATGCATTCTTTTCAACAAGAAGCTTAAATATGGAGTTATTGCTTGCATGGCTAATTGAATCTATGGAAAAACCGTAAGTGTTTTTTTAGATGAATACAAAATCAGAGGTAAAAACAAATTCCTCCAAACCATCTCCATCCAGCGAGATGCAGACCTCTGTGTCCTCTGGCCAGGGCTGTAACTGACTGATGGCCACAGTATCCACACACTCTCCACTCTAATTCTTTGGATAGGTTAAGATAGTAAAAGGAGCAGCAGTTAAGTTTACAAGGGTAAAAAGATTTTATTAGAGTACCTTCTTGTTTTTTTTTTTGTTTGTTTTTTTTTTTTTTTGGCATGTCATGCAGCACTTGATGTTCCTATGTGGCATATAAAGTGGTAAAAGTCATTCTGACGCAAGAGGAAGGCAGGCAATTGGCTTTTCCCTTTGAAATGTCCTTTACAATGCTAGTGTTGATTGGCTCCTAATTGAGGACTCTTCTGCAGAGAGTTTCCTTGCTGTGTCTTTGAGATCAAAGGATTCGTGAGGACATTTTGTGTGGAAATTGTTTGTGCCAAGTTACTTGAAAAGCATGTGTCAAGAAGGACCACTTGCTCTCTGAAATGCTGCTCATAAAGTAGTCATGTCAAGATAAAAAAAACTGTTACCGATGTAAAACGATATAATAGGGGTGTAACAATACACTTTTCTCGTCATGATTTGATTCAAAATACTGGCTTTATAAATGCTCTTTTATACAATTCACAAGACGTTTGGAAGCAATTTTAAATAAAGCACAATTAAATGTCAGATCAGAACATGGCGCATGTTGTCTGTATACAGCTAAATTAAGAAAATTGCTGTGAACAGAGGCGCAGTGTCGTAAACAAAAAACAAAATTATTAACGGAGCACAAAGTGTGTACTGAGAATCTTAGCCCGACGTCTTTAGTACATGGCAAGCCGAAGGCAAGGTCTATAAGGGAATTGGAGACTTTTGGCTTTTTTCACTTCTCATAAAGAACAAGAGCTTTCCGGAGAGCAAAAAGTGACTTAATCCCTTAGGATGTTTCCTTTATACATTTTCTCTTCAAGAAAACATAAACGCTTCTCTGAAAGTCGCTAAACATTATACTGAACAGTGCTGCTAGCTAATGGCTGAGTTGACAGTTACATCCTTGTATATTGCTCACTTGTTGACCAATCAGATTATGTGTACGGTTGTTCCCGTATAATAAAGACGTTCTTTTGGTTATCACCCACATTTTGATTGAATGAACAAATTGTCAGTCCTGGGAACTTGTCTGAAAGATAAAGTGCTCCAAAGTAGGTTAAACGGGCTGATCTCCACAATTTAACTGTTATAATGTAGTCGTGTAACCATACAAAAGTGTGATGCATATTTTCTTTTGCGGTCATACTTCAGAATTGTAAATCTTGCATGCTGTCTGGTAAAGCACATGATCACATGACCTAAAATTTTAGTGTCCACACAGTGTAACTGTACTTGATGTATAATTAATAGACTGTTGATTTATCTATATGAATCATAAAGTGTTTATCTAGGTTCACTTGGGAAGCATGAATCATAGCCCTGGTCAGGAACTGCTGAAGAGGGAGCATGTTTCTCCTAAAAGCCATTTAATAGGTAATAGAATAATAATGGACTTGAAATAGAAGTCTAATATAATCAGAAGACTAACTAATAAAATGGACTGCAGTAGATTACATATTCGCACCCTGTTACTGAGAGTCGAGTGAAACTGGTGAGTGTTGCAGTGACATCAAAGTAGGATGTGAGTTTGATGGTTCCTTTCCAGCCTCTAGGTGAACCTGACTCTTTTTTTTGTTCAGGATCAGTTTCTCCATAAATTGTAAACAGAATCTCAACGGATCCACCTAAACTTGCCGTTTTGTCATTGTGGATGTCAGGAAGCTCTGCTTATTTCCCCCCCTTTCTTAAGAGGTATTTAGTGTTGAATGGATTTGGGGGCTTATGAGAGTTGAGAGATATAGAATGTGGAAAGTAAACAGCTCTTGCGTTTGCTCTCCGTGAGGCAAGCTGTCCTTTTTTGTTTGACTAGGTGATTGGACCTGGTTGTTTGGAATAGAGTTTTGCAACACAATTGAGCTGTTGACCTCACACGGATTATCCTACTCTGTGCTCCTGCTTTGTGAGGTGTATGTATATGTGTGTTTCTCACAGTTATTAGATGTCCCTCAGCTCTGGCCTAATTTAGCCTTCGGACATGGAGACCTAGCCTCCTTCTGCAGGAACTCTATGGACCAGTTCCAGCAGGAATAAAACTCGCTCTAAAACAGCTCAAAGCTTTTTCTGCTGTCCACTTCACTAAGATTCATCACCCCTTAAGAGCGCTGTCCATTAATGTCAGTTACGCAGCTGGCTGTCTGTGTGCACAATAGAAACAGTGTAGTGCTGAATTATTTTTGTTCGAAATGAGAAGCTGTCATTGCCCCTCACGCCCAGCTCTGTGTAATTACAGTGAGGTTATTAAAGTATTATTGAGTGAAAAAATGTGTGTATATTTGTGTTCACTTGGGAGGGGGTTGTCTCTGATAAAAAGAGTGTTTTGTTTAGGTGCTAGCAAATCTATTGGCTTGTGCTATTTTATGGCTTGATTTGACTTCCTCTCCAGTGAAATGTGTGTGTCTCTCGCTCCCCCCCCAAGCACAGAGGGGCTCCTTTGTGCCAAAGTTTGCTCAGATTCTTTTGGAGACTGTGCCTTGTTGACACCATGCCCCCCTCGTTTCTGAATCCCAGCACCCACCTCGTCTTTCAAAGCTCAAAGTGAAGCTATTACAGCCCTCCCCTCCTGCCTGAATTTCCCACATACCCTTCAGAGCTTCTTTTGCTTATCTCTCATCCAGAGACTAAATTCTGATCTCTCTTTGCTTTTGAACCCTGGATAGCAATTCCAGTGATCCTCATTCAGAAGATTCTGCCCCATTTAACGGTTCAGTGTCTGAGCCATGGTTGGTAGAGGGGGATTTTTGGGTGCTGTTTGCTGGTGGGGGTATAGTGGGCTTCAGGTGGATTTATTTATTTATTTATTTTCCCCTTCTTCCGCAGTCTTCAGTGTTGACCTTCTTTCTCAGGAAACACCGAAGTGGTTGGTAGTGAGTGCAGCTGGTGGCAGAAGGGGCTTCAGACTGCCAAACTGGACCTGGTTCCTGTGAGAACAGATGGATGGGTATCATGCTGGCAGTCCCCTCACCCCTCACCCACCCCTCCACCCCCTGAATGAAAAAAATGCAAATATTAATTTATGACAGCATCGTGTTCATCTGAGATGAAATATTACAAATTCTGCAACTGGGTTGAGATTATTTTGTTTTAGGATTGTTTGTCTCTTTAGTATTCAGTACTTTGAAAAGGTCACAGTTTTAGAAGCTGTACAAATCCCAATGATTTAAAAAAATTTTTTATTTTCCAATAAGAGTTATTCTGACTGGTTATTGATGCCTTTGCTAAACAAGAGTATATGTGTATACCTTTGAGGTGAGGTTATTGTTGTTGAAACATTGTGTGAATATTTCTTGGAATTCCAACGTGCAAATGGGATTTTTTTTTTTAGGGTATGTGTAGGCCTTTATGATTCCTTTATACTGGGCGTGTGTTTTAGGAGCTTTCACACTGGTGGTCACCATGGCCATGTCTTTCAGGGTTAGCTAAGGATTAAATGACCAAGCACACATAAGAGAATTTAAGCAGTTTTGTTTTTATTGACTTGTGAAACCTTGTGATATTACCATTTTACTCTAATTTTATAGTTCCCTCTTTGGAACACTGATAAGGTTATCACTAAGGTGCTAGATCTTGCATGCCAGTAACACACTAGTAAGATGTAAGTAGATGCCAGTAGTATCTGTCTGAACCTTTCTGGAATTGCTTAGTCCCAGGATAACTTTCCTGTTAAAAATTAGTCATATGAATTGAATGCTTTGTCACAGCTTTCCACACCATCAGTACCATAGGGTTAGGATACCACCTGTGTTTTCATCATTTTTATAAATTTTAGCCCACTCTTCAACTTTTTTTCGGACCTTTTTTTTTCAATTTTGAACATGCTGTTTTATATAACCCAGCATGTTCTCTGCCAGATTAAGGTCTGTGATTTTTCTAAAACAGGAAGTGCCACTGCGTTTTATCAAGATAATCAAATATTTAGCTTACGCATGTGGGGATGTAGGTGTGTCTATATATTCTGCCTGGGTATCAAACACACAAACCAGACTCGTGGTCTGGCCAGGAACTGATCATCTAATTGTATATCATGCTTAGGTATTTTTATGTATATCATATTTCTCCAGAGAACTGGGTTATCAAATGCCGGCCATGTCTCTCACTGTCTATGGTGAGAGGCATGTAAAAGAACCATTGCTGATTTTCGTCAAGAGTAGGCTGCATAGCCGTCAGCGTGTTTCTGCCCTGCGATGGCCTGGCGAGCTGTCTGGGGCGTACTCTGCCCTCGCCCAGAGTTGGCTGAGATGGGCACCAGCCTCCCCGCGACTCTAATTAGGATTAAGCGGTTCAGAAAATGACATGACATGACATATTTCTCCAGAGGTGCAGTATCTTAACCTTGTAGAATAAATCTCGTTCAAAGATGCAAGTTGTATGTTGAAGAGAAAAAGACATCAAAAACACCAACTTGACTTGACATTTCAAATCCCCGAAAACGCCAACTCAACTTGAAATTTAAACGGATTAAAAACAACCCGAAAACTTGAAATTTCGCCTTATTTCAACAATGCAAAAATGTAACTCATGGAAACACTGAGTCAGCTAGAAATTCCAACTCCGTGAAAACACTCACTCAACTCGGATGAAACGAAGTTTCAGCTTGTAAACCTGATGTAGTCTTCTCAATTATCTGTTCCTTCACAGTTAACATAGTGATCATCAAATAATTCAATGGTTAAATCTGTAACACCCTCCAAGGTAATCATCACCATTAGCGTTATCGCTAACATTATCCAATACTGGATAACATTATCCAGTACCCTCTCAGGCCTCTCGCTGTGAAAGTGTATTTGAAGTAGCTTAGAAAAAGCTTTACATGCCCTTATATTTCTATCCTCTTTGCATGTTGAGTGTGTTGAAGTTGGAAGTTACAGCATTATACCTTGCAAATTACCAGTTACAAAATTCCATGAATGAAACATAAGGTGGTGCATTTGGTGATTATTATTGTTATTATTTGGGGAGATTACTTAATAGTTAAATTTCTTTAAATTTGTTTAGCAAAATTTCACCCTTTGAATAGCTTTGATTTTGTATCACGGAGTTTACTGACTATTTTAATCCTGGATGCCTTGTCTTGTTGCCCTCCATGCATAGCCTCTCCATGGGAATCTGCTGCGCTCCAGTAGTTTGCTTCCCTGGTGCTTCTTGTTTGGCCAAGTGCTAGAGCTGCTTTAAATGTAGCCAGTGATGTGGAACCCAGGCAGCAAAGCAGATGAATTATTCAAAAGATGTGTTTTATTCATTTATACTTGCAATTTTGTACAGCATGTACACTCATACAGTCATGCGTACAGGTGCTCTTACTTTGTTTTCTGCTTAGTGGCTTCATCATGTGAATTTCAGCTATTTTGACATTGTTTTGAGATAGGATTGTACACCGGTGCTCTTTGGTGTAAGATATCATCATACACTTGATATGTTTGACTTCAATTGCATAATTAATTAATGTTAATGATAACTGTAAGTTTAGAAAGCTCAAGGTGGCGTTACATTAATTATATATGATATTTCTCCAAGAAGCAGTGGTTCTTCCTAACCAGTGGAATGGTAGTCCAGCCCTACTTCTCTTTTTTTTCCTCCTTAGTTCCCATCATCTTCAAGCTTATTTAATGGTTTACTGACCCCATTAGATAGGCTGCCACTGGAAATTAGAGACGGGTAATGATTAATTAAGCAGATGTACACTAATAAATCTGCAAATCCAACTGTGATTATAAACTCTTTGTTAGAAAAGCCTCTTTGTTTTTTGCACTAATTTAGAGCAGGTTCTTTCTGATTATGATATGTAAACCTCTGGAAAGAGCTTTGGAAGGTTAAGCAACTGTCATTTGCCTCGGTACACAGGACAATGACATGTCGTGTTATATTTATTAGCCATACTGTTTGTTCTGCAAATGCTGCTGAAAAATGCAGATCATTTCCGAATTCTCAACACTGCAGTGTTACTCTACCTTTAGCTCACTGTGAGTGTGTCCTAGGGCTGGACAAATCATAAATTTGTTAGCTGGTCCACTGTTAAATTAAAGCTGTGTTGTTGTTCTAGCCCAGCCCCTGGAGATCCATCACTGAAAAATTGTGTGGTTCAGTTGATAATGATTAGAACAAACATGATTTTAAAACAAAAATAAATTATTAGATTTACTCAAATGTTCAAATGCTGCACTAAACGAATTCAGTGTATTTTCATTACTGGGTTAGACTTTTGTAATGTTTACTTGAACTGATTGCATACTAATGTGGGGGGCGTGGCTTTTGAACTCATTATGCATGCATGCTTTAGAACCTTCAACTGCTTTAATTTTTTTGTGTTCTGGATGGACTGTTTTCAGTATTACTTTTTTTTTTTTTTTTAAGGCCAAAGGATTTGAGGATTAAGTCTTTCTGTAAAAGTTTTATTTTTTAAATCAAACTTTATTAATGATTTTTTAAGCTTAACGTATACACTAATTTATATGTTACATCATGGCAATGCACATATGTGAGTTGGACCAGATGCATAATTTTGCAGTGCACTAATTGTAAATGCATTCATACATTTACACAGAAAAGAAAAAAGAAATCTAACTAAAAACTCACTGGAAAAAGTCCATATATGATTATTGCACCCCTTTTATCTATTGTCTTCCTAATTGTTGTTCATTGTCTTTTCAAGGTCTATTAAACTGTCTTAGCTCTGTTGAGTAATCATTTTACATTTTTTAATTACTTTCCACATTTTATAATTAACAGTACATGCAGTATAATGCAACAAAAAGTTGTCAGTTTTTAAAACTAGAAAATTGCACATGGATCCGCTGAGCATGAGTAGTGTCATAAAAGGAGATTGTTAGTTTCCTTCTCTTTACAATCATCAATGGGATATTCTTTTGTAGCTACAAAACAACTCATTTTAACAATACACCAATCTGCTAACATGCCTACACTTGTTAACCACATTACATTACCGGTCTTCTCCAAAATATCCTTTGTGTTCATGGTTCAGACTGTTTGTGCTTTTCGCTTAAGCTGTACGGTTTGTGTGCAGGCACGTTATTTAAGTACTTTTGTAAGGTTTTGTTAGATCAGTCCTCCTGAAGGCTGATGTTAGTACATTTTCTAGAGTTCAGCTTCTGTATGGAACCAGTTAGATGTTAGTGGTAATTTGGGAGAACCAGGGATAAATGTTTTTTTTTTAAATAAATGCACTCTTGTTTGGGCAAAAGATGAATAGTTAAAGATATAAAACTGTTTACATTTTTATGATTGTAATCACTGGTGACATGTAAACCTAATTTAATATACCCTTAGTTAAATTCACAAAGACCTTGTGTGGAAATTGCTATCACTTTTCTCCCAGTGTTATTGCCTCGGCTAAAAAAGTGGTAGTGAATATAATGTAATGTCTGATGCAGTATTTAGCTCGTTAAAGGGACTCAGTCATGGCTGTTACGTGTGTGTGAGCTGTCATGGGATTTCGTCTGCAAAATCTTTTGTACACCAATTTTGCACACCGAGTCCAATGCGATTTATTTTTATGTTCTATTTTGTGCTTGAAACATGGAGTTTCATAATCTCATTCAAGAGCTGAGGCAGTGAGTACACACGTATACACACACGCACACACACAGAAAGAGGAGGAGAGGGATGGTGCAGATATTTCTCAAGATTCGCAAAGTTACACTTCTTGAGATTTATTGTTAGTGAATACAAAATTAAGACCTTGTACAGACACTAGAGCTGTGATAGAGCTTCTTGACTAAAGCATAAACTAGAATGTGAAATGTTTTAAAAATTACATCAGACTCAACATACAAGCATTTTGCATCATGAAACAACAGCTCGCACATGTGTGACAGCCATGACGGAGCCCCTTTAAGTGCATTAATATGCAAATGAATGCTCTGGACTTGATTGTGCTTGTTTTTGTTACTGTTTCCACATACCTACACATTATGGTAGATGTGCGTTGTGCAGCAGATGTGTTACATTTAAAGCTTTAGTTCCAAATAAAACCCTTTTTTCTGTCTTATGTTAAGTAAGAATTACTTACTTTACTTTAATTATTTTTTCTGTTTTTTGAATCTGTTTGTCCAACAAATTAAACACTAATATCTCTTACATGAACTCTGCTTGCCCTGGATTCACAGGTGAGCATCTCTTCTACACCAGTGTCAGCTTGTTTATAATAAGGTCTTGATTTTGCACTGTAACGGGATTCTCAATGAGTTGCACAGAAAATACCAAATGTATTTGCCTGGTATTCTCTTCTTTGAGCAAATCTGTATCATATACTTATGTGAGAAACTTAAATGATTTTCTCCCACAACTTGATAGTGGCCAGGTTTTGAATGAAAGTTTTTTTTTTTCTCCTGATCTGTTCACTGCTGGCTTTTTGAAATTCTTTATTACATATCTGTAGCTAATGTAATTCGCTATAAGAGTAAGGTATGTAAAATCACTTATAGCTTCTCCTGGAGTTTTGGGACATTTTTTATATATATGTACTTCATATCGCTGAAAGCTTTTCTAAGCATCACTTGCACTTCCACTAGATGCTTTTGCAGCTGCTGTCTCCTGTCTGCTCGTGATTGACAGGCTGTACGTGTGCTTATCATAAGTGTGTTCAGTCACCTAGACAGCTTGTTGACGGTGTCAGCAGCGATAAATGCTGATCTCGAATCAGTCACAGCTTCACACTCTGAATATCAATAGATTACTGACGGAGAGATGGAGGCTCTGGAATGTCCAAAAGGTATTGTTCTGTTATATCAAGTGCAGCGTTATAGAGTCATCTTGATCTTAAATAGAGTAAATTAAATAGTTAAATGTTGTAATTTGCCACTTGCAGCGTGTGATCTGTATGAGGGGAATGAACAGCAGGAAAATAGGAAACACTTCATCCTAATCAAGCTGGCATTCTCTTCCATAGTAATTTATGCCTCAGCTTATCTGACTCGCACAGGATTGCTCTTGATTGCTGATGGTGGAATATTAAAGCTTTAGGTTACAGCCTATACTGGTGTAAGTTAAACTTTAAAAAAGAAGTGGTTAGCACGTCCGCCTCACAGCACGAAGGCCTGGGTTCGATTTCCAGCTCGGGGCGTTTCTGTGTGGAGTTTGCATGTTCTCATCGTGTTTGAGTGGGTTTCCTCTCACCACTCCGGTTTCCTCCCACAGTCCGAAAACATGCACAGTAGGATAACTGGCTGTTCCAAATCGCTCATAGGTTTGAGTGTGAGTGTTGGCCCTGTGATGGCCTGAAGAGTTGTCCAGGGTGCACCCCGCCCTCGCCCAGAGTCAGCTGAGATGGTCGCCAGCCTCCCCGCGACCCAAATTAGGATTGAGTGGCTTAGAAAATGAATGAGATGACAAAAGGAGACTTTCAATCTTCCACCTTCATGCACATTAATTACTGCTGGACCAGAACACATTCGGGTCCAAAGCATCTCCTGTGCTTGCCTATACCTCTGAAAGGTGCAGTAAAATCGATTCTTATCAAACACGTTTTTGTTAAATCCAACAAATATCCTGTATGGTCCACTCGGGGTGTGTGTGTGTGTGTGTGTGTGTGTGTGTGTGTGCTGAAAAAAAGATCTAGTGTTCATACACAGCATCTGTCTTTTGTACAGGAGAAACAAAAAATGTGGGTTGATATGAGCCACACAATACTATTCCAGCCGATCAGCAACAAATGCACATCATTTGGTGTAACTGAACAGTAAATCTAATTTAAGTACCTTGTTTGCAAGGTGGTAAAGGTAAATTTAACATATTTTCTTTAATCCTTGGGGTTGATATGAAGACCATGTATGATAATTTTATTGTTTTATTTGTAAAGCCTGATTATTTTTTCACCCCTTCCAATTAATTTTCAATTATTTTCATGAGTAATTTCTTTGAATTATCACAATTGCATTTTCAAAAGCATAGAAGGCCAAAATAGAATGGTACCATTTATTCAACAATACCAAAAAATAAAAAAGCTAAACAATCCAGCACTTTCCCCCACTCCATAACTCTGATTTTTTTGTTTTAGCAAGAACTTTTTATTTCATCTTTTGTCAAGGTTGGTTCTCGACATAAAGCAACTAATCAGCACAAAAGAGACCATCTTGACCACATGCCAGCATGTCACGTTCCATTGAGTCCATGCACCTGAGTCAAGCTTTAAGTCTCTCTGTCTCATTCTTCAGAAGAGAAGAGTCACTTCATTATGAGGTGTGCTGTGAGCCAAGGGAATGTACTCTATGACCTGCAGACCTTCATTACAGGAGGCACAAGGGACTTGCTGGTGTTCAACCCCTCTGTCCTCTAATGACATCGTCGAGCTCAACACCTGTTCTGTCATCGTTGTGCTTTCTTGTGCTAGTTTTCTCTTAAAATGTCCCATTCAGTGTAGAGGCTGCTCCTCTGAATGGGGGTATGTAATAGAAAAGACCTGCTGCTCTCAGAGAAAGAGGCTAAATGTGGGATAAAATTGTCAGGCACTGGGTTTGAAGGACACCTTTCAGTGCTGTAATTTAGCACATATGTGAATCGCACGCCGACTGACTCTGGGTGTTTTCAGACAAGCGGCTGTTGATGTTTCCTGCTCCAGGCCCAGTGCATATGAAGCCATTTTCCCTGGGATATGTTTGACTGGATGGTTCCTCCAAGACCCATGCAGTGCTCTATTGGATATTGCGTTTATCCAGTGTATCTTCTCAGCTGAAACATGAGAGTCAGCCGAAATTATGAAAAGGGAATCTGTTCTTAATATAAATATGCATCGGAGTATTAGGTGGCTATAGAAGGAGCTCTTCCAAACTCAGTGAAGCGTTGTATAAGTACAGCCTTATTCAAGCTAAACAGTTCACTTTGGTTCCCTTTCTCCCACAAGCTCTTTAGATCATGTAGCTTTTTTGACCAGGGCCTCCTGAAGACCCTCTGCATGTCATCTGTGCAAATTGCTCTTGCCTTGCCTCTCTTGGCTCAGGAACCTTGGGAGGTGGCCAGCAATCCTGGTTACCAAATTGTTCCTGATACCCCGTTCTTCGAAATGTGTCATTAAAGACCTTTTGCTATGAGGTAATGCTCTTTTAGCTCACTTTAACTGCAAAGCTGAGATAATCACCTCTCTAGCTCGTAGGCGAAATCAGTCATTGCCAAGATGCTCGAGAATGGGAATTAGCCTCGTGATTTTTTTCTATGTAGCTATGGGCAAGTAGCTGTGTAATTACCACTGGCTTCATTAGCAGCTCAGACCGGGGTATTAATGAAAGGAAACGAACGGCTCAGGCAGGCGAGCTGGCGTGATCATTGTGCTACAGCATCGGGTACAGCGAGGGAACGCTACAGCACAATGGCATCCATCATGGCTCTGAAGCAGATTTTCCATGCCAAGCCACTACCATTATGCCCTCCTACCGGATTGCAGCACAAAAGCTGTCTAGCTGCAGAAAAAAAGGGGAAAAAAGCCATGATGAAGGCCTTTCTTAGCCCCTATGCACTTTATTCGTTGCATTGTGCTCTGAAGAGCTCTTGGCAGGCTCTTGCCTCATTGCTGAGGTTGTGGGAGGGCTGAGAAGTCTAGCCTTTTCCCTTGTCTTTTTTTCCCTCCCTCTGCACGCTGTTAATCCAACCCTTCTCAGAGCAGCCACCAATAGCACTGTCAACCGATTTAAAAAAAGCCGGCATGTCCGTCACTCTGCTGAAAATCTATCCACTGTGACAGGAAATGAAAGTCACATCGCAGGCTTGGCGCCGTAGCTGTACCGTACAGTTTAGGACACTGCCAGTGAGGGTGGTATAGAGCTTCCTAATTCTCTCTGTCTTCTGGGACTAATTTAATCTCTTTTATCAACGGCACACTTGATTTATTCAGTCTTGAACTTACCTAGGTTATGTTTGACTTGAATTATTAAATGACTAGTATTTACTGTACATAAATTTTATCACTGTGTAACTCGATTTGCTGTAGGTTGTCCAGATTTAACTTTGGATTATACCACAAGTCAGCCATAACATTAACACCACCTGACTGGTTTACAGCTAGACAGCCCCATACACTGCAATGCACTGTGTTCTGACGCCCAGGGGTGGAATTTAGCAAAACAAAGCTACTGGGCAACAGGACTAGTGAAATTATGAAACTACTCTTCCTCCTTCATATTTACTGGTCAGCAACACTATATCTTCTTTGTCTATTGGATTTGTCAGCTCGCCAGCAGGATGACTTGCTAGATAATTTCACTATGGATTTTTGACTCGCCACTGGCCAGCGAACTAGTGTTTATTTCCAACCCTGGACTCCTTTCTATCATAGCCAGCATTAACAGTTTCAGCAGATTGTACTACACTAGCTCTTCTGTGGGATCACACCAGACATGCCAGCCTTCGCCCCTCAATCACATCAATAATCCTTGGTGCCACTTTTGCCGGTTCACCGTTTGCCCTCCCTTGGACCAGCCCTTACTCTTTCATACCTGGAATGCCCTACATTACTTGCCATTTTAGAGATGAATAGACCCAATCGTTTAACAATCACAATGTAAACCTTGTCAATGTCACTCAGATTCCTACACTTGCTTTTTTTTTCTGCTTCCAGCACATCAACTTCAGGAACTGACTGTTTATTTTCTGTGTAATGCATCCCAGTCATTGGCAGGTGCCACTGTACCAAAGTAATCAGTGGTATTCACATCAACTCTCAGTGGTCATGTTTTTAATGTTATGGCTGATTGAGTAGCCAGTTTTAAAATAGTTTGAAAAGCAGTTGCAGTAAAATTTTAGTGTATAGCTTCTGTGGTGAATTTACCACCAACTACAAAAAAAAGAACATGAAAATGTTAGTGTCTGAATTCTATATAAATATGTACAATATGGGGCAGTGGTGGCATGGCGGTAGGGTGCTGGATTACTGATCCAAAGGTCCGGGGTTCAAGCCCCACTATCACCGAGTTGTCACTGCTGCCCCCCCAGTGCAGCTAACTGGGTTATCAAAGGCCAGCCATGTCTCTCACTGTCTGTGGTGAGAGGCATGTAAAAGAACCATTGCTGTCGTTTGTAAAACGTAGGCCATTGGGTTGCCATCAGCATGTTTCTGCCCTGCGATGGCCTGACGAGCTGTCCAGGGTGTACCCTGCCCTCGCCCTGAGCCAGCTGAGATGGGCGCCTCCCCGCAACCCTAATTAGTATTAAGGGTTCACAAAATGGATGGATAGATATGTACAATATAATATAAACCATGTGGCTGTTCTAAAATTAAAGTCGTCATTTGCATCTAGTACTTAAGAAAAAACATAGGCAAGCTGCATTTTAATTAATTGACACTGCTTTTAAATTTGCATTATAAAATCTCTCTGCAGTATAAGCAGAAATATGACATGGGCAATCTGATCTTGCCAAGCTTCACCAGCAAAACACTACGTAATTAATTAACACCCATGCTGCTGTGAAAGTTATATGACATTACAGTCAAGCTAATTTATACTCATTTTATCAAATCAGTCATGATGTGCATGCTTGTTACACGTTAACATGCCGCACTCCGCTGATCAAGTGTACCACTGAAGGAATCGTAGGTTACACAAAAAAACAAACCCCGACCCCGACTGATTTCTGCTGATATCCTTGAGCACCAACGTAGAAGCACCACTCTGCCATTCCTGCATATTTTTCTAGCACTTCACTAGTATAGGTGATTACGTTACCATGGGAAACATGGTTGTGGATTATTATGGGATGTAACCCCTCCACTGTTCTGATCTTTCTCTTATAAACTCATTGAAGTTGTGTGTTTTCGTTCATGTTAATGCATCCTTTTAAATTTATAGCTGAGTTTTCACTAGAATTCTACAGTCCTTAAGGGAATTTTTGCTCTGCATGTTTAAATGGGTGGGTGGAGTATATTTATTTGTTTGTTTATTTGTTTTCTATTATAGCTCTAGATCTGTGCAAATTAGATGCTGTAACCTTTACTACAATGTTCTACACATAATTGCAACCCTTGCTTTATATAATACTGGAAATGAACTCCATAGACCATGATGATAAATAAATATTATAAACAGTTGTCATGGTAACAGAAATCCCAAGGTGTACTGCCAAACTGTAAAACCTGTAGGGGTGTGAGTGTGAAATATTCTCATTCTTGCATATTTTAAACCTTTGTAAACTTTGCTGCTGTTTTTCTCAGGTATAATTCAGGGTCATACCACTCCAGTGCAGCACAGATTAAAAATGTTATTCTTGGATATTTTTTTTATGTTAACACAACATATGTTACAATATTTGTCATTGTACACGTTAAGTGCGTTCTTCAAACCGTTCAAAACTCGCCTAGAAATAGGGTGTTAATCTATAACACCTTACACTGTTATCACTGTCCACAAAAACTCAAAGGTTTAAAGTAATCAAAGAATAAAGGAGAAGAAAATTTCGTGTTTGCATACTGTTGCTCCAGGACAATGTGTCCGCCCACACAGGTGGCAGTGGCAGAAGCAGCCAAGTGTGACTTTGAACCGGCCTTTCTCACCCGGCCGTCCACCGCCTGACTTCTGTCCGTTTCCCAAACTAAAATCAAATTTGCATGGTCACTTTTTTCGGAGTGATGACGATGTCCTCTATACACCCTCAAGCTAAGATCTTGTGCACACCTAGAAAATGCGATGAACAACGTCTAGTACTTGTTCAGAATTTCCTTGCAAACCTACACTGTTTACCTGGACCGGCTAGTCTTTACTGAAGGTTTTGAAAAACGGCTTGCAGGGTGCTTATCAGCTCAGTTTGCTCATAGCTCTAGTGCTTTCCTTCTTGGCCTTCCTGGCAGGAGATATAGTGCATTAACTCCAGTGATTGATTTGCTTGCTTCTGGTTACCTGCTTACTCTGATATGACAAGAGCCACTTATAAGCCAGCCTTTAAAATCAGGAGTAATGGAAGTAATGTATAGTTTTCTTTAGTCCTTTTACAATAATTTAATTGTTACTGCTTTTCTGCCGTGATGCTTAAATAAATCCTAATTCACTTGGTTTCATGATTTTTTTTTTTTTTCTTCTTCTTTTCTTTTTTCTTTCAGAGGTCGCTAAAGGCGACGCTAAATTACACAACTGCACTCATGTATTGGTGTTGAGTTGCTGGCTGAGGGCTTAGCCATCCTTATTTTCATTATAACCTCATCTGTACCAGGGATGTTCACAATGGCTTTGGTTTAACATCTTTCTGTCAGATCCATTAACTTATTTTACGCCTTGATTGTGTCTAGACTGGTGATAAAGCAGTGAGAACATAAGAACACAATTTGTGTTAAATAGCATCACCATTACACCTCACATATTGCTTATCATTTGCCAACAGAAGCTTACAGAAAGCAAGTGGGAGCATGTAAAGATGACGGTCTTGGTTAATACTCTGTTTTTTTTAGTGTACTTTTTGTAAATGCCGTGTTTCATCTGTTTAAATCGAACTCTGGTGCATTTACTGAAAACACTGAAAGCACCAGATTCCAGTTGGTTCAGTTAAAGTTGTTTAGTTGTAGTGAGAAAATGTTTCAACTTTAAACTGACCCAAAGGGAACCGAACATGACCTGGTGGAATTATTTCTTGGATGGAAACTGTTAAAAACTGAGCTGTGAGATATATGAAGGACTGAAATGTTTAAAGAAATGTGAAGGGGAAAAACAAGTGAGTGATTTTAACACAAAAAAAAGTTTTAAAAGAGTTATTTCTACAGTGAGTAGAAAGTAACGTATTTGGCGGCACTGCAGCAGTCCTGTTTTCCATGCACGAGTCATTCATTCATTCATCCATTTTCTCAACCGCTTAATCCTAATTAGGGTCGCGGGGAGGCTGGCGCCCATCTCAGCCGACTCTGGGCAAGGGCAGAGTACACCCTGGACAGCTCGTCAGGCCATCACAGGGCATGCATGAGTGATTTTAATTTTCAAATGAGTCCTTCACATAAGTGACTGGTTGTTTACCTTTTTGTCCATCTTCACAAAGTACAATCAAAAGGTTTGTGCGTATGCAGCAGGAGTGAGCAGTAACTCTCGTGAGATGACAGACATCCCTCTGTCAACATCAGGACCCATATTGCCCAATGCAAATTTGGGATTTGTGCAGTTGGCAGTGGGGACTCTTGAAATATTTCAGCAAGCCTGAAGCAATGGAGCAATGAACCAGTAAGGTGTCTTGGGTGGCATGCATGTTCGGACGACAATTTGCCCCTCTTGATACATGCCACTCAAAACACCTCACTCAGCTCATTACTGCATTGCTTTAGGCTTGTTGAAACATTTTAAGGGTCTCTGTTGCTGTTTTCCCAAGTTTGAGGTTTGCTTTCTGGTCCAAGGTAACATCATAAATGTGCATGTTGTCACAAAATTTGTATAATACAGGTCCTGATATGGACAGTGCATTGTTATGCTGCATACTGGCTCACAAGGTTTCCTGCTAACTCTTGATGTACACATGACCGTGCTCGGCTCTATTTGTTTGCTACTGGAACAGTCCTGGGACTTTATGATCGTGCCTCTAATTTCTTACTTATGAGCGCAGTGGTAAAGGCTTTAGGTTACTGATCAGAAGGTTGGGGGGGTCAAGCAGCAGTACCACCAAGCTGCCACTGTTGGGCTCTTGAGCAAGGCCTTTAAGCCTTTCTGCTTCAGGGGTGCTTCATCATGAGGTGGACCTTGTGGTGTGACCTCAACTTCCGAAAAAGCTGGGATATGCTGTGTGACAAAGAAAGGCTACTTCTTCTGACCCATAACCGAAAAAGTTTTATAAGTGCAATTTCAGTTTTAAAGACATTTTTGTCAAATTATGTCCAGGGTATATTAAACTTTCAAAACCTTAAAATAAAGCAAACAATCCAAAAGGATCAATTTTACACAGATTGAAGCTCAGCCAATGGATTAATGAGTGTGAAAGTGCTCTGACTCTGGTATCAAATAAAAAGATGTAATTGGTGCGAATGTTGGAGTGTGGAGTGTTTTTCCCAGACAGTCTTGCTGCGTGTACTTTATTCATTATGAAGCACAAATCAATTGAGGTAGAATCTGGGGAATCTCATTTCTCAAACCTTAAAAAAAAAAAAAAAAAAAAACTTTTATTTTAGTATACTGCTTTCTTTACTCCCAGTGGGCTACAAATGCCACAGACCTATTGTAACAGAGGGCACATAAAGTGCAAAGTTTGCTATTGGACTGCATTGTGTCACAAATTGGCATTCAGTGCATCTGAATACATATTCAGACCGAGTGTGCTCGGTCAATAACCCATTGAAGAGTCGAGTCCTGGGTTATGGCCACCGCGAGAGTGCTGGCTTTGTGTTTTTTTTTCGGCTGCTGACCCTGCAGCTAGAGCCGATCATGATGCTTCAAGCCATGATTAGCATCATTATAGTCTGTGTGGGCTGCTGAAAGGGCCAATGTCACACTTCAGTGTATAACTGTTTTTTTTTTTTTTGTTTTTTTTTGGCCAGGTGTGTGTGTGTGTGTGTGTGTGTGTGTGTGTGTTCAGACCACACTTTCAAGCCTTTTAGAACCCATTCAGATTACAGCTACAGCTCTCATGTAGTACAAGCTAGGTTAGCCCTCCACCCCCCACCTCAAGGTTCATCCACTTTTGTGCTTGTTTTCAGCCTCCTTTCTGTCTTTTCTCTAGTGACTTTGTGGATGGAGGATATCCAGGTGCTTTGTTGTACTTTGCACTAACACTCTGATCATCTGCCTTGCTGGCTTGGTGGGAAATTCCCAGCAGTACAACCTTTCCTGCAGTATGTTTTGCTGCTGTACAAACCGCACATGTCAAACCAGGCAGCAAAGAACTCAATCAACGCACACATGCCATGACCTTCACAGTGACAGCTCAGCTGTAAACTCCATGATGTATAACTGGATAATGATGGCAGGCTTCCATTATGGGTCAGCTAGATTAAATGCATTTATTTTTTTATACATGTGTATGTCTGATTAGTTCTCTACAGCCAATTCAACAGTCAATGACCTTGTCTAAGACTAAGCTGGAACATTTTTTACCTCTGCAAAGGCTGTCAGAGGCCCTCAATTTGTGTGTTTTTAGAAGGAGTACACAAAAGGTTGTGTGGATTTTCATAAAATTTTTACCAGAGGTTGGGCTTTAGACAGGGAAGACCACCACCCTCCAAGTTTAGTCTTCTCCAATTCCCACGAGTCAAGTATTACCTCACTACTCACGACCACCACCAACCAGGGAGGGGTGTAAGCAAGTGTGTGCCCCCTCTTTGACATGTGATACTGCCACTCACATCTTTATAAACTGCTTGCATATGCGAATTGGAGGGTGGCCTAACACACTCTGAATGAAAGCGGTACCTGCTACTTTGTATGCATGCGCTCAGACACCCATGATTGGCTGATGATGTAAGTGACAGGGAGGTGAGAGCTCGACCATTTAACTTCCATGGACTTCCGCCACGGACGGCTGCAGCATCAACCTGGATTACGCATAGGATAATTTTTGACATTTGATCCATATTGGGGTTTGTTGTGCCTGGCACTTGATTTGTAATGTATTTTTGCTTTAATGGAATATTGTCACTTTTAGGGTTAAGCTCCTCCCAAAGCAATTCTGACTAATCTCACACACATCATTATTTCCGAATTTTTTTCCATTCAAGTGAAACCCTTGCACTGTGTGCATATAGTGATCATCATAAGCAGCACCCTATCCTTGCTTTTTATTTTTCATTTAGCCATGCTCAAAAGGCCTAATGAACCAGATTTTGTTTAGAACTATGGAAATGATGACTAGACAACTACTTGAACAGATGAATCATCCGGTGGCCATCCTGATTTCTAAAATTAAATTTAATTTCTGCTCTGATTTGGATCTGCTTGTTTGCGTTACTGAAACCTGACTCGTATTTGTAGAGAGGCCTTATTTTAAACCCCCAGCCCTTTGTTAATCCGGTTAGTGTCTTGGCTCCAAAATCCTGCCGAATGTCACTGACTGACGGAGGTAGCTGAAAGCTCCTTTCATGATCTTGAAAGTCTAGATGGATCTCATGCCTGTGAAATCCTCTGAATCATGATTCCTCCACTTCTAGCTTTGGTCTCACATCCAGACTTTTCTCTCGTCACACACATAGCTGCCTCGACTCAACAGAAAGCCATTGTTATAATCTTGGCCCCTTTTTTAGTCTTTTCCCTCCCGGACTGAGCTGTGTGTGAATTCACAGCTTGAGCTAAACATAAATGTTGAAGTCAGCTTTACATAAGTGATTACTACTGCTGCCCATGTATTGTGTGTTGCACACGTTTAGAGCGTGTGCAAAATCATAAACACTAATGATTATGAAAATTAGGTGTTTATATAAAAAGCTTCCTAGTCTCGGTTTAGGATCAAACCTCGTTAATGGTGGTGTTCTTTATTATGTGCTTCAGTCTTTATCCTTTCCAAAGCCTACATTCACGTTTTTTCACTAATGTGACTTATGCCCATCTTAATAACCAAACACAGATGTTATCACTTCAATCCGTATGCAGTTCTCATCTGTCCATCTTCTATCACATCATTAGAGGTTGGCATTGATGGTGCTGACTGGACCCTGCGTGAGTCCAATGCAAATCAGTTTGAGATAGGCGGATCAGTGCGATCTGTTAGATATGCAAATGGATGCTTTCCATCCCCCAGGGAGCGAGTGACTCGTGAATGGCTGAACATTTGTCACCCCTGGTGTTGAATATCTGGCAGACGTCCCACTCAGCCTTTCTGTTCAGTGGCCATGAGTTACTACTGTTTGAAGAGGTGCCATGGATATGTATTGCACTAGGGATGTAGAAATGGTATGTTTGTCTTTTTAAGAGAATCCAGGTTGGATCCTGTTTAATACTAGTTTACGTGATTTTATGTTGAAGACAAGCATGCTCTGGTCCTTGATGCCCCCAGATGGCAGTTTTATTTAACGTGGGAAATGCTGTCGTGCTATTTTGGTTAGCCTCAGTCTTTTCTTCTGTGAAGTTTTAGTGCTCTGATCTGAGTGTGAATTCTCAGCACATGAAAGAACACAGCAGCTCCCAAACACACAAACACACTTCAGCTCTGTGTTTCTCAAGACTCCAGAGTTTTATTAGCATGATTGAACCACAACTCAATCTCTGTGAAAGATCCTTTTAGAGAGATTGCATGTTAGACTCCGAGCTGCTTCCTGCTCTACAGTCTCCGCCGATTAGTCATCCCGGATTCAGCTTTTCGGTTATTTTTATCTACTTCTATATATTCCTATATGTGTGCCATATGAATGATGTAATGCTGTAAACGAGGGAACAACGCACACGCTGGATGACGACTGAATAAAATGGTTGCGCCCTATAGAAATATGGCAGAATTCTATTTATACGGGCTCTGACGTACCAAATTGAGGTTGAAGAACAAGGGAGCAATGATCACTTTCCTCATTTGCTTGTGGAAATAACTTCTTACAAGGAGGTTCTAGTAATCTAGTGTATTTGTTGTAGGGAACAACGCCCCCACCCTAAAAAAAAAAAAGAGGCTGACCCTGTTGTAAATAGCATGAAGGCAGAGCCAAGAGAGCCCAAGAAGGGTGCAGGAAAGGTGATAGTCTCATTACTACTGATCACAACTTTCCAATCGTGTGCGAGTTCTTTATATGGAAGATGGCAGTTAGCGCACTTTTTTTTTTTTTTTTTTTTTTTTTTTTTTTTTCCCCCCCGACTAAAGATGTCCTAACAGCTGCACATGTCTCTGATGATGCATATGTTAGCCATAAGCCTCCTAGCTTTGTAGCTACTGTGTGTCATTGACAGCAAGCTACTGGGTGTGATGGCAGTGACCAAATTTGGAAAAGGGAACCTAATTAAAAAAACCATTGCTTTGTCAGTGGGTTTCACTTTTTGTACTGATATTTGTCATGCTTATAAGGCAACCTCTGATGCACTAAAATGATGATCAGAAGTTCAGGAACGACGTCAGAATTCAGTTTAACATGTGAGGTTCGACTGCAGTGGATGGTGTGTATACATCTGCAAAAACTTTCAGCAATAGGTCTGACGTAGCTGGTTGATATGTTAGAATCATGGCTGGGAACTACTGTGGCCATTATGTGTGACCATTGCGGCAAGTTTTGGAGCATCTACGTTGCATCTGTCATGTCTACGGTAGTTACTGTGAAGCATGCGTTGCCGTTCCATGTACATTTTTACCACCACAGAACTCTACAGTAGCATCTGGTAGGCCATGTTTCCCTCACAGATGCATTCACGGATTGAAATGATCCGGCATTTGACGCACAGCAAATTCTTACATGACCAAACTTACTGTGGATGGGAGCCACACCCTCCTGTAAAGCCCAGCTCTCACGTATTGCAGTGGAAGTGTACAGAACAGTTACAGACTCCCGGAAGGCTAAAAATTGTTTGCTGTGGTCCAGCGTGAAGTCATTCCACCTATGAGAGACCGAGGCTTATGTCTGACAGTGGATTTAGAGACACAGGACTCTTTCAGACATGAAAGGTCATAGTTTGTGCATGGCAGAGACATTTACAGTTACCCTGCCTACAAATGGCTTCACTAGGCTGTTGCTACATTTTAAACTCATTTTTCTACATTGTGCCTTGGACATCCAGAGAAAAACAAATCTATACCCTTTCTCAGTGAAACCTTTCCTGCACAACTGTTTAAATTTAACACATTGTAAATGGTTTGTATATTTTTGATGGCCCAAAGCACTTGCAGGACACAAGCACTCCACAAGCACAAGTACTCTTTTTTTTTTTTTTTTTTTTTTTTTTTTTAATCCCACCACCTGCTATTTTGTGCATGCAAACCAAGCAACACGGTCTGGCTGTATTACTCAGCATAGTAATTGGCTTGAGTGAATTCTAAACAATTTTCCCAGGGTGTGAAAACATTAAGAAGGGTTTCTGTTAACCTGCTTAATGCGCAAATCAAAATTAAACAAATAATGTTGGTGGTGAAATCTTTCAAACACTGCAAAAATATTTTCAAACTCGCCTGAGGGTTTTTTTTTTGTTTTATTTTTAAAGACTTTTCAGCAAATCGATATTTAGCAGAATTCAAATGGAAATATTTTTTCGCCATTTAAGTCACATGACAAGAAGAATTATCCCAATAACATGGCACGTGTTTTCCATCACCATCTTCAATTGAAACCCAGATTTAATTGAATATCCTCACTCAATACAAACCCAAATCATTCGCTGATGTGTTTTGTTTCCTTTGTTTTTTTTTAATTGAAAGCATTTATTATCAAGATAGGAGAGACACTAGGGATATATAAAGTGTCCCACTTTATTTTCCATAAATTGTAGTTATGTGCACAATTAATCATTGTACTGCTTCTTTTAGTCAAGTTAATTTGGCCTCTGAGAAAACATGACGTGGGGTCGGACAAGCACACTGGTGCGTTAACGGATTTATGGTTCGTCCAACCAAAAGCTCATTAACTCTTATGTATTTAAAAGTGTTTTTAAATGTAGTTTTTGGGTGTGGGTTTACCTCTTGTTGACTAAAGATCACATTAAAGCAGGTGAACCTGGCTCAGTTTATCCTATTAAAAGTCACTCGGACCAAAGGGCAAATGTTATTTTTGGGGTGAAGTAATGTGTGTCGAGGGATGGGCCAGACATAACGGCATTCATCTCTAGTCCAAAAAAGAGACATTCGAGGCTAGCAATTCACACCATGATGCGGTTATTTATATAGGGGTTCCATTTGTTTGTACCTCTCTGAGGCCGAAATGTCCCCACAAGGATAGTGAAAACTGACAAAAGCTAATTATTTTAAATTCTTTTTTTATTTCTGAATTTTTTGCTTTTAAAATCAAAAATAAGAAATGATACAAGTGCCAAAAGCTTTAATTTTTATTACTGAGGTTAGGTTTAGGTGCAGAAATAGCATTAATTAGCTGTATTAATCATATCATGTATATATATTATACTTAATATTATATGTATTATGTCATTGAACGTTTTTGTTTTCATTGTTTTGAATGGCCCTGGGGCAGTGGTGGCCTGGTGGTAGGGTGCTGGATTACTGATCCCAAGGTCGGGGGTTCAAGCCCCACTATCAGCGG
>JAQMYF010000001.1:42641622-42655108 GCA_030014195.1 Neosilurus mollespiculum
TCTCTCTATCTATCTCTCTCTCTGTTTTCTCTCTATCTCTCTCTATCTCTCTCTCTCTCTCTCTCTCTGTCTCTCTCTCTCTCTCTCTCTCTCTCTCTCTGGCCATGCAACAAAGGCAGACAGTGCTGGCTTTTTTTCCTTTACTCCAGTTTCATCCCTTCTGTCTACTTCATTTCTTTCCATTGTGTCCTTCTCATTAATCCTTCCTCTCTTCCGCATTCTGTCCCCTAACGCCTGTTTTGCCAGAGGTTTAATGTTTGACCCCTCGTCATGGCGAGGTCAGACACAGACTCCTAATGGGACTAGGTCTTCCGAATAGCACTCTTACTGCTCTTTCTGTTTAATTAAGTTATTTCCCAGCATCCCTGAGGTGGTGTTAGAACCACTCTCTAGATGAAAACCTGGCTAGTTAGTGTCTACCTTGAAATTGAATTTTTTTTTCTGTAGGTTTTTTTCTGTTTATGAGGTGTAAATATTTGGGTGGAATGACCTTGTTGTACCGTGGCTTGGTAATGAATGAATACAGATTTCAGCAGCCTCAAGGATGAGAATATCATTTTAATTGCACACTCCAATTGCAGCTGAAAAGGTCAATTGGATACACCCTAAAAATGCCATTTTTGAATTATTGCCCAGAGGCTTGAGATTTAGACCATAATTTTTTTTTTTTTTTTTTGTAGATTGATATGAGACCTTCATCAGTATATTGCATGCAATCCCTGGTTTCCGAATATAACACTAATCAATATTTCTTCTCTCTTTTCCCTCCTTATGAATACGATCTTTCTGTGGATGCTGGATTCCCACCACAAAGGTAAGTCAATTCCTCTTTCCTTGACATCCCAGTGCTAAATGTAGAGCTGTGAGTCTTACCAATGTGCATTTAAACCCCCTTTGGAACGATCAGGCTTTCTGTATCAATACCATTTAATACACCGGCTTAGCATACAAGTCGTACTGAGTAAACCTTATTATACACTTGGCGCATATTTCCTGGACCGTTTTCGTCAGTCAAAACTTAATGACAGATTATGGATTTAAATCTTTTTAGACATGACATTACTAGAGCAGACGGTGACTGTAGTCCGGGTTTTGCAATCATCCGTGCTTTGGGTTTGACCAGTCTTGCTAAAATTCATACTCGTCATAATTTCTGTGACTCAGTACCACAGAAGCCTGCTGCAATACGGTGCAATATGACCTGATCAAAACATTGAGCAGACAAAAATAAAAAACACTTGAAGCTCATAAGCTTTTTTTCCCCCCCAAAAGAAAATGAAGGAAATTCAGCTTTGTTGCTACTTTTCTTCAGCTATTGCACTTGATATTGACTATCCATTAATGTGCCATGGAGCTGGGTGCTAAATTGATATTGAATTTTTGATATTGAATTGAATTTTTTGGTTTAGGATGATGTGTAAAATAAAAATTGCGATTTACTTAAAAACTGGCTAATTAACACAGAGCATGCAAAGTTCCACAATTTTTATATGCATAAGGTTATTTATTTATTTATTTATTATTATTTTAACTTTCCTGGGTCTGTAAATTTTGCCCAGGTTTCTTTACTGCCTCGCAGTCATTGTTCTGGTATAGGCTCCTGTACTCACCACCCAGTAGAAAAAAAATCTGTATAGAAGATGGATGGATTCCATAACAGCTGGACCGCCCTCTGTCCATTTCCATGGAATATAAACACACAGCAGCAAGATGGCAACAGACCTGTCAAAGAGTGACAAGCTCAAAATGCTCATCTTGAAATCTGTCCACGTCTCCTCTGTAATTTGGAAATGGTTTGGTTATACAAAGTCTGACAACACAAACCACTGTCCGCTGGAAAGTATGTCTGAAATCTGTAGCTTTTTAGGTAGTAGCATAACAAATTTATTTCGGTCATCTCAAAACACCTCCAAACGCTTGCTAAAAACAATTTTTCCCTTCATAATAAAAGTCTTTCTTCAGGTATAAGTGACGTTACAAGTTACACTTATTTGTTTGTTTGTAAATGTGTTTACTTCATATTTCATTGATCCTCAAGAGGAAAGCGAAGAATGAGTAGCTACTGTGGCGCACTCAGGAAAGAATTCCAGGTGTAAAACAATCCAAGAAATGTGTGTTTGCAGTTCTTCTCTGTGTTAAGAGTCTTAAAATAAAATACTGTTGTTTCTTAAAGAAAGTGAAATGATAAATTTGATGTAGGTTAAAAAAAAAATCTAAGATTTTAATTTATTCCCTACTGGCCCACCCTAGTGTTCCATTTAGAAAACCACTGATCAGGATAGAGGTCAGTGAAGATATTCTAGATTGTCAGCTTTATCTCCAGGGGCCTTAGTGTCAGAGGTAGTCTGAAGTGGTGATCTGGAGCACTACAATCAAACAACACATTGCATCATTAGTAGTAATAGTAGCAACAGGTTTTCTTGATATTCTTTTAACTGTTTACTAAAGATTTTTAGTAAACTGGTAATTGTACACTACATGATGGATAGAGAACATGCTTTTTTTTTTCTTACACTAAAACCCATCATTAAGGGGTCAATTGATCACCAAACAGCAGGGCATCTGTTTGTGACCCTGTTTAGACCCAAAAGTTTAGTCATCAAAACAGCAGTGATTAAACAACCGATTGGTCAAAACAGAAGAAATTGGCTGTGTGTGTGATCCAACACAGTGACTTTTTTATGCAAGATATCCTCCAGATATACACAAGTATATTTATTATATATCAGCTTGATTATCTTTCCATTTAATATTCTGATGGAAGTTTATAATACAGAAGGTTCTGTGACCTTGTCACAGGCCTGCATTAGTGACAGAAAACAGTATTATGGGAAGATCGACTACAAGAGAACAGGAGCGTGAGAACCATCTCGGGTGCATGTCTGATTAACACGCACACACAACATGCTCTGGACCACCACTGCTGCCCCACTACACAGTCATGCCTCTTAAGAAGCTCTATTCAGCCACTTTAGATAAAGCCCACTTTATTCCTCTCCTCTCCCGCTGAAGTGCATAAGGATGATCTCCCTCCAGCTGAAAACAGAGAAGAGAAAGACAGCCGTGTTTAAAAAAAAAAAAAACTCTCTAATGTGTTCACTCTCTGACAAGACACGCTACAGGAATTCTTTTATTTCTCCCACTGAGTAGTTAAGGAATTATTACACACACAAAAAGAATTAAGTATGTTTACATTGAAGTACAATGGTGTCTAATAAGAGAACAGTTTACTCTGAAGCATATTTCCATGTACTGCAGAGCATCTGTTGCTCATAGTGCGGCGCATCCGTCATCCATGTGAGCTTGATTATGGTGCAGGATTTATTACAGCTGGTAAAACTAATCCGTACCCACACAGCATTTATTGCTACCGTCGGGATCACACTACCCAAATTCAAGTCTGTTTTGGTCTGGTTCAAGTCTCAAGTTTCCAGTGTGGAGCCTGAATATGAATATTGGGAATGACATACAGGCTTTGTAGTGCAACATAATTAAAGAACAGTGCATGTCAGAAAGTCGAAGATGTCTGAATGTTTGGTATTTTCTTGACAACTCTTACACTGTGTTCTTTGACACTCCTTCTGTATCCATGATAGATATTTCCCTGTTATTAATTACAAGGACATGAAGGATGATTGATTGGGGTCAAACTTGTAGTGTTGCTAATCTCCTGACCAAGATACAGCAAGAATTTATGGCACTATGATTGCCTACTCTGACATGGTAACCTTCATGAAAGACAGATCTCGTGTAATCTGATCCGAAGATCTGAAGTGTGCCTTTTGTGTGTTAGCTGGATATGGTCATTAAACGTATGGAGAAGCTATTGGATAAACAGCAAAAATTCTTGTATACGGTTAATTGCACTCTAGCTCATTTGTTTCTCTTATCCCTTCTACGCTCTCTTGTTTTTGTTCTCTGTGATTGTTGGTTGTCTGTCTGCACAGTGATGAGTATTTCTGTTTGCTGAGTTTAGATGTCTTTAGAGAGTCTGTAGCATGTACATCTCCACTCAACTTGTTCTCCTCTTGCATTACTAACTCACTACATTGCATTACTCAAGCTAATCTAACAGGCTTATCAGAGTTTCTCTTTTACAACATCATTACGACTCGTCCACTGCTGTCCACAGAGGCATCTCAGATGCTCGATCAGTCCCATGTTACTGTATTCTGAAACTGGTTTACTGTAGCATGCTCCTGGCAGGTCTGCTTCTGTGCACCATTCAATCTCTGCAAATGATCCAGAGTGCAGCTTTAAAACCTGTTTTTGAACCTTCTGAAGCTCTCCCACACCACCATCCCTTTACTCCACTTCCTCCACTGGCTTCCTGTTGCCGCCTCCAGAAGATTTAACACTGACGCTTGCCTACACACTCAAAAATGAAGCAGTACCACCTACCTTAAAGCACTCATCACACCCCGCACTGCGCCTCACTCCCTCCGATCCTCCTGCGCTGCTCCACTGGTCCCACCATCTCTCAGGAAAAGCATACATCAACCCTCTTCTCTGTTCTGGCACCCAGGTGGTGAAATGAACCTGCTTTTGACTGTCTTCAAACAATAATTAAAGAAGCAGTTTGTTAAGGAGTGTTTAAATTTGAGTATGTGGATATATTTCATGATCGAGATATCCGAGCACTCAAGGACCTCTGACACACGCTTTAAATGTCTGGAGTTTAGATTCTTGTGATGGCCATGGTGTGCATTAATAAATGCTCTGTTTCTCCTGTTATCTGTTGTAATGTTTGTCTTGAAGTCATTTGAGAATTTTCCAAACCCAGTGTTAAAAAGGCGTCCCTGCCAAAACATTACCTTTACTGCTACTTTATTAAAAGCACAAAACAAATGTCTGACATTGACAGAAAGCTTTTATTTCATTTCTATGGCAAATTTTAACTTGAAATTTCAAGTTAATTGCTAAATGTGAATTCAAATCTATTGTTTAATAGCATCACATCCTCTCCTGTGGATTACAGATCACCATTAAACCATCAAGGCCATCAAAATTCACAGTCAGCTTGAAAGTATTAACAAAACCCAGACTGATATGTTAAAGTGCCAGCAGAATTTCAAAATAATCAAGGCCATTACAGTTAGATATCAGCTTAGAAGGCACAAGGCACTTAGGTCTTCTTTGTACAAATATGAGTTATATGAATAAAAATGAGTGTCATGTTAAAGTGCCAATTGAATTTGGAAAAAAGGTTCATGATAGTTCACTGCATGCAAATATGAAAAAATATACAGGTATTTGCCCATGAATCCCACAGTGCTGTGTAATGTAGACCGGTAGGGCCTGTACAAACCATTTCAGTAGAATGTTTTGCTTTGAGACTCAAATGAATTACATCTAATTTACTTAAATTTAGAAACTTTGCAAACTGTGCAGGCAACTTTTATTTTCTACACAGATCTGCTGACATCTTATCAAAATGAACTTTTACACCTACAACTATTCATCTTTAGCCAGAGTGATTTGGTTTGGTGGTAAACAACCTCACAGGTACAAAAGGAAAACACAGCTACATTAAAATGTACCTGTATTGGTCATCTTTACAGCATAATTTGTATGTAATATGTTTGAGCGATACAGATGGTTATTTTAACATAAATGGCCATAAAAACAACCTGGTATCCCGTGGATTACTAGCGGAGGCTGAACTGAAGGGGTTAGCAGCTTAGCAGTCGTTTTTTATTTATTAATTTTTTTAAGGGTTCCAGATATTTAAGGACATTATTTATTATTGCCAGACGAATGCTCGGGCAAGTCAAGTAATCGATGATGGAAGTCCGGGTCGGTAATGATTTTTCAAACTTCCCTCCTGCCCGGCCCTTCCCCGCTTCCCCGGTCAGTGTCCGCAACTCTGGCTATTTTGTAAAAGTCCAGGACTGATGCTGAATAATGCTGATTGCCGGACCGATTATGGTAAATGTCCAGAAAAGGGTAGGGACCCTGGACATTTGCGATTGCCAGACTTTTGAGGTTCCCAGGCAGCCTATCCCCCCTAATAATCTGAGAAATCGGGAGAGTGAAGTGTAAATATGAAAATTGTTAAATATGAAATTGGTTTTAAAAATTTGTACCACTTCCCAGTGTTGACATTAAGCATTAAGCATGTTTTTTTGGTATCTGCTAGCTAACGGTTAGCATCTGTTGCAATCAGGGCAAGTGTAATGTTAAGGAGCCATGGCACATAAGGTGCAGTGATGCTTATGTTGCCTGTAACATCTGTTTCAGAGCACCATAGCTGATATTTCAGGCACTTAGGTGGCACCAGAATGAGGCAGCAATGGTTCCATGTTTTGGTACCCAACCCTAGTCTTTTAGGAGTGTGTTCAGCCCTCATTAATGCAGCAATCGCTGTTTAAATAATTAGTTATTAGACTGTTTGAACCATCTTGGCACATTGATATTGTAGCAGTTTGCTCATTTTAATATAATACAAATCAACTGTGTAGGTAGAAACATGTCCCCTCAAGGGCTCTCAGAAAAGCGCTAGAAAAAGGAAACGGACTAAGGATAAGAGCAATTTAAGGCAATTATTAATAGAGATAATTGCCGTGAAAATGGAGAGCACTTGAGCACAGAGTGGTGTCTTGTCACCCCAGCCTCAAATCTTCACTGTGATATGTTTAGTGTGTGAAAGACACAAAGCTTAAAATCTAAAGCAGTCCTGTGGGGGTTTGTTTTTAATATATCCATAGGCAGGAATGAGAAAGTATTCATTATTCAGACATCTGCAAGTGAGAGTGGAGTCAGAAAGAATTTCCCCATGACCCGAACACCCCAGGGGCTGGGATTAGTTGCGACATGCCTTCGTCTCACCTCCAGTCTCGGCTGTACTCTCTGACCCCTATTACTGCATCTAGAGGTACAAAAGTAAATAAAAATCCCTCTCAGCTTTATATCTGTTAACAGCTTGATTGGTTTATGTACAGGAAGACTGCTTTTTACCACATCGGAGTCTTTAATCATTATAAGTAGTGGGTGGGATGACTTGCCGAAAAATGCGTCACACATTTTCGCAGACCCGATTTCCCCACCTGATTGCTTTCTCATTTTTTCTTGGAGGAAGATTTATGGCCTCCCGAATCGCCGGGACAGGCTATTACCATGAGCTCTTAAAAGTCATCATTCAAGTGAAGAGGCAAATGTGTCACACTTTCTGGAGGACCTGACTCAATGTTGTTAGCATCCTGTTCCCATGTACCAGATGAGCTCCGTGTTCTATCACAGGATGCTCTGTTATTCTGGACGTTCCCGACGAACCGCTGCCTTCAAAGACTAACCAATTTGTCACTTTTACAGTGCTTGAGAATTCATTCGCTTTTCATAACACGAGTAGAATAATACAGGGTTAGATTTACACATTCCATAACTTCTCATTCCAGTGGTTTTGTTTGTGAAAGAGTGAAATGGGTTAGAATTATTTAAGACTCAAGTTCATTATGACTGAATAATTCTCTTGAGGTTTGCTTGAGATTGCTTTTTTAAATCACCAAATTCACTCAAGTATTACCCAGAGCCCATAGCCTACAATAATAATAAGGAAAAAACATTTTAAGTTTTTCGAGATTTGAGGAGACCATAGTAGTACTACCAGCTGTGCAGTCAGCAGGGGCAACTCTAAAGTCTCAGCGGGACTATGGCTTTTCTTTACCTTCTTTTTTTTTTTCTTTTTACTCAATGCACTGAAATAAATAACACTATGCATTGAGTACAATCCCTTTTACAAATTTGAAATCTTATTTGTTTGCACGACTGACATTTTTCAAGATCATGTTTCCCTTCTGCTGCTCAAACCACTCAAAACATTCTCCACTCAGCTCTGTATGTGAGATGGGGAAATGGAGCTCCAAGAGGAAGTCGATAAATATCAGAGAGCTCCGAAATCGTGCAAATAATTTCATAAAATTTCAGAGAGCTCCTCCACTAAATTCCAAAATTTTGCAAGTGTGCTAATATCACCTTGTAATATGTTCATCCCTGTATAATATGGTAGTCTGATTTCATGTAGAGATGATTAAAGCATTAAATGAAATCTGTAAGAGCCTAATTCTCACCCCAAATTCAAACCCCATGCAGGGTTAAGCCTTGGTCTCACATAGCAGAAATTACATCACGGTAGACAACATGTGTCTTTTGGGGTTGACAGGCATTTTCCCATATTTGTTCAGTGTACTTCCATTGGAATGCTTGAGGGCCAGGAGGCCGTCTTAGGAACCGAGAGAGTGTGGCTTCCATTCCTGCAAAATTTGGTCGTGTAGAAATTTGTTGTGGGGAAAGTGCCTGATCAATTTATTCATGTTTTTTTCAAGTGGTGACCATGTCTTGTTCCTCCGGCCATATTTACCAGAGACTGCCTCCAAATTTTGTAGGCATGGCTGTGGCAGTCCCAAATCCTCGGCGTTGTGAGACCTTAATGTTGGTTTATTTGTGAGATTACTTCAATTCAGTATGATGCTTGGTGGATTAACTGATTCTAAACAAATTCAAACGAATTTCATAAGAATAATTCCTTTACATGGCCTCGGTTTGCCCTACAGTGCTGTGCTGTAAGCAGTGCTGTTCCTACATTAAGCACTTCATGAATTGTACACATCTTACGTTGTTAAAACTATGGATTTAGCATCTTTTTTGCCCTAGAGACACCAGCAAGCATTCTTCCCATATTTCTTTGGTAGACACCATTGGCTGTTGAGTCCTACGTTATTGCTTTTTGAAGATGAGTCACCCCTGGCCAGGAGTGTGATCCTGCCATCCCCAATTTGTGTGCTCGGTTGTCACTTTATTCTTTATTTTATCTCTGCATTGCCTTGACCACAAGTCTCCACTACAGACCTCTATCTCAGCAGGAGGCCCATCCCATGTGAAAAAAAGAAAAACAAAACAAAAAAATCATGGGTTTAAGAATGGGCAGCGGCTGTGAGAGTAAGAGCTGTGTAGGATTGATGAAATTTCAGCGACATACACTCCCTGACCTCTAAACCAGCCACGCTTCATAAAACCCGGCCCTGTTGCTGTCAGATTCTCAACCCATCTTACTTGGTTAGACCCTTGCTTCTGCCCAATCACTGGGGTGCCTTGTCTCTGCTCCAATCAACATGACCGATGCAGCTGTTACAGGCCACTGAGCAAGCTGAGACGACTATTGCTCACCGTGCTCTTTTGCCACTTTGACATTTAGAAAGTCAGTTTGTGTTTATCTGTCCCAATCTAACCATTTCGTCTGTCTGAGATTGCCTTGGCTTTGGCTGGTCAACATAGGCTGTTGTATAGACCAACATGGTTTGTTTTTTTTGTGTGGAAGTATTTTATTTTTGAATTTTATGGAAAGAGATTATTGGTTACTGATCATGAACAATTATTCATGAAGGTGAAATTCATTCTCATTTGCCTGAGGACTTTTGATATGAAAAAAAGTATACTGGCAGGTATAACCCAAATTCCCATCAAGCTCTTTTTTGAGCTGAATAGTAGCTTTTGTTCTTAATATACAAACACACAGTGTACATTTATACATCTGTTTGTGTAACACTATTCTTTTGGGCAAAAATTGTTAAACAGATGCAAAGTTTTTAATTGGTTGTATGAAAAGCTGTACTGATGCTAACACAAAAACGAATGCACACAGATTAGACTTTTTAATTCAGTACAAATCAATCAATAAATAAAGTTCTCATTTTGAATGCCCCTTTTTTATCTTTTTGTTGAGTTGAGATTGAAACGTTGTTGTTTAGCACTAGCACTTGTTGTCAAAATACATAAAATCATGAATCAGCCTGCCGATGAAAGCACATCTGGGAAGTCTGACTGAAGTTATTGTTCACTTCCTGACCATAGAGTTTAGACAAGTGCACTCAGCCATGGGTGTCCACACACTCAGGCTCTCACCCTTCTGCCTGCTTACCAGAAGTGGCTCATTGCAAGCCAGAAGTCAAATTACACAGGCATAAAAACCTGCAAAAAAAAGGATGTACAGGGAAAGAAAGGGTCCTGTCATTGAAAAATACACAACGGTTTGTTCAGTCAGCCAGTAAGAACACATGACTCTTGTCTCAGTCAGATTATTTGCCCAACAGCATGGTTTCTACTTAAATACAATAGTTCTCCGAGACCTCTGAAGTGAACAACACTTCCCTTGCAGCTGTATAGCAGGTATCCCCACTGTGAGAAGCACTGCTCTACATTACCGGTTCCCACAATGGGGTCTGTGAAGAATTGCCAGGAGGTCATTGATATTTAATAACTTATTTATTTAGTTAAAGCAGTGGAAAGCCTGCAAAACATTTGAGAATCCTTGATTGTATGGAATATCGAGTTAATCTACACTAATATGACCTAGCTTATCCAGACAATGAACTCCTTCAGCAACATGGATCCAAGTTAAAGTTGAGTTAGAAATGTTATTAAAATCCTTTCGAGGGCAGTTTTTACACCGATTCACAGCAATCAGCCGTCATGCGCTGGGTTGCTTTGCTGTGTTTGACTAAAAGGTATAACACTTAATATCCAACCTCTAACTAGGACACACCAAACAAAACAGCTCTTCAACTCTGTATTCCTAGTTAGGAACGCAGGAAGTTCTTCTCAGTGCCAAGTTCAGCAAGTGACAGCAATTCAACATGGACCTTAAACAAAGTACATTTAAGCGTGTTATGCTGTATACATTCATTCATTTGCCAAACTGCCTAATCCTACTAGGGTCACAGGGAGGTTAGAACTTATCTCAGTTGACATGCATCTATTCGCACTCACACAGAGGGGCGGTTTGGAACAGCAAATTAGCCTAATGGGCATGACTTTGGACTGTGGAGGGAAACCTATGCAAGCATGTGCGGAACATGTAAAACCAGAAATGTTCTTGCTGAGCCCAGGACTTGAACCCAGGACCTTTTTGCTGTGAGGTGGACATACTAACCACTACACCGTGCTCTCTATTCCAGTGATATATACACTATGGTGCTGCTCATGATATATACAGCGTATGTATAAACATACAGTACAGTATATAGCAAATATGTTTGCTTTAGAGTAATCACCTATAGTTGCACAAACACAGTAGTGATAACCCTGACTATACAATGCACTGATTTGGGAACGTTAAAGCACATCATTTGTCATTGTTCGCTGTCTTGTTTGTTACTCACAAACGACAAACACCGAAACCTCTATGGTTTTTGTAATGCCAAGTTCTGACTTTCCACTTTTGTGTACAGCCGTAGATTTACTCAGTAGCTTTACAACAATAAAACAGACCAAATGTGTTAAGAGTGAACAAACCTGTAGTGTATTTGTGCTTATGTAGATCCAATACAATTTATTTGGGTAGGATGAATAACTACATGGTGGCGTAGTGGTTAGCATGTCTGCCTCACAGCAAGAAGGCCTAGGTTCAATTCCCGGGCTCGGTCATTTCTGTGTGGAGTTTGCATGTGCTTGCATGGGTTTCCTCTGGGTACTCTGGTTTCCTCCCACTGCCCAAAAATATGCACAGTAGGCTAGTTGGTTGTTCCAAATTGCCCCTAGGTGTGAGAGTGAGTGTGAATGGTTGTATGTGTGTTGGCCCTGCAATGGCCTGGTGAGCTGTTGAGGGTGTACCCCGCCCTCGCCCAGAGTTGGCTTTGATGGGCACCAGCCTCCCCGCACATTTCAAAGGATAAAGCGGTTCATAAAATGACTGAATGAATGAATAACTGCCATAAATGGTTTTGATTTAATAAAACTGAACAACTAGAAGCTTAAATTCTCATGGCCTTTTTCTTCTCCACCTACTGCTTCATTATCATATTCCCTATATTCCCCAAATGGGAAATAAAACAGCATTACTTTTCTTTTTTTCATCTGATATCAGGTATTAGAATCAGGCTGATGTCAGCAGAAGACTGGATCGGATTTCAGATGAGGAGTAAAAAGGAATCTGGCCCACTTGGAAATAAATCAAATCAAAGTATCACCATTGCATGTAGAAGGTAGTTCATGTGATATGATAAAAATGGCTCCCTAAGTTATCATCTACCTCAAGTGTGGAAAAATCACTAGACTGAGTACTAATCCAGCAAGTCACATGTCTCAGCTGTTAGCTTTTTTTTTTTTTTTAATTCATACTTGCCCAGCAGACAAATGCACCCAAAAGAAAAAGAGACAAGTGTAATTTGACTGTTTTTTGTTAATAGATCATCCAGGTCATTTTGGAGAGTCTGTGCTGTGCTAAAATGGCCTGCGTCATTCATGTTAGCCTAGTTCATTGCACCTTTGTCAACACTCAGACACTTGAATTTGATGTTTGGAACTGGTGATTTCATGAAATTGGCTGCAAGATGGAGGAGTCACTTTACCACTTTTCTGTTTTGTTTGCTTCTGGTTGTCTGACACGCTGATTGGTGTCACTGGGAGAGACGCTTCCTCTTCGACACTAGCAGGTGGAAGTGGGTCTCTTTGATGCCACACTACATAACACAGATGTGCCATTTGGTGCAACAGACTGCTTTTTTTTAGCTCTTCCAATTCTTTTGTTTGCCTTTATTTGCTGTGTCCAAAGCTAGCTCTTGTGTTTGAAGCTGAAAATGAAGCTCACAGGGCATTGAAAATCTTCTATTAAAGCTGATCTTTTTTTTTTCCTGTTGTGGTGAGAGGATTCTGTCGGGACAGTTAAAGTTGCTTCCAGACGTATAAAATGCTGACTCTGTGCTCAGTTGCTTGAGAAAAGAGGAGTGAGTGATGGCCGTGCAGAATGGGAAGGATGGATGTCTGCAAGCCTTCATTAGTTAAAGGGAGGGGAGACCGGATTCTGTGCTCTATTTAACACATTTAACCCAAGCATGTATGGAGGGAGAGCAGGTGGGCCGAATCATAGATGTTTCATCAAGCCTCTTTGTACCCTTATTGCTCGGGACATGGCCAGACTACCTGAACTGTGTCTTGGGGTTTTCCCCCTTATTATTTTTATTATTATTGTTATTATCATTATAGTTATTATGGTTAAAACCTGCTTTCGTGGGTTTCATCAGGGGAAGGTCTTGGGTTCAGGTCCCGAACCTCGGTGACTTTTGTCGGTTTCTCCAGTTTTGTCCGGTACTCCAGTTTCCTCCCACAGTCAAAAAAAACATGCACATTAGGCTAATTGGCTGTTCCAAATTGCCCCTTGGTGTGAGGGTGAGTCGTTGTGTGTGTTTGCACTTGAATGGTCTGATGAGCTGTTCAGGGTCCACCCCGCCTTCACCCACTGCTCCACCCTCCTCACTACCCTAATAGTAGGACTAAACAGTTTAGCAAGTGAGCGAGAGAGGATTACATTTCTACATTTCCCCTGCACACCACAACACACATATATACGTGTGTGTGTGTGTGTGTGTGTGTGTGTGTGTGTGTGTATGTGTGTGTGTGAGAGAGATTGTGTGTGTTTATGTGTGTGTGTGTGTGTGTGTGTGTCAGAGAGAGAGTGTGTGTATTTATGTGTGTGTGTGTGTGCGAGAGAGAGAGA
>JAQMYF010000001.1:42656689-42684060 GCA_030014195.1 Neosilurus mollespiculum
ACAGCTCTTACTTCTGCTCTATTTTATTTCATGATCGGATGAATTCTGGCTCTTTTGCAGTCACTGAAAGGAAACTGAAGGGCAAAATAACTTGCTTTTGAGAAACAAAGAAAAACAGCGATGTCGACCTTCAGTGTGTGTGTGTGTGTGTGTGTGTGTGTGTTAGTCTGTGCTGGTATACTAGTTATATAATTGGAATAGAGAGCAGGACTTTTTTTTTGGTTACACTGAGTTGACAGTCACCATAGTGGCTGTACTCTGAGCTAGGAAAGGAAAGATTCTTTGACTCTGAGGTCACAATTTCTCTGCAACAAGATCCATCTGCTTGCAAAGTCTCTTATTCCCACATGGTGCACAAGAGAACAGAGAAAGCATCACAATAAATTGTAATTGGACTGTGTCTGGTGAAAGGGGATGGGGGGATGTGTGTGTGTGTGTGTCTGTGTGGGTTACATACAGTGGATTTTGCAAATTAAGGTTTCATCTCCAGCTCACTGTGGACCAGTTCCAGATTCGTAATGTCTCCCTTATTATCAGCAGAATGGACGCTGGTAAATGAACTGGTGCTTTAATGCCTTTATTAATACAATAGGCTGATGAAGTCCTGATGAAACACCAGGATATCGTGTTTGTGTGGGAGGGTTTTAGGGGGTGTGGGGCTGGGGGCCAGGTGTGTCTGGAAAAGATGGGATGTTTTTTCTTGCTGATTTGTTAGTAGTGCAATCCAGAGCGTATTCACACCACATGCCCAGTGTTCCTGCAATCCACCATGACCTTGACCAGGATGAAGTGCTTACTGAATATGAATGAATGAGTTTTTCTGCTGGAGTGCTCTACTCATCTGTTGTTGTTGTTGTTGTTTTTGTTGTTGTTGTTGTTGTTGTTGTTTTTTTAACCTTATGTATGCAGTGTGCATAAAAACAAAATGTAGAAATAAAAGCTATTTGTTTGTTTGTTAGTTTTAGCTCTTGGTAAAGGTGTGAAATTTGGTGTGAGTTTTTTAAAATATATTTTCCCCCAGTATTAAAGTTATTTTTGGTGGAAATTTTACTTTGGTATAGATGTGCTGGCTGAAGAAGTTTTGCAATCTGTTTGTCTCCACATGGCTCGAATTCCCCCCCACCCCCATATTTCTTGCTTTTTTATTCATGTACCTTTTATTAGTCATGCAGAAATTCATAGGAAACTCTAGCAGGAAAAGCTGAGCAGATTTAGGATTAGGGAATAGTTCTTCCTTAAAGCAGAATCATTAGCCAAACATTACATGAAGTCTCATGATTACAGAAATTTTGGCCATTCCATCAAAGCTCCTCCCAAGGCAATGTGATGAAGCAGGAGAAGCCATGCCTTTAAAAAGCTCCAGAGCCTTTTGTTCTGCAGGATCATACAGTATAGTGCCCTACAGTTCTCACTCCGTGTCTCCTCCAGGTGTGACATGTGAGCCTGTTTGGAGAGCCACACCTGGATCATGTAGCCTGATCCCTCAAAAGGTCCTTTCTCGGGACTTAAGCTTGCCTCAGCTGACCCCAGATCATGACACTGATTTTTGTTTTCATTCCTATAATGAAAAGAACAAGTGAAATGTGGTTTCCACTCTGTGTTCAGCATCTCTTTGTCTTACATATGTACAGTCTCTCTCCTTTTCCTGAAAGCAAAATAGCTTTAGTAAAAAGTCTTGGTTGTGTTGTTGTGTGCAGGTTGTGTTGTTTACTCATCAAGAAGTGTTACGCTGCGGATCGATTTGGATTCTGACTCTAGGCACTGCACTAGTGTAGAGAGTGAGGGTTTGAATGCTTTTCCTTGCTGTTCCTCAAACCCTCTTCTGCCCACATCAGCCAAGATTGAGTCATTTCATTTAACTAATTTCAGCCCTCACACTGCACTGTGTCAGAGGCACATATGGTGTGGCGTTATTGTGCATTTACTCTTTAGATGGAATAAATTAGAATGTGTTTGCAAGTAAATGAGTTAATTAAGAGCACTTGCTCACCTTTTGGGGGTTTTCTCTGGAACAGATGGCGCCGAGCCTGCTTTCTGTGTCACTGCAAAGAATTTCACCACCTCTGGAGTGCTTGAGTTGTCTCATAGAACCTCAGGGAATGTGCAGGGTTTTAGAACAGCTTGCATTTACCTGAATAGTGATATCATCAATCTGTAAAACAGGATTACCGGACTCGGTGTCCAGCTGTGTGTGGTGTTTCGATAAAGGTTTCTTAACAACGTGTTTCAGAACCAGGTTGGGAATCGATAAAAAAAACGGCATATTTGGAAATGCGTCAAATAAATCCGTAGCCTTCAAATCATATTGTAGCTAATAGCATACATTCACATTTGCACTTAAATTACCACTTTGCAGCATTTGAGTCATTTTCTCCATCTGCTTGTGCCTTGTCCTTGTGATCCGATGCTGCATAGTAAAATTACTGCATGTTGTACTGGGTTATGAATTTTTATATAAAAGTTTGTCCTCAACCAGAATTTCATGCATGTTTCTAGCTATATAGATGCCTAGTAAATCGAGTAAGATCCAGTAAAGATGCCTTTTAGTCTGATCTGTTTTGCTGTTTTGCCCTGAGCTGTGCAGGCTGTGGGTCACACAGGCATTTTTAAGTCAGTTTAACACCGTCGCTACCACAAATCTAAGTGTCAGTTAATAAGTTAAATTAGTTTTAATTAATCTCTCAAATTTAATCCAGAGCTAGCTAGTATAGCTCACACAGATGGCTAATGAATGAATATTGAACCGCAACATGACAATATCTCCTTGTCTTTTGGCTCACATAATTTGCAAGTAATCATCAGGTTGTTTCCTATAAAGCATGTAAAGATCTGTGATCAACTGGGGCAGCGAGGCTCATCAGTCTCTACCGTCTCAGACATTACTGCTAGGTATTTGGCACCTGAACTATAAGGTTTCAACAGAAAACGACTTTATTTTCATTAAGTCTCAAAATGTAATTATTTTTTTCTTTATTGATTTGGCTGTCTTTTAAGGTTAGATGTATGAAGCTGATCAATAATAAACACTCCAGTAAAAGTACAACAGTTTAATTACACACACACAAAAGTACTGTTACAGTGAATCATGTACTCAAAGTACCCTAACAAGAGCATACATATGTATTTTATTACACTGAACCTTTTCCAACACCATCCTCATTTCTAAATCATTGCAATTCCAAGCTACCTTTCTTTCTTTCTTTCTTTCTGCCTTTGTTTTGGGTCTTGTTCCAGTCAATCTTAATGGAATTTTGTCTGCTGGTTGTATTCAGACTTATCCTTTCCCGTATTTATTGCTGTTGAATTCAAAAGTGCATTAGAGGTCCACCATGTAGGGTATGACTATTCCACTGACTGCCCCTTCCTTACTCCTCTAAGCGTGCATTAGAATGTGCAGTGACCATCGGGTCTCATTCTTCCAAGTACTTACTGTACATTCACTCTTCCTTGTTTTTCCCCCTGCTAAACCACAATTATGATTTTCATACCTTGATTTTCAAAAATGATGCTTCTCAACCTTGTGAGGAGGAAATATAACACCAGAAAACATTGATTCCTCTTTTGTTTTCTTCTTTTTTTCCCTCTCTGCTTCTTTGTCTCCCACTTTGTGTTTCCTATAATGTTCACTGCCATTTGTAAAGCTTGAAACACTGAAAGTGCTCCTGAGTGTGCATTTGTATAAGTGAGATTGAATTTTTTTCTATATACTCATAGGTGGACTGAGAATGGCAGTCTTTTAAGACATTTATTTGATAGCTTTTTGTAAGTTAGAAAGTAAGACTGGTGATGACTCTATATTGTGTGTGTGTGTGTGTGTGTGTGTGTGTGTTTTGACCTTTTGGTAACATCCCGGCTGTGAAAATGTGTGATCTTGGATAAAAGTAACTGAAGTGCCCATGCACGTCCCCCATGCAGAACCAGAGCATCATCAGTGAGTCATGTCCAGTCATGTTCCAAATTACACTGACTCTCTCGCTACACATATGCGCGTGCATGCACACACACACACGCGTGCACCACCGTGGCCTTGCTAGCCATTTGGATTTAGCATACACTTTGAAGCCCATCTGTCCCACATGTTGCAACTAAATAAATTGCAGGTCCAAGCGTACTGACTGTTCTGCTAATCTCCACAATGTGGTCCAGCTGGTAATGTGGTAGCAAGCAGAAAAACATGATTTCTCACTTTGTTTGTCAGCTTTGTCTCATAAAGTGCTTATTTGTTCTTTTTTTAATTTAAAGTTTCATCTGCTGTCAGTGTTGGGTTTGAGTGCAGTGGATGGAAACATCTGTTTTTCTCAGTTCATGTGTAGGTTATTCTTATGCTGTGTTCAAGGTATCTTCTAAGTGGTAATGTACAGGTTGTAATAGTTTTATTTCTCACCTCAGGGCCGTTCAGTGGTGCAAAGTGGGAGAGGAAAAAAATGTGGGTGGCAAAACTTTTTTTTTTTTTTTTTGGGCTCTGTCAGATGCCTAAAGCTCATGAAAAGCTACTTTAGGTGCACTTTCACAGGTACTGACCAGGGTGGGTATTGCTGTTCTGCTTTAGTGAACTTTCAACATTCATGCAACATTGTAGACTGAAACGATAAAACATTGCAGACAACAATGAGTAGCTTAGCTACAATTTAGTAACTGCAAGTAGGGTAAGGAAAAAGCTCGCCGGCTAACGTTAATAATAACTCTGTAATGTTGATAAACACTTACTCAAAACTGTGAATAGTATTAATATAGTCAGAGTTATAGAGTTAACCAAGTACTGTCTTTATGATAAATGTGTTAATTATTCATTTAAAACAATACTGATAAGAGTTGATTCAATTTATATATACATATACACATATGCATATAGAGCAAAATCTTTTCTCTGGTCACTCAGTCTTGTTGTTGTTATTGTAAACAGACACAGAACCAAAACAAGATGTAGAACAGGTGAATAAAAGACACTAAGCCCTTGAACTGGGGTGGTTTCACCAGGAAACCTTTGAACAGATAATGGGAGATTAAACACATAGGATATTCACTAGTGCATGTGTACCATAGAATAACCACTCAGTCATGTGATCAGGGATGAATACACAACAATGATTACTTTTAAATCTCATCCCTTTGTTTCGGAATTTGTGTGCATCTGTATAATGTAATTCAATGGCTTACTTTTGAATGGTGACGTGATCAGAGATGCTAGGCTTGTGCAGGCGGTGAAATACAGTGCAGGTCAATACGAGTTCAGATGTCACATCCATAACGTTGGAATTTCCCCTATGGCGCACACACACACACACACACACACTTTATTACACATTCTCCCATGATTCATAAACAGATCAGTGGAGTGTTAATATGCCTTAAGGATTGCACACTGTGTCACCCTTCACACAGCACACTGGAATAAGCTGAGAGTATTATTTTGCTGAAAAATTTAAGAAACTTTTGAAATATTTATAGATTCAATAACAGGAAATCATGTGGAATAGACAAAACGATGCTGTCAATAATAATAATAATAATAGCAATAATAATAATCAGGTCACTGATCCTTATCGTAACTATATCTCACCCACATTCGGACATATTTTGTTGTTTCCTGTGAGATGCAGGGCCTGAGGAATCTCATTTACACTAGCATAAGCTAGCTAATGAACTCCAGTTTCTAATGTTCAGAGTCACTCTGAAGCATGATGGTTAGTCCCTCTAGTCACTGCTAAACTCACCAGCACTTTGAAACCCTCTTATGCCGGCTGGTGTGTGGAAGACAGATGAAATCTCATCTAATTTTCGGAACTGCTTTATCTTTCATTAGGGTCACAGAGAGGCTAGTGCCCATCTCAGCCAACACTGGGCTAAGGTGGGGTACACCCTAAACAGCTCCCCAGACCACTGCAGGTCAACACACACACAAGCATTCTCAACTATGAACAGCTAATTAAACTAATGTGCATGTTTTTGGCCTGTGGGTGAAACCAAAGTACCTGGAGGAAACACACACAAGCACAGGGAGAACAACTCCACAGAGAAATTCCCTCGCCGGTGCCTACCCCTACACCACCATGCTGCACTTAGATGGATCAAATCTCCAGTGTAGTACACATTTTGCATTCCTTCCATTCTGTGATGGGCAAAATGGTTTCACACTGAACATTTGCAGCACCAGAAAACGTTGCCTGTTAATAATAAGCATTTGACATGGTCTGGAGCAGCTCTTGGCTGCAGGCTGGAGGAATAGGGATTATTTTTCTGCCTTTCTCATATTATTAATCCGCTGATGCCAGTTTGTTTTCTCAGGGGTTTAAAATCAGTCTGGGATACCAAGAGGAAGTCCAGACGTTTCAATGTCTGGCTTTGGCTAGTGGCAAATTGTGGCCAAGAAAACAACTGGATTATTTAGTATGCTGTTACATTGCAGATTGAGTTTAGTGGATTTGCTATCCCGCTCTAGGGTTCTCTTTATTATTATTATTTTATATATTATTATTATTATTACTATTTCTTTTTCTTTCTTTTTTTTTTTTTTTTTGTAACGGCTCCAAATCTCTTTTGCCATGTTTCTTCACTGAGCTACTAATATTTACATGGCGTAAAGCTTGTTTAGATGTTTTACAGAATAAAAAAAAAAGGAATGTGGCGAAGATGTTAGCTCTAGTTTGCGATTTCCTTTTTTTTTTATCTGCAGTTGGTTGTTGTTATATTTTACATGTGAATACTGTGAATCCATATTTCAAGAAGAGAATGCATTTACTGCAGATTGCATTTGTTTGGACAGATGTAGCTGCACGATTGTGTTTGTCATTGTGCGTAGTGATGAGTGGAGAGTAGACTCGCTGGAGCTTAGCCTGATCGTCCTGATTCAGAAGCAGCACCACTTTGGCTCCTTTCCCAGACAGGCTTCGTATGAATTCTGACAGGAAAGGCGTGTTGTTTAGAGAGAGCTTCTGTAAGCAGCCTATAAAAGAAAGAAAGAAATCAACTGGGATTTAAAAAATACAACCATGAACAGTAGCTGCTGTGCAGGTAATTTAATACTATTTAGATGTTGTAGCTGACCTGGACCGTGTGCATGAACAGGCTTTAGTTTATTTTTGTAAGGTTATGGAAAGGTGCCCAAACAGAAATGCAGACCTCAACAAAAAGCTTAGCACTCTTTTCTCCAGAGTTTTACAAGCATCTTTATATATATATCAGGCAATTTGTTGGAGATTTTTAATTTTAGCTCTAACTTAATGTGTCATCATTCATTCCCCCCCTCCCACCCCCACATTAGTTGCACTCAAGTGTTCAAGCACCCAACCTTTATATAGTTATACAGTTTTGCTTCCCAACTTCCAGCAGACTTTATCTCTAAGTGAGTAGTGATGATCCTTGATTTTGGTGTGATTGGTATGACCTAAAGAAACTTTTAAGAATAGATAGCTTTATTTCTGGCCAAAAAAAAAAAAAAAAAAAAAAAACTTAACAAACTGCATTTATTTACATCCAGAAATAGGACCATTTTGAAAAAAATTGAAAACCACTCATAAAGTCTTCTCCAGCACATCCCAAAGACTTTAAATGGGGTTAAGGTCAGGACTCTGTGGTGCCAGTTCATGCTCCCTGAACCACCCTTTCACCGTTCAAGCCCTAATTTTATATCCGTGTCATCAGGGAAGAAAAAGTCCATTGATGTGATAGCCTGCTTATTCAGTACATTCAGGTTCACAATCAAGGCTAACAGTGGTCCAACAAAATATTAGAGAGCAGCACTTTTCTTGACAGGGCAGTGTATTCATTAGACTTTATTATAGGTACATGCACTGTGTGTATATATGTATATACACAAATAACAAGCTTTATGTATGGTGTTGACTACAATCCACGGTTTCAGTTGTCTGTTGTCCTTGGTATGTTTCCACTTTATTATACTAACACCCCCCCCCCCCCCCCCCAGCCCCTGTGTTCGATCACAGTACTCTGGCTTTTTTTTTTTTTTTTTTTTCAAGCTTCTTGTCATCAAAATTTATTAAACCTATAATGTACTATTCAGTTTCTGGAAATATCAATCAAGATAATGCCAATAAACTGTTTTTGTAAAATAAAGGTTCTCTCTGGGGAAATATGTTTCGATTAGCCTGCTGACTGTGAAGGCAGAAATGCATTTCTACAATATGGATACAAGCTGAAAACCTACACACCTCACAAAATGACCTAGATGAAACTCTAAAAATAGACTCTGGTTATGGTTAAAAAATAAATAAATAAAATAAAATAAAATAAAATAAATAAATAAATAAATAATTTTTTTAATTATTTTTTTTTAATCCTGTTTGACATCTAAAACATTAGTTTTAACGTGACTGAATGCACAGTTGTTATAAGTAAATAGTGTGAGGTTGCACAAAGCACATTCAAATTATTCCCGTATGTTACTGGTATCAAGATATTGATATTGGATGAATTATTATGTGTTGCTTTCATTCTGTGTCTTGAGAATGCACTGCATGACTGCATTGTAGTGGATCATGTGAGGTGTTGGATAGGGGTGCCTTATGTGCTCAGTAAATGTGAGTTCTCGATGGACAATTGTTGGCAGATATTTCATTTAACTCATTAGTTCTGTATATCAGTCTGTGTTTATTAGCAATTTTGCTGTAATCCAGGGTGCTGCTGTCTTTGACAGTCATGCTGCAGTTGCAAAATGCAGGAATTTGCGAGCACATAAATGCTTCATGTCTCTGATAGGGCCCAACAAAACAAGCCATTAGACTGAGAGGTTTTGGGTCATATGGCTGTGAGTGGATGGTCAGATATGAAGCTTACAGAAAAAAAAAAAGGTCACGTACAGGTTACTGAGATTAATCAATTTTTTATTTTTTTTGGAAGATTACTGGGATTGCTAAAATTTTTTGTGGGTTTGGTAGGATTGGTCAAAATTTCTACAGATTATTAGGATCGGTCAGACCTTCTGTGGCAGTACATAAGTCGTATGTTATTTCGTAAGTTGTATGTCTGTATGTTATACTGATTGTAAGGATTTGTCAAACTTTCTATGGCAGTACATTGAATGGGTCAAAGTTTTACAGATTATTGAGATTGGTCAAACTTTCTATGGAAGTACGTTGTCTTGGTTAAACTTTATACAGATTAGTGGAATTGGTCAGTTTTTCGAAAAAACAAGATTGGTCAAAATTTCTGCAGGATTAAGAGGACTGGTCAAACTTGAAAATGCAAGACAAACAAATTATATATTTCCTAATTTTTGGACCAAACTTTTTGTGGGACTGGGTGGGAATTATTTACAAAAGAAAACTTTTGCTGCCCATCGGTGCATTGTGAATATGCATGATCAAACGTGATCAAAGATTTTCTTTACAACAAAATGTACTATGTATCAAAGTCCTAGGGCGGTTTCTTTCTCATCACTGACGGGAAACAGGAAGCTTTAAGAGGTCCATGGTGTTCTTCTCTTAGGCTGCTACTCTAACTCCTTTCCTTCCACTTTCTGTCCTGCTGTTATTGCTTCTTTTTATCTTCCTAGCCTTCATTTCATACTTTTTCCTTCCTTTGTTCATTAATTCATACATTTGCCAGACCGAAGTACCCATAGTAAGGAAACCCATACAAACATGGGGAGAACATGCAAACTCTGCATAGAAATGCCAGGGACTAGGAATTGAACCCAGGTCCTTCTTGATGTGAGTGCAAATAACTATGCCACTGTGCCACCCTAGACTTTTTCATGTTTACATTTATTCATGGACGTAATATATTTGGTTCCCATCAGTATACCTATGTGCTTCTCCAAGGTGCTTATGGGGAAACGCTCTGCACTTTTCCATTTCAGACATGAAACAATATAGATATAACACCCCTCCCCCTGCTGTCTCTTAAATTCTTTCTCTCACACATTTACTTATGGTAGCTTCATTCTTTCCTAGGCCAAGTGTTGTGTTTCACGACGTCATAAGTGCCCAGGGCAGTAAGTCTGATGAGATAGTGTTGCATATTTTACATGGCAGATATTTTTAAAGGACCACTTGTATATATTTTACACCATCAGAATAATATTCAAATTCTACTGTGTTCATTAAGAAGGTTATTATAGTCAATTTTTGATGACCAGTCTTTATTGTAAATGTTTGTGATGGCAGTCAGGTTTAAATGAATCATGATCTTAGTCATAACAGGAAGAAGACTATTGTACTCACATCTCCGAAGAACATGACCTCTAACACAGTAAAATGCAATGAAACAGACTGGATTTCACATCAGGATCCTTCACAGCATTCGCCTCACACGAGTTCTCAGATGTAAACATATCTGTTGTTGTTGGCATCCTTCCATAACAATAATATGGCAGTGCATGGTCAACAGAAACATGAAATCTGTGGGGGGGGGGAACCATCCTTTCATTCACTTTACTATCACAGTAACACTGTTGTGACAAACTATCTGTCATGTTCTTTCTCGCCAACATTCGCATAGAAATAATTCATGTGGATGTTTTAATAGGATTAATAAAGTCAGGGAATAGCCATACACATGTACTTTTGCTCTGGGTATACATATTTTTCAGTATTAGATAAGAATTGGGGAAAATCAACTTGGAATGTTCAAAATGCAGTGGATTGCAGCATTATGCCCATTACCATATCACTGGAAGGGCACACAGGAAATTAGTGTTAGGCCTTTTTCATTGAAACAAGCACTAGGGACTTAATGTATTTCCTCTGTGATAGGTGTGAGACACAGACAACCGACTGTTTAGGGTCAGTGTGAGATGGAGAAGGCCGGGTGTTTAGGGTCAGTGTGAGACGGAGAAGGCCGGGTGTTTAGGGTCAGTGTGAGACGGAGAAGGCCGGGTGTTTAGGGTCAGTGTGAGACGGAGACGGCCGGGTGTTTAGGGTCAGTGTGAGATATGCACAGCTGGACTGTTTTATAAATGCGGGAATCTGATTACATAGTTGTTACTTATTTTATACACCTGTATTTGTAGTTGCTTACTGACCAGTATACAGGGAAAAATAGATCATATAAATGCACTTTGTAGGAATATAATTCCTGCATCTGGTGTACGCGTATGCAGGTAACACCTGGCTGGTATGTAGTTGTAATGACTTAACCCTCACCCTGCATTTATTCTACCAAATTATTTTCTGCTGACAGCTGACTGTCTATCTCTTAACCTTCTGGCCCCTGCGTGACTGAGCATTTTGGTGTATGGGTCTGTGTGTGTGTGTGCACGTGTGTGTGTCTTTGTATGCCTGTGTGTGTGTGTGTGTGTGTGTGTGTGTGTTTGGTTGTGTGTTTGAGGACCCATCTGTGACACGGCTGCTCCCTTGAACTGGGTGACAGAGAAATGACTTTCTTTTTCTTTGATATGGAAAACACCTATATATCTTCTCAAGGCATCTGTGCTGTGTGTGTGTGACTGAGATGTAGCAAAGTGTGAACCGTGTGTGTGTGTGTGTGTGTGCTGGGTAAAGCCTGTCTCTAGACACACTCCTGGCAAATGTGCTTGGCTTATGCAAGCTGGTGTCACTCATAGCTCATTAGCCCAAGAAGCCAGATCATTGTGTTTGGATAGCCAGATGACACTCTGGAGGGGGAACACAGAGAGAAAGAGAAAGAGAGAGAGAGAGAGAGAGAGAGCAAGAAAGGGGCAGGCAGAGAGAGAGAGGGGGGATAGAGAGATGGAGAGATGAATGAAAGAAGCCTTGTGGGCCAAAAGATTAATAAAGATGTTAAATGAAAACAATAGAGATGGTGAAAAGCTTGGTGTGTGTGTGTGTGTGTGTGTGTGTGTGTGTGTTTGTGTTTGTGTGTGTGTGTGTGTGTGTGTGTGTGTGTGTTTCTGCAGATATGACTACCGTGAAATGCTTCACAACTCCACCTTCTGTCTGGTGCCACGTGGACGGCGATTGGGCTCCTTTCGCTTCCTGGAAGCATTGCAGGTAAGCTGGCACACACACACACACACACACACACACACACACACACACTCACACACTTCAGAAATCTGATTTTGTGTGTTCAGGAGCTGAGCCTCTTGGCAGCCTGTTCTCTGGCTGAGGCTTTGCTGTTTCTCATCCCTCTCTCCTCTCCTCCACCCCACCTCCGCCCTCTTTGGAGGACGAACCGGGCTGGTTGATGCCGGATAATTTTTTTTTAATTTCCTTGTGGACTTTCTGTTTGTTTGTAACTAGTTCTATAAGGTGACCCAAAACACCTCCCACATTTCAAAGGTAAATAAAATAAAGGTTAAAGATAATCAAATTATTATTTGCACACATGGAACTTCATTCAGTACAGTTTGTGTTTCTTTCAAGAAAGTGGTGTAACTGTTACCATAAGTTTTGACTCTGACATTGACATGCTTGACAACTTTTTTTTTAAGGCCAAAACTCGACCACTTTCGGCTTCAAGAGCTCGATGTAATGGTTTCAGTAAGCACACAGCTGGAAGTGCTGAGGGAAATGTTTCCGGATCAGGTGATCTCGTTGCGTGACGATGTTGGGTGGTCAGCCTGTTCCCCTGACGTCGCCCCTTGTGATTTTTTTTTTTTCTTCTGAGGTGCTCCCTTAAAACACTTAAGGTTGCTATTCAGCAAAAGATGGCCGCTGTTCCACCCGTCGAGCCATGGCAGCCTTAAGAAATCACCCACAAGTGTGTATAGACAACGACAGACACCATTTGGAGGATGTCATCTTTAAAACATGATGTATAAAAACTGTATTTGTAGTTATGTGTGCAAATAATAATTTGATTATGTTTAAGATTTTTCATTTGAAATGAAATGTGGGAGGTTTTATTGGGTCCCCCTGTAGATTTGAAATAGACGTCCCTACTGGAGTTTAAGATGGAAGTTTAATGTCTTGGATTAGATTTTAGTCTCAAGTTACATCCTTAACCTTGCGTTCACACTTTCAGAGATCAGACAGTTTTAATAAGAGCTTGTGATTTTTACCGACCTTAGGCAAGGCTGCTGTTAGTGATGCAAAATGGACAGACAAGTGACATGGATGAGCTCATCAATATTTATCTTGATTTATGCAGATGCATGTCCATGTTTTTTGCTTCCATATATTGATTCATGCACGCAATTCCTGAGCCGGTTAGGAGACTCAGTGTGCTCCTGAGCTTAAAGTGTTTAATTTATATGGGGGGGGGCTTGTATTCACCATTCTACCGTAGGTGCGTCATACTTATTAAGCCAAATCAATTAGTAGACAAATAGATATCAAAAACTGTGTGAACTGAGATTTTTAAGCTCATCCTGACACTAGTAGATGGTGATGCACTACAGGGACACATGAGAGCATGCGTACTTGTGCTTTGTGGGGGGGAAATGTAGATGTTACCAGCACTTTGTCAGGGGTAAAAAGCTACCGGTAGTACATGCAGCGTCTTGGCTCAGGACCTGGTGGAGTTTAGTTCATTAAAATCACTGCTGTTTAATCAATACCCATTAATGTTTCTTTGCTACTCACTGTAATATATGCAGCCACTGGATTCTTTGTACAGCTATCTAATGAAGGCACACTATGAATGACACATTGCTGTGACCTTTCTTTTTGTGTGTGGCTGTGTGTGTGTGTGTGTGTGTGGGTGGGTGTGTATACGTGTACGCAGGCAGCCTGTGTGCCTGTCATGCTAAGTAATGGTTGGGAGCTTCCCTTCTCTGAGGTCATCAACTGGAACACAGGCGCTGTAATCGGAGACGAGAGGCTCCTGCTGCAGGTCAGAAAGCTATGTCTTCTCTCTCCGTAATTGCTGTTTTTTTGTTGTTGTTTTACTTTTGCACCTTACAGTCCACCTCTGGTGTGTGTATATATAGAACCATAGTGAGAAATATCATCTGCATGTGAGAGTGGAGGTTGTTGGCCTTCTCGCTCTACGTTCTTCCTGACAATTCTACCCTCCACCCCCAAAGTTTAACACAGGCAGCTGAAAATATTGTATCACTTTTGTCTCTCTGGGGGATGAACACATTTTCATTTTCCTAAGGAGTTGAGTTCATAGACTGACAGAGGAGATTTTAGAGCGAGCTGTAAGTTTGTTACTGCCAGTCAGTGTCCCTGCACTCTTCTTATATGGCACGGACCTCAATATCCATAAGTGCATAACCATTAACTCCATCTCTCGTCTTTTCCTCCCTTCTGTGTTCTTGCCAGAGTCATGGTGATTAAACCTCCTCTGCTCTTTTATCTGTTTTTTTTTTTTTTTTTTAATTCTCCTCTTCTGCTCGTCCTCCAGATCCCCTCCACAGTGCGGTCCATCCATCAGGATAAGATCTTGGCTCTGAGGCAGCAGACTCAGTTCCTGTGGGAGGCCTACTTCTCATCAGTGGAGAAGATTGTACTTACCACCCTAGAAGTGAGTGATGTCTGCACAGCCTCCTTTTCTGCTATTACCGATAGTAACCATACCATGCAAAATCGCTCGGTCGCAGGAAGCCACTTCAACAGTGTTTGCATCAGCGGGGATTGCAGACTATCAAACGAACATTGTTGTAGCCAAGCATGAACGTCTGCTGCTGCACATCTGTGGATGAATCATTGATCAATAAAACAAGTTCTGTGTAGATCCCACAAGTATTATGACATGCTGAGCCCACACTTCAGAGCCTTGTGCAAATTCAGTACTGTATAGTGCGCTATTTTTATCGCTGTTTTGTACTGTCCTCTGAATTCTCAGTGGAGTATCATATTCTCTGGATTTTTTTTTCCACTGAATAGTGCACCATCACAATAGATGACTGCACATTACTCCCATGCAATCTATTCCATAAAGCACAACATAACCATTCTTTCTTTTTGATAACAGCTAACCTTGTGTAAATAAACATCAGTTAAAAATTATTACTGACCACGGACCCTGCAGCCCATGGCTGCTCTTTATTTGTTTATTTGTTTGTTTATTTGTTTATGTATGTATACTTAGTTAGTTAGTTAGTACTACTTACCTTTATTGTACTAATATCCTAGGTAATCCTGTTCCAGCTGTAGATTTATTCATACATTCAGTCATATATTTTTGAGTTCCATTGCTCCCATCCTACTAATGCCCTTGTATATAGTAAAGGAATAGTCTATATGCTGTAGTTATAGAGTGTGTGAGGATCTGATTTGATTTCATCATGTAGTTTGATGAAAACACTGGCGAATGGCTGGTGATCTGCCCGGTTCTTTGTATTTGTGGGAAACACACACACACACACACACACACACACACACACACACACACCACGCACAAAATCTCAACTGAAATTAGCTCAAGGCCCCAGAGAATTCATGCCGTACCAGCCCTCTATGATGAAAGGAATCAAATGATGCTAATGTTAATTATTATAATTGTTAGTTGTTAATAACTGTTGATGTTAAACATTATAATGATGTTAATTATTATAAACTTGGAATAACCGCATGTTATTTATTTGGTAAGATCAGTTCAGTTTACCTTCCAGGTTAAATAGGAATTTAATTGATTCCAAACCACAAACTGTTGATTTTAAATTATGGATTATGGATTATGTAGGCTGTCTATTATGGCAGTCAGCCTGGCAATAGCACTACTCTATTACGGTTATCAATATGATGCTTGATAATGCGCAGGATTATTATTAGCAAAACAAGGTTACTGTTTATATAACTGGTCTGATTGTCTCCATTGGAATGAGAGTTTATAGAGTCCTACAAGGCATTTATTCCCCTTCTATATTATAATATAATATACACCAGGGGTCACCAACCTTTTTGAAACTGAGAGCTACTTCATGGGTACTGAGTCATACAAAGAGCACCAGTTTGATAGGCTCTCCTAAAATTACACATTTGCTCAGTTTGCCTTTAGTTATACATTAGCATTAATGATTAATGATACTCATCTATGTGAAGACACTGATCACGTTAATGATTTCTCACAATAATTATAAACAATAAAAATCAAAAATTAATTTTAGACGCAGCTCACTAGTGAGTTGTGCTATTTTTAGAACAGGCCTGCGGGCAACTTATGTGGTCCTTGGGGGCGACCTGGTGCCCGCGGGCACCGTGTTGGTGACCCCTGATATACACCAATATACAGCTGTACACCAATTATTCCTAACTTAAGCAGAACCACATGATATGATTTTCCCTTGTGTACAGCTGTGATTATGCAAGGAATCATATTTTTATCTTAAACAGTAGCAATGATTAAGAATGGAATATGAGTCTCTGAACAAAATGATTGCACTTATGTTTGATTATCACATTAATAACTCGAAAACCTTTTAATTCAGCAGCAGAAGGTCATGTTAGCCATGTGAGACGTTTGATTTTTATGTTTGCACAGCTAACATTAGGAGACTGAGGCACTAATGAATAAATGATTTTCCCGGACTTTGAGCTGGCACAAGTTTGGTTTCCGTTGTCGTAATAGTAATAAAGGCTTTTTTTTTTTTTTTTTTTTTTTTTATACTGTGAGAAGTCAGATAAGAAACGATCGCTCTCGTTTTTCATACTGCTGCATAATTTCATTTCCAAATGCATGTACTAAAGTTATAGTCCATGCTTAATAAGTGTTTTATTCTCCCACACCTCGATTACAATCATAATAGTGTAACTAATTATAACAGTACCAGTTTAAGCAAGGATGGGGCTGATGTTAACCTCGAAGCCTCGCTGGCACAGTAATAACTGCAGGTAGCCCTGCACTTGTTTTTATTTATCATGCTCCAGTCAGAATATTGTAACTGTTCTGTTGGGAAATTGAATCGTCAATCACATTCCTTCAGGTCCAGACGGACCTGTAGGCATCGGCATTCTAGCCAGGGAAGAGAAACAGCCTTTCGGTCCTTCCTGTGATTCCACATTTAAGATGACAAGTGCTCTTATTGCGAGGGCAAAAGGAGGGAGAGTTAATCTTTTCAGTTGAGTCAAATGGTTATTGACTGCCCTTGGGGAGAAAGGGGTGGAGAAAACAGGAGGGAGAAACAGTGAAATGAGCTTTTGCCACTCTTTGCTACCTCTGAAGAAATTTTTATTCCCCTTTTTTGTCAGTGGTGTTACAAAGTGCCTCATGCGTAGCATTCAGAACTGGCCACAAGTGCATTTTGCCAAGTTGTCCAGCCTCCTATCAACTGCAACTCCAGGGTTGCCAGCAATTATGCTGTCACCCTGCCAGGCTGTCAACCTACTGAAGGGCACAATATAAACTGTTGCTTCAATATGGGTCTTTTCTGATAGGGGCTATTGGCTCTTCAAGGCCACAGAAGCTATCTCCGTTTCTTAAGACCCCTAGATCCAGCTTTTGTCTCTAGAAATCGGGCTGTGCTACACTTATGCTTAAAAAACTGATTTATTAAAGACTGAATGTTTACATAGTTATACAGCCATACTGATCTGTCTATTCTGTATTTCCAGTGTCAGTGTAGTGGCAATGTCTGACCATCTCCCTCGCTCTCTCTCTCTCTCTCTCTCTCTCTCTCTCTCTGTGTGCATGTGTGTGCACACGTAGATCATTCAGGACCGGGTTCTCCAGCACACAGCACGCAGTAGTGTGATGTGGAACACTCATCCCGGAGGTCTCTTCACCCTTCCCCAGTACTCCTCTTATTTAGGCGACTACCCCTTCTACTATGCTGGTCTTGGTAGGTCTGAGACTCCTGCTACATGGCTGATTTCAATTATATCCTATTATATTATAAAGTACTGAATTAAAGTGTGTTCCATATGAGTACGGTTTATGATATGTGAATGAGTAGCGGATGATGTGGCCTAACTTCCAAGAACCTTTGTCTTTCATTTTTCTTGACAAGATTGCTTAAATGTGAGTAATGGAAAAAAAGATTTGGTAATTTTTATGAATTTGGATGTATAAATTAAAAGTCGGGTACTGAAATCCCACTTGAATCTCATACTAAATGTTTGGTTCCTAGCTGTAAAAAGCCTATTAAATATCTGGGATATATGGAGAACCCCCAGCACACACACACACACACACACACACACACACACACACACACACATCACTACATATACACTGCCCAGATAAAAAAGAAAAGTCACACACACTGTTTTCTCAGAGAGCCTTTAGCCTTGATCTTCGTGCATAATCTCCATGTCATTGTTTCAACAAACTTGGGCAACTTAACATTTATTTACATCCATAGTTGTGTTCATTTTTCACTGACATCTTGAATTGATGAGGGAGAAATTGAACCATTTTCTCATACCTGACCAACTGGAGCAATAATGCCATGGAGATTACACGCTGGGATCAAGGCTAAAGGCTCTCCAAGTAAATATTTCAGTGTGTGACCTGTGTGTGTGTGTGTATGTGTGTGTGTGTGTGTGTGTGTGAGAGATCGTGGAGTCAGAGCGTGTGTGTGTTGGAGATTGTGGAGTCAGAGCGTGTGTGTGTGTGTGAGAGATCGTGGAGTCAGAGCGTGTGTGTGTGTGTGAGAGATCGTGGAGTCAGAGCGTGTGTGTGTTGGAGATCATGGAGTCAGAGCATATTTGGAATTTGAGATGGCAGAACCACCACACACACACACAAACATTTTAAAATTGAGTATAAATCATAAGGTGGAAAAAATCTTATATCTGTAAAAGCCCCTTTAATTCGATTTATGTTCTATCAGGCTTTTTATGACGTGAATAAAACACGTGCACACAAGCACTGCTTTTGTTTCCCTCCTTGTTTGTTTGCCGCTTTGCTCTCTCAATTTTATATTTAAAACTATTCCTCATGCAGTAGTTCCTCACTTAACATCACAGCGCAACAGCTAAAGAAACAGACAGGTGTCCGGGAAGTGAGTGTGAAGAAAACTTCTGTCGCTCAGTGCCGAACCTCATTAAATACCAGCTTAATTTCTCCACGAAGGATCAAAAGTTATCGTTAGACACCATGCTTCCTTCCCTTTAGAGACGTATTAGTTTCCCATATAGCTATTAATATTTCATCTTTGTGCTCTTTGCAGTCGACATACAGATGTTACACCAGGTTAGCCATATGTTTTAGCTGATCTAAAACCTGTTTGCTAATTAACTGGTAGATGGATAATGGCACTCTTTTGAGGGGTATAATGGCTGTAGATGACACATTAGATGCTGTAATTTTTTTCCCGTTCCCCAAAACATTCATCTCTTATTTAACAAGAGCAGAGCAGTTGGATTGTGGGAAATGTGTGCACCCCTGTCTGAAGAAACAGCTGCGTTACTTCTCTTATGTTTTTCTCTTTTTCCCTTACAAGCACAAACTGTTATATACCAATGAATAAATTTCCTGTTATTTATAGCTAGAGCTTATGCTTTCTTTAAAATGCTTGTTAATCGGAATGTACTCAGATTTTTTTCTAAAGACATTTCCAGAAATGTGTCGTCTTGTTAATGGTTAAGAGGGGAATTTCCAATTTGGCTTTCGTGTTTAAGTTTGAAGGTAAGTCATTAGGTTATTATTATCCAAGCATTTTTATATTGCTTGAAATTCTTAGCAAATCCATAAATCAATTGTTATCATAGAAAATGAGATACCCGTGCCTTATTTGTGGCATTCGCAGCGCTCTAAAAAGCTCGTCCAGTCATTTAAATCAGTTGTAATACAATGACTGCATGGCCTACCTACCTGTCTCCTTGTGTACACGCTTCCTGTGTACTCATTGTGCATAACTGGAGGCTTCCCCAAGGCTGTGTAGGTATATTGCTAACGCTAACAAGATAGTTGACAGCTGTGAGTGCTAACAATAGGCATGTTTGTTGTTTATGCTCATTATGTAAATGTTAGGTGGTTTCTTACATATGAATGAGACATGTGGTATTTGGATATGACAATGATGCACTGCATTCCTCCAACAGTAGTCAAGAAAGCAGTAGTTCTTGTATTTTAGAGGAGTGGAGGTTTAGGAAGGGCTGAACGGGTGGGGTGGGATCGTTCAGTCCGAGGCGCTTGAGATTTAGCATTTTATTTGAGCCCCCACCACCAAACCAGTTGCAGTGACATATTTATCAGGTACAGTAGCAGATTATTTATGCTTATCTGAAATCACAGGAAGTATGCGGAGGTGAACAAGCCAATCAGAAGCTTTTATGACATTGCTAGTGATACGGCAAAGTTTGTTAACACCAAAACACATTTTTATCGATCATTGTGGGATTGATGTACACTCGACCCTCGATTTGACAGAGAAAAAGGGGGGAGCACCGGTCCGGTTTTGCGGATTGTCCGTAGTTACTAATCGGAAACTACTGGTTCGGAATTGGGTTATAACAACAATTTCATTTGGGAAAAATGCTGCGTATGTACAGTATATACAACCACATCATCTAATACGCACTGCCGCATGTGCCATTTCTTCTTGAATTACTCATAATCTTAATTACAGAGGTATACCAAGGCAATAAAAGAGGTCATTTTTGAGAGTGACCACTGAAGAATGACCCCAGTGCATGACCTTAAAACCACTAGGCAGGAGCTTTGGCTTGATTTCACTGCTTAATCTTACTTTATCACTTATTCCGACCTCCTTCACTGCCATTAGATGTCCTCCTAATTCTTTTATCGTACAGTTATAGTTTCCGAAGGTTACTAGGATTATGTCAAGTTCACTGACATTCAGATACGATTCAGTGTCTCTCACTGAGGTTCATGTGTTGTCTCTGTTCTATCGGGGTTTAAGCACTTCATGAGCAACTCTGCATGTTCTGGCATGAACTGGATTCAATAGGTTAGAAGACACAGCATTTAATTATTGTCTTGTTATTTATCCTGTCAAGCTGTACTCCGCATTATGCCTCAAGTCACAGTCCACTCTGAGGCAGATCCACCAACATTATAAAATGCATTGTATACTTACAGTACGGAATACAGAAATATGTTATTGATTGTTTTTCACAATGAACTGTTAGTACACAAACAATAACGTAATAGAATGAGCAAAAAACAATCAGATTTGAGAATTCTGCATCACTGCAGTAAGGCTGAGGTAACACATTGTAAGCATGTTCATAGTAATGAATAGCAGGTATAAGATGTTTTATTTTGATGCATTATTATATTGTAATATTGGGAAAATGCAGTGGGAGTTGATTTGAGTAAAATGTGTTTAATGGAAAGCACTCTGTAATATTGATTGCCAGTGCTTGCTCCGCTCTGCCTGCCTGAAAAAGCTTTCCGACTCAAAAACACAGTGCTGGGGTAATGCGGGGATCTTCAATGTGGAATGACTTTAAATGTGAAGTATCCGGATATAGCTTTGTTTGTCTGAGGCATGACATGGACTTGAGGGAGAAATATCAGAGATGTGATTGAAGTGTGTTTGTTTTGTTAGTGCTAAATCCTCATGCAGTAGATTCTCTCTTTCCTCAATAATTGCCTTCACCAAGGTGGTGAACTATTTGCTAATTTTCTTCTTATATTCAATCATTTTGGCAGGCCTGGATTTTTTTTTTGTAATTAAAATTTTTGATTGACATCTTTATTACTATGCTCACAAGGTGAACCTCATTAGCATTCTCTCTCTCTCTCTCTCTCTCTCTGTCTGTGTGTTATTTCTTCCCTTTTCCTTTCTGCCTTAAGGAGTCTAAAATAGCACATGTACCACTGTACCTCATTATCCTACACTTCTTTTTTCATTGACTCTTATATTCATGTCTGCAACTTTTAGTTATGTATCTGATTTCTAGTTACAGTATACTGTGGTTATTTATTTATTTAATTGTGGCTTGTTTTTAGTTGGATAAGTCGAGGCTTTGTGAAGAGACTGAATGAGCTGCTCTGTCTTGTTTGAGGAGAGCCCGCTCTGTTCTGTTTGAACATGCTGAGAGTTACAGACCGGCCACTTGAAGGTCACAGTCAGCCATTGTAGATAATGAGAGAGAGAGTCTTCTAAAAATGTATGTTGTTCCAAACCATGACAACATGGAAATGAAAAAATATGTATATCAGGCTGTTTATTTATTTCTTTTTTTGTTTTCTTTCTGTAATTGCATTGTTTAGACAGCAGAGGGCTCAATATAGGGAAGCATGTGACCTCAGCATAGGTGGAGGTAGCACGTGAAGCATGTGACCTCAGCATAGGTGGAGGTAGCACGTGAAGCATGTGACCTCAGCATAGGTGGAGGTAGCACAGCTCAAATACTGCGAAAACACGAAGTGGCGGTATTAAGCCTAAATACACAGATATCACTAATGTTCATAGGTAAGAGTAATGGTAAAGTCTGTTCGACTTTTGCACCCGAGCCTCCTGGCTCATCATCCTAGAGCTTATCCCCGGTTTCTGTAGCATGACACAACTACGAGTTCAAGTCCTCCTGGATGGGATGCTAGTCCATCGCAGGTTACCTTCCCAGTATTTTTACTGTTACCCATTTATACTGCTGAGTGGCACACTTGTGTTTAAGACCTTGCACAGGGGTCTCAGCATGGAGGGAGTCTAGCAGGGATTCGATCCCACGACCTCCCGATTATGAGCCCAGCACCCTAACCACTACACCACCGGCCCCATCAAGATTCACACAGTTATTATTAAAAGTCCTATTTGTTATTGACCTTTCCATTCTTAAAATTTAGGTTATAGGACGGCACGGTGATGCAGTGGTTAGCAGTTTTGCCTCACAGCAAGAAGGTCCCGGGTTCTATTCCCAGGATCGGGGGGTTTCTGTGTGGTGTTTGCATGTTTTCCATGGTTGGGTGGGTTTCCTCTAGGTACTCTGGTTTCCTCCCACAGTCCAAAAACATGCACAGTAGGCTGACTAGCTGTTCCAAATTGCCCCTAGGTCTGAGTGTGAGTGGTTCTATGTGTGTTGGCCCTAAAATGGACTGGAAAACTGTTCAGGGTGTACCCCGCCTTTGCCCAGAGACGGCTGAGATGGTCACCAGCCTCCTGCAACCCTAATTAGGATTAAGCGGCTTAGAAGATGAATGAATGAATGAATATTTAAGTTAATATTTGTTTAATATTAAGAATATTTAAGAGACTCAGTGGGTAACACGGTCACCTCAGAGCAAGAAGGTTCTGGGATTGAATCTTGGACAAGGAGATTGTTCTCTGTGGAGTGTGCATGTTTTCACTGTGCTTGTGTGGGTTTCTTCCGGGGACTCTGGTGTTTTCCTACAGTTTAACATGGACATTAGGTCACTCCACAGGACTGAACCAGTTTTTGCTAATACAGTTTCCTTTATTCATTTTTTTTTTTAACAAAATATCACAAGGAAATCCAGGACTCAGTATTGTGAATCACACCAGACTGCTTGTTTGTGTAGAAGCTCTTTAACGTCTCAGTTGGAGGTACATGACTCACATCTGTGTGTGTGTGTGTGTGTGTGTGTGTGTGTGTGTTGTAGATCCATCCACAGAAAATGACTGAGAACTGTTTCTGGGTCATAGCCAATGAGGGCCGTTATGAAGACAAGGATCTGCTCGGCCGTCTGGCTTTTACCTTCGGCACTCAGAGACCCGGTCAGTCCACTCTTTCCCTCCTACACACTCCTACACACTCCTACACTATAGTATGATTGGCTACCACTCAATATTAGTGCGTAGTTTAGTTTATGTTACAGTCTGTCATCTCATTTCTGTTGTGGATGATATCAGAAAGGAACTCAAATAAAGTGGCGGAATAATTATGTGAAAAAAAGAATAGACAAGAGAAAGCTCTTTGAAGTGGCATGACGTTATGTGTACCTACTAAATGAATGTGAAATAGTGAAACTCTGTAACTGTAGGTATGTCGTGCATGCATGTTGCACAGCATTCATGATTCTCTTGTAGTTGCATATCTAATGGAGAACTGGCATGGATGCTCTTATCCTCTATTTCAGTGGGATTTAGTCCTGATTAGGTAATTAAAGTATTTTAAAAATGATCGTTAGACTCTGACTCAAACGTTTAATACCTTCTCCTTCCGTAGTCTTTTTTTCTGCCCCTCTTATAGTGTATTTTTGAAGTCCCCCTCTCCCAGTGGAGTGATAGGATTACAGTTTAGCCCCATCTCCTCCTGCATGTTTACCGGTCTGTTTGTTTTTAATAAACCAATTCTGCTCGAGGACTCTCACTTTTTAAACAGCATTATGGTTGTTGAGTGAGAAATGCCTGTTCATATGGAAGGCCAAAGGATTATGTAAAAATCAATCTTTGTAAAAACCTCCTACTCAGAACACATCTGTAATGGAGAAAATCTTGATTTGAATGCCTGTCATAGCTCTTAGTAGCCCAACACAAGTTTCATAATAATGTTATTTGTGATGTGTTTTGCTTGATGTAGGGAAAAAAAGGGGTCTTGAATACGTTTGTCTTTTCTGCTCTTTTTATTTTCACTTTAAAGGAAAATTAAACCTAAACTTGCATACGTCATATACGTCAGTGATTAAAAGCTTTTTCGTGGGGGGGGAAACAAGTAATAAATCTGCACACAGGAGGGCGACATTGTACTGCAAAAAGTCACATGTGAGTCACGTGTATGTGACGGTATATACAGTAATCTGGATATGAATGAACGCCGGGATTTACCGTTCTTTCCTTTAAACGAGCCGATGTTTGTCTGATGCACGTGATTGTATTGTGCAGATGTGCCTACTTTAATTTAATCCAGATGCTCACTAGTTTATATCTAACCTGTCAGTTTATTATCTGTATACTGTTATTTTTGCCGTTATCTTGAACTGATCAATTCACGTCCCATTCCTGCATCCTGCAATTCAAACAGAATCCAAATGGCGGCGTTTTCAAACTGCCTAATGCAAACTGTTAAACAGATTTTAGCTGACTGCGACTTTGAAAATGTGAGTTAAAACCACCTGATAATGCAAACATGCATATGTTCAAGTGTAACAGGACACATGAACAACAGTTTGGAATGCTTTCCTTTCATTCTGCTTTAAATAGTGTATCTGTATTCTGTAAGCAAAGTTCTGCTGGTCTGTCACCTCGCAAGTTTACATCCTAACAATATTACAGTAATATGGATGTAGAGTGCCGGTTTGCAGTGTTATAGATGGTGATGTTCTGTTAGGCCTTTAAAGAGTAGCGTTATTGGTAATCCTTACAGCATAATTCATGCGTAATGTAATACGTTTAAGTGATACAGAGCTTATTTTAATATAAATGACCATAAAAAGCTCTATTCTGGGCAATTTTATCCCGTGGATGACTAGCGGGGGTTGAACCAATGCAGAACAACCGTTATTTCCCGGAAGTGATTTGAACTCGTTGGGCCGGGTTGTCCAGCGCAAGTAAACAAGCAACGAGTGACATTTCAGGTGATAAAACTTCCCGCTTACTAAAGGCTCTCACCTTTTACTGGTTCCTTTTGGCGAGGCGCTGCTCCCGTCCGTTCTCATCCTTTGACTTATTAAGAAGGAATTCCGTAGGAACAGCGTCCGGGTTTAGACGTAAAAGCTTGGGCTTCGTGCCAAGTAGTTCTGCCTGGAGGTCACACCTCTAGCAGGTCGGGTTGAAGTGGTCTTCGCAGACTACCGAATCGCGTCCAAAAGGAAACGTTTTCAGAGCATGGCCTGTGCCTATGCTATGTCATGTTATGTTTTCCGCGATTTCTATATCCCAGCACTGGCCGACAATGTGTTGTGTTAGACTGATGTCTGCTGCACTCAGCCCAGCCAATAGGGCCAAACAACGAGTTCACGTTACTACCAGGACTGGAACAGCCAATGAAGAAGGCAACATGTCGCCGCATATGTCGCACGTACTTATCAAGGGGGCAATGACTGACTTTGTCTGACGGAACCGCTGATGCCATACGTGATTTTAAAGAGCTAGTAATGCAAATTCACCACAGGTACCCTTTAAATACTTCATGACATAAAGAGAGAGGGTTCTTTTTCCTATGGACTGCCATTTTTCTTGAATGTAAATTTCACGTCCAGTCGCCTCCCAGCTGCTCTCTATCAGATATTTGTTCTTGTGCCTGAGTGAAGAAGCATCATATGGATGATATTACATCTTACAAATTGGCATAACCTCTTTTCAAGAAGTTCTGCTATTATTAAAATAATTTCTCCGTGACTCTTAAACTGTTAGCCGGTGGTTGCTGGTGGTACTGCTCCATTTGACACCTGTCCGCAAGCTTTCCACAACAGGCGAAACGAGCACGGACTGAAGTATGGATACTATTTATATTCCATAAGAAATAGTACTAATAACGTTTGTGTACTTGAGTGGTATAGCAGGTAGCGATGCTTCCTCAGAGCTCTGTGAGCCTTGGATCCTGACGCAAGCTTTTCTTCGTAATTCATGGAACTGAATGCTCCGATGTGGAAAATAGTGAAACACTCATCGAGTGAAAACTCAAGGTTTCTGTTAATGCTATGGTTATTAAGGTGCTTCTCTCATTAGCTCATAGCTTTTCATGAATTATTCTCTTTCAGCTCGTCTTTATTTGGCCAGGTTTCTGCTCTTGATTTTCAGTGGTGTATATCAGCGGTGCACACACACACACACACACACACACAAATGTCTATCAATGCCATGGTTACTAAAACTAATTATCTGAAACTATATCATACCTTAACTTACACTAAATAAATGTAAATAAAATACAAAAAAAATAATAAATGGTGTAATTTCTTAAAGTGCACTTTTCCTTGGGCACAAGCCAGATTTCCTCACAAGGTCAAAACTGTCAGATGTTTTTATTCTCTTCCCAGCCACTAATGTATTAAAAGAAATAAATAAATCAAAGTCTGGAGAGAGTGTGCCTATACTTTCAACGAAGCACGCACGCTTCAAACCCTAAAATGAGACGGATAGCCAAAGCTCCTACGTGGCAGGGAAACATTTTAAAATGTTAATGTGATGCGGCGGGGTGGAGTGGTTGTGTTTTTATTTTTCCACTACAGTAAATCAGACTTAATTATGTTAATATACTCGAGTCTCCCCGCGAGCTGCGATCTGGGAGGATTACTCCACAGGGGGGGAACCTTATTAAAGTACAGTGATTATTAATGGAATAATCATTTATGATAAATTAACCTCAATCTCAACAGTTTATGCACCTGCTGTTCTGGGCTTAAACACTTTACACAGGCGGGGATGAACTCTGCTGACCTTTTTGGGTTTTATTATTTTATATTGAGTGAAAGAGGCTTAACTCGGCTCACTTAAATCTCTCTCTCTCTGTCTCTGTCTCTGTCTGTCTGTCTGTCTGGGTCTCTCTCCTTCACCCAGTGTGCTTCTTAAATACCGTTACACATACAGCGTTCTTTTACTTCTATTTTATTTTCATATGTTATCTGTATTGAATCTTAAACATCTCTCCTGTGGTGTATCTTTCCTCTCTCTCTTCCCCTCTGTCTCTGCACCTGCCTCTCTGTCTCTGTCTGTTTGTCTCTCTCTAACTGTGTTTCTCTGTCTCTCTGCTCCACCTTCCCCTCTGTCTCTCTCTCTCTCTCTCTCTCTCTCT
>JAQMYF010000001.1:42684160-42721281 GCA_030014195.1 Neosilurus mollespiculum
ATACACACACACACACACACACACACACACACACACACACACACACACACACAGTGGCATGCAAAAGTTTGGGCACACCTGGTCAAAATTTCTGTTAATGTGAACAACTAAGCAAGTGGAAGATGAAATGATTTCCAAAAGGCATGAAGTTACAGATGATACATTCCCTTTGCATTTTAAACAAAATCAAATTAGAATAACAGAAAAGGAAAAAGGGCCACATCAAAGCACTAGGTATGTATGTGTATGTATGTATGCAGGCATGTACACACACAAATATATATGTATATATGTACTGACTCTTAATTGGCTGTAAGGATGAGCCTCTGGCATTACTCCATTTCCAGCTTCCCAGACCGGGAACAATACCTAATTGCTGGCTGATTGGATGCTGTGATAGATCATTAAATTGCCCAGTGTAATTGGATGATCGAATCCGTATACACAAGCTGGAGTCATGCATCACTGCTGTTGCTAATGCAGTCATGAAGCTGCCCATGCATGCCTTTATCTCAATCTGCAATATTTGTCACTGGGATCAATAAAGAGCTGTGAATGGATCCAAGTGACCAAGTATTTCTGTCTTTTCTCTCCACACAATAAATGAAAATAGCTTTGTAGTACACTGTGTCAGTAGTATCATATATTACAACGAGATGTTACAGATGCACAGAATGTGAATGTGCTGTTTGGGGAATGTAGAGTAACCCATCTTCCTGTGTCCTTCTTTTCTTTTTTCATTCCACCAGGAATTAAAACGTACCCCAAGTTCACTGCAGTCATCCATGCCGTCACCCCACTGGTGTCTCAGTCTCAACCCATTCTCAAGCTCCTGACAGCTGTGGCCAAGTCTCAGTACTGTGCTCAGGTACAAGCAACCATCTCTCACTGGAAGAGGGAAGGAAGTGGTTTTGGACACTTGGGTACAGAAAGGATGTAGTTTGAATTGTGTGAACTGTTTTGCAATGCAGTTTGGCTTTAGGGCTCAGACTTGCGACACAGGCTGTATCCGGTGCACATCTGCTGCTGTGTGATTCACTGGTTGATATTCCTCACAGGTTGTTTCATGAGTTGTTTTGTGCTTGAGAACCATAACCTTTTGCAAGAGTGGTTAGAAGTAGGAGTGTTTATACATGTAGATGCCTGGTTTTGCCAGTCCTGACTGCATAAACCCAGTTTGATCCTCTTTGAATAAATAAGGACTCAGTCCTCTTGATCGCCCCTGTGTTTCCATGGTATCCATCAGGACTGTGAGGCTCGCTGCCCTGAGAATGAAAAATGTATTGATTCCTTTCTGAGTAGAGTGAGACCGAGTCAAAGGGGAGAGAAAAGATGGAAGGAGATAAAGAAAGCGGGGAGAGACCCGGAGAGCAAGACACTCATTAAATGCACCATGACTGTATGAAGCGTGATGTGTGCACACACTTGGTCACATCTTGTCTCTCTCTCTCTCTCTCTCTCTCTCTCTCTCCAAGCTCAAGGGCTCAGCTTTTGTTTTCTCTCAGTGGAACGTGCTCCGGTCGAGTGAATTGGAGGGACGAGAGGAGTAATCACTTTGCTTCCCTTAATCAGGCCGAGGCTTTCCTTCTCTCTGGGAAGCAGGACCGCAGGAAGGAAAGATATAAATAAACAAGGGAGAGAGAAAGTGAAGGAGAAAGCGAGAGCTGTTTCTCGGTTGGTTCTGGCAAGCAAGCTTGCACTAGCGTCCCGCTGTGCGCTGCCGTTCCTGTTTGTGTGAGGGTGAGCGTGTGGATGTGTGCGAGCGAGAAAGAGCGAAGCAGTCACACACATACTTCCACCCCCAGAACAAGGGGAAGCTGATAGAGATACCATCTGCCTTTCAGCTTCTCCAATTAGCGTCAAAGGAAGGAGCAGCTAATCAGTGTTAAAAATACACCTCGGTAACTGCCTGTGCGGTGCCTCACAGCATTCTTAATCACACAACCTGCGCTTCCTTTTTTAAGCACTATTTACAGTCTGAATTTAGTAAAATGCTGTAATCAGAGTGCTTTTTCAACCAAGCAGTCTTTTTTTTTCATACTTATCTGAGAGTAACATGCCTAAAAGCTTGCACGTCATCCTGTGCTGTGTTTAGGGCTTTGGGGCATTTTAGCTGGAGGTAGATTGTTGTTGCAGTGTAGATCAGACACTATGTCATAGGTGAATCCTTTAACATTTATGAAATTTGATAGGAAAGGAGCGGGAAAAAAATGCAACTGCCAGAGCTCACTGTGTTTAGACACTTTAGGTGATGAAAAATAAATCAGATAGGGGCTGTGATTGTGCGAGTTGCAGGAATGTACTTTTTCCCCCACAGATTTAATTTTTTTTTTTTTTTATTGTTTTCCATTCATCCATTCATTTGCCAAACCACTTAATCCTACTAGGGTGGCTGGACCCCATCTCAGCGGACTCTGGGCGAAGGTGGGGTACACCCTGAACATTTCGCCAGTCCGATGCAGGGTCAAAACACACACAACCATTCACACTCACACCTAGGGGCAATAGCCAATTAGCCAGTTAGCCTAATGTGCATGTCTTTGGACTGTGGGAGGAAACTGGAGGACCTGGAGGAAACCCATGCAAGCCCTCACCAAGTTCAGGACTTGAACCCCGGACCTCTAAAGGCAGACATGCTAATCACTGCGCCACCATGTTGGTTTTATTTGTATTTTTCCCCCTCCCTCTTTTGAATTGAAATAATTTTACATCATTTCAAGCTTGGACAATTTCTGTACTATAAGACAAAGATTTCTTTGCATTGGAAACAAATCTGCTTCTAGAAGAAACTCTAGGAGGAAGCAACAAATTATGCAGCAGCCAAGTATTCAGAATGAGGAGACGTTTCTGCCTGTCAATCAAATTGTCCATTAATACAGAAGGCTTCCATTATTGCACCAACATTCAGCAGTCGTAACATAGCCATGTGTTTCGGATATGTCACTTTGCAGAAATCACAGTAGGCTTTTTTTTTTTTTTTACGTTTAGCTTCAGTGTCCACCAACATCTCTGCCTGTGCATTTCATATTCCGAAAGCTTTACAGAGATGTGGGTGGAGTTAGCGATCATCTTCACAGAAGGGATGGCTAAAAAGTGCTAATGCAAAATTAAAGACGTACATAATTACTCAAGTAATTTTTCATAGTATTGATGATCTGTTTCTTCCTTTTGTCATCTCTTCTCCTTCTCCTTTTCCCCCTATTTTTCAGATTATTGTATTGTGGAATTGTGACAAGCCCTTGCCTGCCAAGCACCGATGGCCTGCCACCTCTGTGCCCGTCATCGTCATTGAAGGAGAAAACAAAGTAAGTCTTCTGGAAATATTTCTCCACACACACGCGCGCACACACACACACACACACACACACACACACACACACACACACACAAACAGTCAGTGTAATTCTCCAACTGTCGGTCTATGCCACTAGAGCTGGAGTGAGCTTTCTTGCTTTAATTAGTATAAATGCTATTGAGGGAAAACAAAATGAATAATAAACATCAGAGCAGTAAATATTGATCTGAGTGTATCGGTACAGGACATCAGCACTTGTTTAAGATGTGAGTGATGCTGGCTGTGTTTTTACATTCACAGCAAAAGTACAGTGTCTCTCTTTCTCACACACACAAGAGTTCAGCACACAGGAAAAAGGGATCAGCTTTCCACTGGTTTTATGGACAGGAGACGATAGTGCCAGTCAGTCTGTGGTTTGTTTTGCTTGTGGCTTTCTTGTTTACTAAGGTGTGTGTGTGTGTGTGTGTGTGTGTGTGTGTGTGTGTGCGCGCATTAATTCCCAGCCAGACCAGGAAACGTGTATGGAGGCATGACTGACCAAGCTTGCATACACCTGCACCTGTCTGTATGTCTCTCTGTCTGAGACATTTCTGCGTGAAGCAACTCCGCACATAAACCCACACGTTCATTAGTTTGATGCTTACTCAATATGCCACATTATGTGTTTATAGTACATTTAAATATTTATTGCTTTTTAATCAGTCACTGTATTCTAGAATGGTGATGTTTGTAATGTGCCTACAACAATATAAACATAGAACTGACTATTTTGATGGTGATGGACAATATTTCTGATAATCAGCTTGCAATACTTTTTTTTTTTTTTTTTTTTTTTTTTATTGTTGATTTTTCTTTGATGATCGTTGAATTAATGGTCCTGTTATGTAAATTAGCCATGATAGATTGATGGATAAGTGTGTGTGTGTGCATATACACACACACACACACACACACACATATATATGTGTGTGTGTGTGTGTGTGCATATAGTTTTTTATAACTATTATACTATTATATAACTATATATTTTATAATATAAAGTTTTTGCACAGACTTGTCACAGCATTGTCCATGGAAAGAGTCAGAGAGACTGATGTATTGGTTGGTTGTTTGGTTGGTTGATTGCTTTTTTTCCTCCCCTACAAAAATACACAGTACACGTTGTGCATGATGTGCTGTTGCATCGTTTAAAATGCAGAAAGTTTACCTAACTCACCTTAGTTTACATGATGTAACCGTGCAGACACTCGCACTACAGCTGTTCTCTGCCTTCTGTTTATGAGCAGTGCAACATTCCTACCTTCGCATTCCCTCCATTGCAAATCTGTTTATTTGGAAGCAGAGTGATGACTAGCTTATTAAATAAATATCTAATAACAGCTTGAATGCTTGTTTTTGTGGCATGTTGATTGTGTTGGGGTTTGATTGATGGCTATAATGAATTTCAGGGACAAAACCATTTACTGCATTTTTGATCATTTTCTTTTCAAATAAATGCTAACACAAAGCTACCTGGCAGCATTTATTTATACTGATGGCTCAATAATGCCATTTTGTCCCACTGTTGACTGTAAAAACAGTCAGTCTAAATGATAACACCTTAGTTTGTATTGAATGCATCTTGAAAATAATGATAGACAGGAATTGAACCTAAATCCTGACTGAAAATCCAGTTTGTTTGTTTTTAATAATGTTCCCAGACATGTAAGTGTTGGTAGTGAAGACACTTTGTTATCTCGCAGATGTACTTTACTGACTTTTGTGCTGTTGGTTTAAAAAGATGCAGAAACAGCATTCAGAATTCCTCGATTAGTCGCTCACATGGTATGCACATGGATGTAAGGATGTATAGGTGTATAATTGTAAGGCTTTTTCTTGTATGTTTCTTGGTCTCTGAAGTATGTATATTAATATCTGGCTGTTATGTGAACCCTGGTGAAGTCAGAAGAGCAATTACATAAGAAACAGGAATCTGAAATCCATTGCTGATACATAATTTTTTTAAGTACTCCTCACAATCCCTCATTATTAAGAGCTAAGCATACTCTAACCATGTTGTGTCCTTTTTCTTTTTTTTAAATATCCTCATTTCATTCAGCCTCGTTTTCAGTCTTTTTATTCTTGTCGATCTTGAATGATGGATTTACAAATAAACCTATTCGTGTGCACTTTTTAAAACACAAAACATAGCTTTGTTTAAAAACCAGACAGAAGATGAAAGATGGGAGTTTAAAGTTGGGGTCAAGATTGGGGTTGCTGTTCTGTTTTGGAGTGTAGAGGATTCTGCAGGTGATTCTGTGCTCAGGGCTAGTAGCATGTTTGCTGAGCAGGTATGTGTGCGCGGTCCATGTGGGTGCTTGTTGCGTAGGAGGCTTTGTTTGAGTTGAGCAGCTATCACAACCATGCTCCTACTCACTGCTTTAAGGCCTGTGTGTGTATCTGTGCATCTCATTACCATTCGTGTCCCTGACCTGCACGCACTGAAAAACTCTTACCACACACACACACACACACACAAATACCCAAACACCTGCCTGAATAAAATATGAAAAGCTATAAATATTACAACAAAACAGTTGGAGGAAACTTGTAAAATATATCACACACACACACACACACCATATACACATCTCTCTCTTACTCACAAACACACCATATATACCTCTCTCTCTCTCTCTCTCTCTCTCTCTCTCTCTCACTCACACACACATACACACACACACACACACACACAAAATATACACTATATATATATATTCCCCTCCTAGTCTTCCAGGATGAATTTGTTGATTATGTTTTGTTTCTTTCTCATGCTGTGCAGGTGATGAGCAGTCGCTTTCTGCCTTACGAGAGCATCCTCACTGATGCTGTCCTGAGTCTGGATGAGGACACAGTGCTCTCAACTACAGAGGTGTGGTGTGTTTTTTTTTTTTTTGTTTGTTTGTTTTTTGGGTTTTTTTTGTTTTTGTTTTTTTTTATTATTACCCTCTCCTCTATATTCATGTTTGTGTTGTATCTGAAGACCAAGGTACTGCTGGTGTATTGTGCTGTGTCAACAAAAGGAAGCTGGGACTTCCATCTCTCACAGGTCCCACTGCTGGTTTACCCCACATATGAGTCATATATGCCCACACTGGAGAACATTCTTGAACGAGGCAGGTTTACACATGGGGTGTGGATGTATTTGATTCCTATTTTTCCTTTACGTGCTTCCTTCCAGATTCACACTGGCACTTGTAAAAATGCTCTTGTTATCTGGAGGTTTGTCCATTCTTGGCTATTATATTGCCCAGCCCCAGTATTAGTCTGTGATGAGCCAGTAATTTACAGTCTGGTATTTACACTAAGGAATTTCAGCATATGTCCATGTTGGTAATTTTTAACCAGCAATCTCTGGAAGATTAATTAGTATACAATCTAATACTTTAAGAATTATTGTAATAAATTATACAAATTTGGAGCATAATTTACAAACTACAATGTTTTGCAAAAGTATTCATAACCCTTGAACTTTTCCATATCTTGTCACATTACAACCACAAATATAAATGTATTTTATTGCGATTTTATGTGATTGATCATCACTGTGAAGTGTAAGGAAAATGATGCATGGTGTTTTTTTTTTTTTTTTTTTTCTTTTTTTTTTTTTAAAGTGTTCAGAACTGTCACTTTTTCAGACTCTTGGGGGTTTTCTTCCAAAAACTCTGACTAGTTTTCCTGTCCCTGCTGCTACCACCATGTGCAGTGTTAGTTTTCTACCACAGATAGTGTTTCACATTCAGGCCAAAAGGCTCAACTTTAGTCTCATCTTACCGGAGCACAGCTTCCACGTGTTTGCTGTCGCCCACATGGCTTGTGGCAAACCTCAAACGGGACTTCTTATGACTTTCTTTCAGCAATGTCTTTCTTATTGCCACTCTTCCATAAAGGCCAGATTTGTGAAGTGCACTACTAAGAGTTATCCTGTGGACAGATTCTGCTCTACTCTTCCCATTTTCAGATGATGGATTAAACAGAGCTCGGTGAGATGTTCAAAGCTTGGGATTTTTTAATAACCTAACCCTGCTTTAAATTTCTCCAGAACTTTATCTCTGCCCTGTCTGGTGTGTTCCTTGGGCTTCATGATGCTGTTTGTTCAGTGATGTTCTATTACAAAGCACTGAGGCCTTCACAGAACAGCTGTATTTATACTAAGAGTAGATTACACACAGATGGACTCTGTTTACTAATTAAGTGACTTCTGAAGGCAGTTGGTTGCACTGGATTTTATTTAGGGGTATCAGAGTAAAGGGAGAATACAATACAAATGCATGCCACACTTTTCAGATTTTTATTTGTAAAACATTTTGAAAACCATGTATCATTTTCCTTCCACTTCACAATTATGCGACACTTTGTGTGATACATTTATGTTTGTGGTTGTAATGTGACAAAATGTGGAAATGCTTAAGGGTTATAAATACTTTTGCAAGCCATTGCATATCCTTTCAACCAACAACTTCCTTTGCACCATCGGAAACTCTGGCCTTGTCTAATATCTGTTTAAATTGTCAAATCAGATTTCTATTCTTCTACATTTGTCATCCTTCCTTTCTGTCTGACTGAGAGATGTGGAATATTAGTCTGGAATGGTGAATGCTGCTGTCTGTGTTGTCGGGCTTTAGTTCATAGTCTTGAGTGTCTTGTGTGTGTGTGTGTTATAAGGCTGTTCGTTAATTCAGTTATTTAATATCCAGCCAAGGTTCGGGCTCTGACACGTTTGATGTCTTTCAGTAATTATTTGTTTAAAAGCTTTGATCTGAGAAAAAGGAGGGCATCTAACAGCAAAGCCTTTCAAAGAGTGTGCTTTGTTATTCGTGTGCACTGGGTAACTTTCTTTAGTTCTGTTGATGCTGTGAGGCAAATTTTTTGTCTGCTCACAGGTCTGGCCCAGCCATTAGTCATGTGGTTGCCATTGTAAAGGGCAGATGAACTGGTTGTAGGTTTGCTGGATTGTTACTCATGCTGCTTCTGTACCATTTCTTCTCTCTCTCTCTCTCGCTCGCTCGCTCTCTCTCGCTCTCTCTCTCTCTCTCTCTCTCTCTCTCTCTCAAAATCCACCTATATATAGGTGGATTTTGCCTTCACGGTATGGCAAAGTTTCCCCGAGAGGATTGTGGGATACCCTGCCCGCAGTCATTTCTGGGACAGTAATAAGGAGCGCTGGGGCTACACGTCGAAATGGACCAACGATTACTCCATGGTTCTGACTGGAGCCGCGATCTACCACAGGTACGCGACTAACTGGTTGTTTTTACCTGGATTTCCTCTGAATAAGAACACTGTCGTAGAATATCTCATATCAAACAACCTTGGATAATAGTAATTTGCTCGCTCACTAACTTCTCTGCTTAAACAAAGAAAGAGTGAAATAGCATGGTGTGCTTTTCCTGTTCCTGTGCTAGGTGGCTAAATTACTGCTAAACTGTGAAGCACAAATATCAGGGAGTAAACGCTTTTGAATATTGCTGTACACTGTGCTGAATGCCACCTCATGTTCAGGTTGTAAATGTGTGGATAGTACTACAGGGCTTTATGTATTTGATCTGTTTGAGTAAAAGTCTCTGGACTGACATTACTGTATCTTGCATAATGCTATTATTCACACATTTCACTTCCCATTAATTCTGCACGGTGCTGATGGTGGAAGTTTAAAAAAATGCTTACTCTCATTGTGATTTTGTTCTCCAGATATTACCACTACCTATACACCCACTTCCTACCCAGCAGTTTAAAGAACATGGTGGACCAGCTCGCTAACTGTGAGGACATCCTGATGAACTTCTTGGTTTCGGCTGTCACAAAGCTGCCACCCATCAAAGTGACCCAGAAGAAGCAATACAAGGAGACCATGATGGGGCAGGTATGAAAAATACAGGGCCAAAAGTCCTTAACGGATTCATTTTGGCTCTTGGTTTCTATTTCTAACTGTTCATTTCATATTATTGATTTGTTGTAGACTGTGTTAAAGGGTGACAGTAGAATTTTTCAACTTGATCTCAATCTGCAGTGGATGTATGATTACCACAGATAATCATTTCAACTCAATATAAATGTGAATGTGTTGCTGAATTCCATCAGTAAAGGTTAAAATACGCCACTTCACATTTACCACATTACCCTCGCATTTACAAGAAGACAGAATTTCTTACTAAAGCTGTTCTTATGATATTTACCATTATTATGCATAACCCAGCTCTCATCACTTGACTGAAGCTGCTGGCTCAAGTATTTATTGGCATATAATAAATAGCAATAAAAATACAACAGTGGGCAGCATTTTGGAAGGCATGTCCACCTCACAGCCTCCACAAACTGGGTTTAAGTCCCGGGCTCGGGTGTTTCTGTGTGCAGTTTGCATGTTTTCCTCGAACATCCCACTGACATCCATATCCCTGTAATAAGCTGTTCCAAATTGCCCCTAGGTGCAGATGTGAGTGTGAATGGTTGTGTGTGTTGCCCTGCGATGGTCAGGTGAGTTGTTCACGGTGTACCTTGCCTTCTCCCACTGTTTACTCAGATAAGCTCAAGCCTCCCTGTGACCCTAGTAGTAGCATTAAGCAGTTCGGCAAATGAGTGAGTGAATGAATATAACAGTAAGTTTGTTTTCCATGTTAATCTCTCAGAATACGGATTCAAAACTTCTGGAGTGTCCCTTTGATATCAGTAAAATGGATATTAATGTGTATTTAGTGTATCCATACCTAAGGAGCCAAAGGTTTGTGGACTCAACCTTCATACTGTTTCCACCATGTTGGAAGCACACAATGTAAGATTACTTTTTCCCTTCACTGGAACTAAAAGACCCAAAGCGGTTCGGGCATGACAATGCTACTGTGAACAAAGGGAGCTGCCAAAGGTGGAGTGGAAGAAGTGAAGTGGCCTGCACAGAACCCTGATCTCAACATACTGAACATCTCTGGAACCATCGCAGGGTTCCTCACCCAACATCAGTGCCTGATCTCATTACTGCTTATATGGCTGAATGAGCTCATAGTCCCCACCACTACACTCCACAGTCTAGTGGAAAGCCTGCCCAGAGATGGGAGATTATTATAATAGCAAAGTGGGACTAAATCTGGAATGGGATTTTCAATAAGCATATTTGTGACCCGCTCCAGCATAATACAGATTAAGTAGGAAATATGACATACTGAGATATTGAAATATTTGGAAAGAGTATTTAATATGCTTCAGAATGAGTTATAATACATGATTATAGCATGGAAATGGACTGAGTTACATCACTTTGTATGTCACTAATCAGGAAATGCTACTTTTGAGAAAATAGCAATTACAGTTACAGAACCAGTTTCTGAATTTGAAACTTGCTAACATCCATAAACTAAATTGACCCGGATCTCGACCAATCAGTACGACCATACTGGCGTCTTTCTAGCAATTGATGCACGGGGAGAACATGCAAACTCCACACAGAAACGTCCCAAGCTCGGGAATCTGACCCGGGACCTTCTTGCTGTGAGGAGGACGTGCTAACCACTGCGCCACCGTGCCGCCTGGCTTTCTATCTTATTTCTTGTATATTCAATCTCAGATTTTATCAGAAAATAATAACTTAGTAATTCAATTATGAGATACTATCCGATCACGAAGACTTACCGTGAGATAGTAAGTCAAAAATTTTAAACAATGTCATTATGATGCGATATAGTATTTTTATACCGTGTATATATAACATAAGTCATGGTTATGGCATGGTGTCTCATCGTAATGAGACGTTCTCTTTTTTTTCTCCAAGTGGTTTGAACAGGTTTCCATAGTAATTTAGACCACTTAACTGAGAGTGATGTAGATGTTTCATTGCTGAAATTGCACTAACTTTAAGCCACTCTTTTCCTTCCCAGTCATCCCGGGCGTCTCGTTGGGCAGATCCAGACCACTTCGCCCAGCGCCAGACCTGCATGAACAAATTTGCCAACTGGTTTGGCTCTATGCCTCTGGTCCATTCACAAATGAGACTGGATCCAGTTCTATTTAAAGACCAGGTCTCAATCCTCCGCAAGAAATACAGGGAAATTGAGCGCCTCTGACCAGACGAGGGCCCCCTACTGAGCATGCAGCAGGGGGCACTGGGATACTCAGTGGAGAGCAGGAGGTCCGAGGCACAGGAGTCTGCTGGTGTAATTCCTCCTCTTTATTCCACTTAGCGAACTGTTAGTGACTAAGTCTGTCAGAATGTGAGCGCTCTTACATTTATACATTCGCATCCAGAACACGTTTGACCACAAGACTCTTTGAAAGAATGTTTTGTTTTTATTGAATGCTGTAACGGACAGATGATCCTCGCCAGCACACGAGAGAATATGGGAGAAGGCAGGAGGGTTGCATCAATGTATCTTCACATACTCAAACAAACACACACACACACACACACACCTACACCTACATCAGGATCTGAACTACCATTAATCCTCAGCTGCCGGTTTCAGGAGCGTGCTAACATTTCCGTACGTCTGTCTCATTCTTCTCATCTTGCACATCAAGACCTGGAGAACTGATCGCTTGTATGCGTACACTTTACATATCTTTTAACAGCCGGTAAATGTCTTATTCAATTCTTTTGTTGGTTTCAGTACTTTAAATAAGCAGTATACGTATTATACAGGAAGTAATCACTTGATCAGAATTCACTGTTTTACATTATCAAGAGGAATTTAGCTTTTTTTTTTTTTAATTTCAGTGTCTAATAGAAAGCTCCTTTAATGTGGGGATTTTTTTACTCATATTCCTTTAGTGCCAAGATTGTTCATTGCCTTTTGCTGCGGTTATAGATTTCTATGCATTGAATTTTCTTTATCAGTTCTGAAGCGTATATCTTCTCTCGACCAAAAGCCAAAATGTTGGAGAATCGAGGCATCCGTTTTAAATAGCCAGGCCACTGAATTAGCCTGTGAAGTGCTCGTAAAGCACTCGGTGCTGATTGGGGAGGAATTCATTGTGTATTTCAGGCCAAATTCCACTGAGCGATTATTCTTTTTTTCTTTTCCTCTTTCTCTGACGTTTTCTTTCTTTTTTTTTTTTTTTAAGAATTTGTGAGCTGCTTGCTAGAGACATGGCACTGCCTCATTGTACACCAGTCACACAGTCTTCAGTGTCATATGCAGCCATGTACATGTTCTTCATCCACTACTAAAGCATGTGCACGCTGCCTCTGCTCAGTTTACCAATTTCCTGTTCACTAATCTGAGTTTTTAAGTTTTAAATTGAACTTGTGTCTCCGTCACAGGAATGGTTATAGGAGGAGGATGGTGATGATGATGATGATGAGCAGAACTCTGTCCTGTAGTGTGAGTCTGTTAGTGTTTCTAATGCACTTCCTTGAAAGTGTAATGCCTTGAAGGAGCAGTGTATTTTAGTGGCCTTCCACCCCCTCCGCAACCCTTTTCTTTTCTCCACCTTTTTTGAAGGTGGCTGGATATAGTAAGCCAGCTGTGAGCCAAAGTCCTTTTTAACTTCTTCATTCTTTTCACTGCCGCAGTAACCATCACAACATTAGCACCGTAATGCTTTTACCTCACAATTATTCAAACACTACATTACATTGGGGTTTTTTGTGTACAAAACAGTAAAAGTTTAAAATTCTTCCATCTTAGTGTTTGTGAATGCAGCATTTTTGTATTCCTTACCTTCAAGGCGATTTGTGTTTACAGATTCCATTTGTATTTGTTATTATTGACACAATTCCAGATCGAGAAGTGAGTTTTAGGAAATTGAGCAGGAAATGAAACACCTCAAAGTAAATCTGAATCTCCTCTGTATGTATTAGTGTCTGCAGTCTATAAGTGTCTAAAGCATCTTGATGTGGGATTTTATAAGAATCCATTATTACACAGACGAGGCTTTGATTTGCAGCACCATGTGTTATGAATGCAGAGCAAAGACAATTTTCCAGAAGGTTTAGCCATGTTTAATTTCTGCGTCTATCCTTAAACATGACAGATGATGGTAATTAAAGAATAATAGCTGGCAGGAAATGCTGGAACGCATCTGGTGAACTGCTAAGTTCAGAAAAATCAAAATTTCATTATTTATCGTATCGAGCCTTGATCTATGATTGTGAAATGTTGTAACCATCTCATTCAACATTTTCATTTTCAAAATTCTACGCTGAAAAAACAACAATAAAAAATAACAACTACCATTTGACGAATGCAGCCTTGCTGTACATAATCTCTATTTATTTTCTTGCAAATATGTATAGTATTCACACACTTGCACAAACCGGACAGACATTTGTACAGCATCATGAAAAAAATATAATTTAGTGATGTCTGGTTTTTTTTTTCAACTCTTACGGAAGTGTGTGCAGCTTGTCATAATACATCATCGGCCTGTAACTTTAATGTGATGAGTATAAATCACCAGTTGATTATCTGATTAAACAATTTGCTCTGTCACTTTTTCACACATTTGCCTTTTTTTTTTTTTGAAGCACAGGCTGCTGCAAAATCTGACACCAAAGAGTTGTGGTAACCAGCAGTCATAAGGGATTTTTTTTCTCCAGCTATTATGTTTTTCTTTTAACATTTATTACATGGATCATTTTTCTTTGTTCCTTTTTTCAGGAATTCTGGGGCTGAGATTCTTCCTTCCTAAAGATCTAACTAGCATCATATAAGAGGTTTTTTTTTTTAAGCTCCTGCATAACTTTGATTAGCAATAAGTAAAACAGCACTTAGAATCGTGACAGGGCATGAGCAGTGAACTTTGCCTGATTGTGCCTTTGATTAAATTTGGGCTCTGAATTTATGATCGTGTCACATCAATGAAAAAGGAGATTATGGAGATTACATGTACAATGTAACATTGCGCAAAAGCAGCTTCGTATTCATTCACACTGGAGTCTCACATTGGTTTGGTTTGACCTCTCTGCAGAGTTGCATGACCACTTCAGGCTACTTATTCATCAGTGTCAGAGAACTGTTTATTTTTTTTATTTTGGTTTGCTTTTTACATTCTGACTTTGCACCCTCCTGTCCACCCTCCCTTCTCCTGTAATTAACAGAAGAATTTTTATAGAGATAATAAAGAAAATAGAATAATGCCAATTTTGTATGAATGATTTATAAGAAAATGAATAAAAGTCATATTTGATGGTAAACATTTGGGTCTTGTTCATTTATTTACTGTGTTAAGCTTTTTTTTTTTACACATCCAATACACTGGAAAGGTGGTAGGTCATATACCTCTACTCTGATTGGTCAGTAGGTATGAACGAACAAAGAGGCAAAAATCAGTAACATGTCACGTGTCTCTCAAACATGCATCAAACGTAACTTTTAGTTGCTCCCGGAATAACTGGTGCCTGGAGCCTCTCAAATTGAAAAACCCTCCTAATTGTCAGCCATTATGTTCAGACGGCAAGTTGAACAAGCTACGCCACCTCAAAAAGTGGACCAAATTACGTCCATCAGTATCATGTTCCATAACAAAGTAGCTAGTTTTTACACAGATTATTACACTGGGGCAACCTGTTCCGCGTGCAAGTTGTTCTGGCACAAATGCCCTTTAAAAGCAGCTAAAGCTGCATCACACTGGGCGCATGTTGTAACAAATCTACCAGTTTAACTGCAGTAAGATCAGATGAAAGTGTTGCTGTGTGATGGAAAGTGTTGAGCCACAAACCATTTCACTAAGTAGCAGAGAACACTTCAGCATCAGCTTCAGAATCAGTGTTTAGCTACATTTTTAAATTATGTTGGTTCGTCCAATTTAATCTGTAATAAGGGATTAGTAGTAAAGTATAGAAACATGTTCTTGCTCTCAAGTGATGCCGCAAAAGCATTTGCCAGTGAGCGGGAATACCGATCAAAAGGTTTATGAGGGCAAAACTGGCAGCGCTCTCAGGGAAGGAGGGTGCTGTACACTCTCACCCATCAATCATCATGGCGCTGGACAATCCAGGGTGTCTATGAGCTCAAGTGTGCACATATTGGCAGACAGCACCTTTCTGAGCATACACACCAGTTCGAAAAGACGCATTCGGCTGGCCTGGTGTGCCTCAGAGCAAGCATGTGATTGACTTTTACTCTCCCTGACTAGTGGACGTCATGGGGCAGAGGAGAGGTGTCTGGTGGGTAGGAATTGGCCATGAATGTAAGAAAAGGAAATTAGGTACAAAATCTTTAAAAAAAAAAAAATGTTTTTTTTTAAAGAATAAATGATAGAATAAAATGTATGCTTTCACTTTAATTACAAATCATTAAACAAACACAAATTTCATTAATGTTTATTTTTTCCTTTTAATGAAATGATTCTGCATCAGCTTCTTAAAATGATGCTACAGCAATAGCACCAAAGTCCCAGAGCTGCCATTTAACAGGGACAAAGCGTCATAAAATGTGCTTTTATACATCTAGTGTCCGCCCTCTGATTTGATGGACAGCTAAGATCATCCTCCTGTTCTGAAATACAGAACACACCAATTTTTTATTGGTACTTTTCAGAAGCAGTTCTGATTAAACGTAAACCCAGCTTCAGTTTCTATTTAACATTCAAAGACCAATACTGCTGTTTTACACGTCAAAAGTGCATGTGCCAACTTCTGACATATGTATCTTTATTTAGGGTACACATGGTTATGGTTTATATCAAAAAACACTAATCCCATCTATCAGCTCATGCAAGCAGCTTAGCAGATCATAAATACAAAAACATATTCATATATCTTCTTTAACGCACTATTTACATAGTGTTTAATAATGATCTAATATAGCTGCCAGAATTTCTGGCAATAATAAAAATTAAAACACTGCAATATATATTATACATCGTAACATATATTCTTGCTACATTTTTTGTTGTGAAATATTTCATTTGGATAAAAAGGTCTTTTTTCTTCAGATTTATGAATATTTGGAATACAATTAAGAATGAAATTCGTCACAGAATATACGGGATCCAGGCTGTTTTTTAAATGTTCTCGCTGAAATTGAATTCAAGGCAAATAAACTGAATCTTTGCTCAACCGTGTGGCACGAATGAGCAGCAAAATTTACCCAAGTTCACTCCGTCGTTCTTCCTCCCGCCTTCCTCGTGCAATTTTTCATCTCAGTACTCCTCTTCTGTCTCTGCTATCTTTCCACTTCACGCTCAGTGAAAACACATCTCATTAATGCAATGTGTGTAGACAATATGTCTTGCGAGTGGGCTGTGAGTGAGTGTGTGTGTGTGTGTGTGTGTGTGTGTGTGTGTGTGTGTGTGTGCGCTCGTTTTAGCTCCTCACAGCTAGCATGGAGTTAATCTCCCAGATGAGGTTTCTGAGCTGGTCCATTATCTGCTTCAGTTGTTGATTCTTCTGTTTGAGTTTCTGTAAGTAAGCAAATAAATAAATAAATAGAAACACGCTCAATGGCCTACTCTTTACGAAAGACAGCAATGTAATATAAACTTCTTTTACATGCCTCTAACCACAGATAGTGAGGGACATGGCTTGCCTTTGATAACCCAGTTTGCTGTACTGGGGGGACAGCAGTGACAACCTGGAGATAGTGGGGCCTGAACCCCCGACCTTCAGATCAGTAAGCCAACACCATAACACTGGGCCACCACTGCCCCCGAGGTGAACAATTGTTTTAGTATATACTACACAAGAACACAAAAAAGCAAACAAAATAAATTTTTACAGTTTATTTATTCATTCATCTTCTTCCACTTGTTCCGGGGTCGGGTTGCGGGGGCAACAGCCTAAGCAGTGAGGTCCAGGCGTCCCTCTCCCCAGCCACTTCCTTCAGCTCTTTTGGGGGGTTGCCGAGGCGTTCCCAGACCAGCCTAGAGACGTAGTCCCTCCAGCGTGTTGTGGGTCGACCCCGAGGTCTCTTCCTCTTCCATGTTGGACATGCCGAAACACCACACCAGGGAGGCGTTCGGGAGGCATTCTAATCAGATGCCTGAGCCACCTCAACTGGCTCCTCTCAACACAGAGGAGCAGCGGTTCTACTCCGAGTTCCTCCCGGCTGACCGAACTTCTCACCCTATTCCTAAGTGAGAGCCCTGCCACCCTGCAAAGAAAGCTCATTTCAGCCGCTTGTATTCGCAATCTCGTTCTTCAGTCACCATCAGTGACCATAGGTGAGGGTAGGAGCATAACTGCCTCACTGCTCCAGGATCCCTTGTTGATCCCTTGTTTTTTAAATGACCTCAGGTTACTGTCTGTGTGGAGGTTCACATGGCCTTCACATGACTATGCAGGGTTCCTATAAGTTCCCCAGTTTTTCCCCAGTAGTCATGCAGATAAGCAGATAGAATCTGGAGAATCCTTCCAGCACTTGCTGATGAAGCATCAATATATGTGGCACTTAATTAAATAGAATTTTCGTATCGCATGAGTACTGCACACCACATGACTGGGATGTGTGGTACAAATTCAGTAAATGTAGAATGAGTTCATGGTCAACTGAGTATTGCAAGATGCCAGACTGGCAGTTCATTCATGCAGTTTGTTCCAAAAAGGCTTTTTACACATGACTATTTCAAGGGGTTTGCTGGGAATGGTGCAAAAAGCAGACTACTAAAGGTGGCCAATGGGGCGGCACAGTGGAATAGTGGTTAGCACATCTGTCTCACAGCAACAAGGTCCTAGGTCTCGGGCTCGGCAAGGGTATTTCTGTGTGGAGTGTCCAGGTTCTCCTCGTGTTTTCATGAGTTTCCTCTGGGTGCTCTGGTTTCCTCCAACATTCATCATGCATCATGGTATGAGGAATGGGGTAAACAAAAAAATGGCCAATCCTGTAATTGGAAATAGCATATGTACACAATCAAGGGTCAAAGGGAACAAAAATTAATCCTTTTCAAATTCCAGTGGTGTGCAAAATGTCATCAGGGAAAATACACCACTTACTGAGCTTGGTCTTCAACTGCTATAGCACATTTGAGACCATGTTGTCAGCAAACGATGAGAAAAGTGCATCTCTAGCAGACATGGGAGCCCCTAAACTGGATTAAGCATCCGAAGTCCATAAAGCCATCACACTTGATGTGAACACAACAGACTGAAGGTGGCAGCGTGGTGGTGGGGAGAATGTTCTGCTGACATATTTTAGGACCCCTGATACCCGTTGAAAAACTACCAAACTGCTTGGCGTATCTGAACATCATTGCTGACCAAGTTCATTACTCCCCTGGTTACAATTTATCCACACTTGGATGATTACAACCAGCAGGAATGTCAATAGGCAAATATCATCCCTGAATGGCTCAAGACCATGACATCAAGTTTTCACTGCTCCGGTGGCCTGCGTAGTCCCTGGATCTTGGGTTGAGGTGGGAAATAAAGATAAAGTCAAAACTGTACAGATGTCCAATCTGCAGCAAGGGCACAATGCAATCATTGCTACAACACCCTTATGGGGCATCCACACAGAAGTGATGAGCTACAGGCAAGCATGCAATATCAGTGAACGCCAGCGAAAATGAGCGATGAGAATTCAACGGAGTTCAACTGAGCTGAAATTTCACACAACGTGATGTGAGTGATAACCAATCAGAGCTTAAAGTTATCAATTGTCAACTGAGTTTTTCCCGTAAGGAAACAACAAACATGATGATTCCACCTACATCAACATGGAAGAGAAGCTCATTTTTGCCATGTGCTTTACGACAACACACAGAAATTTTACGAGGATAATAATCAGAAACACGTTGTTTAGGTCCATGTTTTCCAAAACGGTTCGCATTTCCTGTGAGTATACGTTTATACACATTTAACTTTTCCCAGTTCATGATGCACAAGAGTCTTCATTCTATACTTCCAGGTGAGCGCTAAGCAAGATGGCGGCACACTAGCAGAACTCCTAAAAAGCATCACATAACTGAGTAGAATTTAGAAGCATACACTTTGTCTTGAGACACTATTAAGGGCCCCTCTTTCAGGTTAAAATATTATATTCGGAAACCCGCTGGAAAATGTCGAGCAATGCCAAGGCAAACTTCTTCAAAGGTGCGGCAACGAGAAATAAGCCGGCTACATGGAGCAGCACGCCGCCTCGGGGTGCCTTGCCCAGGGACACACCTGAGAGAAAATCTCCTCCAACTAAAACTAAAAAAGACAAAACTAAAAACTGCACTGGAAGGGATGATGATGCTAACGTGCTGCAAGAGATACAGAAAATGAGTGCTACTTTACAGGTGGTGGTGGCGGACGTTGTCTCCATTAAAGAAACCAGTAAAGAGCTGAAAGACGCTGTGGAGAATATCCATGTGAGGCACGGAGAAGTGGAGCAGCGCATATAGGACATTGAGGACGCTAATGTTCAGATGGAGAAGAGTGAGGACAAATGTGATAAAAGGCTGGAGGTACTGTGGAACGAGTGGGACATCTTGAAAAAATAATGTGAGAATGGTGGGACTGAAAGAAGGTAAAGAAGAAGCAGGTCGAGTGATTCAGTGTGTGGAAAACATCATCTCGCTCAGGCTCAGACTCTCTGGCAGTGAGTTTGAAATCGAACACACACATCAGTCACTCGCCCCCACACCTAACCAGAACAACCCACCCAGGACTATCATGATACGCATCCTCCGCTCATCAGCCTGGGACAAGGTGCTACAGGCGGCTAGGGAGAGGACAGGAGTCGAAAGGGAGGATTGCAAGCTGTCCTTTTTAAAGGACAGACGAGAGAACTTACAGAGAAAAGGAAGGCATTTATCCCAGTGAAAAAACATTTACACGAGAGGAAGATAAAGCACAGGCTGATCTACCCTGTAACACTCATCTTAACGTGGAAGGAACAGAAGAAGACGTTCAAAGACAGTAAGGAGGCAGAGATGTTCCTCCAAGAGATTATTAGAGGACAGTAGGTCACTAAAATATTGTTAAGTGGTGTGTGAAACTACTAAAATAAGGTAACTTTTGGTGATTTTTTTTGTGGGGTGAGAGCAGGTGGGAGGTCGCTGTCAGGTACATCAGTGTTCCACGGATCGAGTGAATCTATAGGGGGAGGGAGGGGGTTACTGAGCAACATTATGTTCGGTTCTGTTATCCTCAAGAGTTATTTTTGGTTTGTTCAGGTTATGGTTTTGCACCATCACAGTATCTGTTAGGCCTAAATATGTTTTGGGTAGCTCATTCACTTTTTTTTTTAATCTTATTACTTATTAGACCATTTGCAAATGCAGCCACAGGGTACGTACTGGATTGGAATCAATGGTAATAGATATAATAATAAAACATCATGGAACATAAATAGCTGCGGGAACCCTATTAAAAGACAAAACGTTTTGACGCATTTAAAATCCAAGAACACACACATAGCATTCATTCTCATATAGAGGGAGATGAGGAGGCTGCGAAATTTAAGAAAGACTGGATAGGAAGAATTCTCCACAGCTCTTTCTCAAGTAAAAGAAATGGAGTTATGATTCTTATTCATAAAAATTTAAGCTTTATTCTGCTGAAACAACAAAATGATAAAGAAGGTCGTTTCATTTGTGTTGAAGCCCTCATAAATGGAGTAAGAACAGTGCTTTGTAATATTTATGCACCTAACAAGGAGGAACCTGATTTTTTTCATGAAATTAATAGAGGGTGGGTGATATGGAAGGTCAAATAATATTGGCAGGTGACTTTAATCAAGTCCTGGATGGGATGATTGATGAGTAGCTCCAGTGGTAAACATCTTCCTAAAGACAGAGCTGCAATCCAGCTACTGGCAGAAGATCTGAGTTATATAGAGAATGGCTAACCCACGTGAGACAGAATATACCTTTTACTCTCTTTGCCAAAAGTCACACTCCAGGACTGATTATTTCTTGGTTTCTAATTCCGTAACAGACTCAGTAGTAGACTGTAACATAGGAGCTATTGCCCTCAGTGATCCTGCCTCAGTTGAGCTACATGTGAATTTGAACACTGATAGGGTTAAAAAAAGACAGGTGGAGGCTCAACACCATGCTACTGCAAAATGGGAAAATTTAGTGAGGCATTAGCAGAGGATCTTAAATCCTTTTTTCAAATTAATATGGGCTCCACCTCCAAAATAAGTAGTGTATGGTAAGCATCAAAAGCATACATTAGAGGAAAAAATCATCCCCCATGCCTCCAAAAAAAACCCAGAATGCGGAAAAAGTTAAAAGATTAGAAAAAGACATCTGCAACACAGAAAAAGAATTGGAAAGACACCATTCTGATGACTTACACCAAAATATCTGTAGTATCGGTTGCATGAAATATACAATAAAAAAAGGCATAATATGCCCTATTTAGACTTAAAACTAATTTTACGAATGGGTAAAACAATGAAAACAACAGGATAATTGTAATAATATTCCAATGATTAAAAGAAGCAATGAAGTTGTAAAATCATTCGATCAATGAAAACAGGGAAGTTACCAGGTTTGGATGGCTTTCGTGTTGAATATTATAAGGAATATTTTACATGAGGTGTATTTGGAAGCATTTGATACTGGGCGTCTACCAAGCACTTTTAATGATGCATTAATTTCTCTCATCCCTGAAAAGCATAGAGACACTACAGATCCATCTAACTTCAGACCAGTGAACCCCCTGAATGTAGATAGTGATCAAGTAAACTTTATTAGAAACAGGTCAGCTGATAATATGCGACGGCTTCTACATTTCATACATATTAACTATTCTAACTCAGTACCAGTAGCAGCCTTTTCACTGCATGCTAAGAGGGCTTTTGACCAGGTAGAATAGGGATTTCCCATGTCAGCACTGTCAAAATTCGGCTTTGGCCCTAATTTCTGTCATTGGGTGAATGTGCTCTATTCCAATCCAAGGGCAGCAGTTTTGACTAATGGGTTAGTATCTGATTCTTTCAGCCTTTCAAGAGGGACCAGGCAGGGCTGTGCTCTCTCCCCTTTGCTCTTCACAATATTCTTAGAACCGTTAGCTCAAAAAATCAGACAAGATGAAAGAATTAAAGGTGTAACGCGGGGGGAGAGAACATAAGTTATTTATGCACGCGGACGACATTTTAGCGCTCATAGAAGATCCTATTCACTCTCTACCAGTACTGCTTGAATGTATTGACTCGTAATTCAACTTATCAGGATACAAGATAAACTGGCATAAATGTGAGGGCATGCCAATATCACGGACATGCCATTCCAAAGACATTACTAAATTTAATTTCAAATGGATGTCCTCAGGTATAAAACATCTGGGTATCCAGCTAAATTCAAATTTGGAAAAAATAATGGACTTAAATTTGGAGCCACTTCTACAAAAAAATGGGGGAAACTGAGGCTTACTCTATGGGGGAAAATCAATGTGATTAAAATAGTTATTGCCCCACAATTCACACATGTTTCCATGATCTCACCTATGGTTAACTCAGCACAATTGAAAAATGTTCAAACAATTTAAAATTATAATTAAAGACTTCCTTTGGGACAAAAAGAGGCCAAGAATCAACATGAGGAAAATGTGGTCATCAAGGGATACAGGAGGTTTTGGCCTCCCTAATGCAAAACTATACAATCTGGCATTTGAAATGTCCGGATTGAATATGCATTGGAAGGGAACAGACTCAGAACTGAGTTGGATTAAAACTGAACAGGAGTTAACCTACCCCTTCACACCTTTGGACGTTCTCTCAAAGGAGTCAAAGTCTAATGGACAATAGTTTTTAAATACAATACCAGCCTATTCTAAACAAGTCTGGAGAGGAACACATAGGATGTATAAGGTGTCCAACTTAAAGCAACCATATGCCTCAATGTGGAACAACTCGGCCATACGGATTGGTAAAAAATATGTTTACTGGAAGGACTGGCTTATCAAGGGAATTCACAGAATAAGTGACTTATACCAAGATGTGGTGTTTGTCTTTTTCAGAACTTTAATTTAGATAAATATATATTTTGGGAAATACCTACAAATCAGAGACTGCATTACTAAGAGGCTAATCTCTCAAGAAGGAAATTCAGTATTACAATTTTTAGAGCGGCCTGGTGTGGCACACAGGACATCTATATTTTATAAGACATTCAGCAATTTAAACAAAGACATTTGATAAAATGTGAGGATCATTTGGCAGAAGGATTTAGCGTGTAAATTTGAAGATGAGGAATGGTCGAAAATATTATCAAACACAGAAAAATGTATGAAAGAAGCTAGGGGAAAATTTATTCAGTATAAATTGATAAACGGGTTTTATTTCACTAATTCTAAGCTCTACAGAATGGGGCTAGTGGCCGATAGTCTCTGCTGGAAATGTCGGACAGAAACAGGAACCTTTTTACATGAAATCTGGGAATGTGCACTTGTGAATCCATTTTGGGAAAAGGTTGTGGAACACATTGGAAAGTGGCTGGGTATGATGGTTCCTAAGTCACCAAAGTTGTGCCTTTTAGGGGATCGAACAGAAATGCCAAACGTATCAAAACATGATTTTGTGGTGGTAAGCGTAGGGGTAATTACTGCTGCCCGAGTGATCCTCAGATGTTGGAAAAGTACATCACCTCTTGATTTTAAAATGTGGTTGACAGAAATGTTGTAAGTTGTAGCATATGAAGAAATGTTAGCCAGAATTGATAATCAGTGTGAAAACTTTAATAGGTCATGGTCAAGTATCTTATATTTTAAAGAAGCTTCTAGTTAGAAAAGATGTTGACTAATTTTTCTTTTACTTATTTGTTAGTGGTACTGCTGTGATTGTAGATATTGTCTTGGAAATGGGAAGGTGTATCTGCCCAAGGTTTTTTGATGTGCAATGGTTGGTGAAGAGTGCTGTAGTTGTTTGTTAAAAATGTAAAAAAAAGTTGAATTACCAAAAAAAAAATATTAATAATATAAGCTATTAATGAGTGAACTCACTGCTTGGAGATCTACATTTCCTGTTGAAAACTAGCTGTTCACTACTCATGAGCTCAGTAAGAAACATTTGGAAGGGGGAAACATGTGAAAGGGTTGCCTAGGTAACCCGAGCTGTTCACATGCAAGACACGTTTGTGTCGCTATGCGATTAAAATCGATTGTCACTTTTCACTTCCTGTATGGACGCCGCTTTAGTGTACATTAGTGTTATATCCATGTCCAGGAGAATTTATGCCAAAGAAGATGCAACATATTACAAGATAAGAGCTCACAACAAGCGTCAAGCTTTACTTTCTACTTCTCAAATATACAAATGCAAACTCTTAAGACTCTTTGTCTCTGACAAAGCTAAGGGATATGAGAATATCTGCTTCAGCACAAAGAAGCATAGGAATATTTATTCACTTGCACTTATCGGCTACAATCTGAAGATGGTAAGAAAACTTTGATATTCCTGTTATACTATTTTGTTACTAAAGTTTAAGCACAGAACCTCCTTTTGCTTCTCCGTTCTGCTTTTCTTTCCTCTGTATCTCAAAAACAGCTTCTGCAATGATGTGTGACAAAGGATCAAAAACTGACAAAAAATCTAACACTTTCAAATCTGGGAGGTCAAGCCACTGGATTGTAAACCTCCAAAACGCTCTTCTATTTTATTATACCACCCAGTCATTGATTCCTATAACAACACAAACTGTCATATTTATAACACACATATAGTAGCTTTATAATAACAGATTATATTATATTCTACACAGGAACAGTGCAGTCTGATTGGTTCACTATCTCAGGACTTTCTGTCTCAGGGAATTTTCAGCGACATCCACCTCGCCTTTGGCAAATAACTTTTATTTATTCCACAGAGAATCTGATAGGGACGTAATAGATAAAGATACTGTTCAACACACTGCTCAGGATTTTATAAATACCACAGCCATCGATATGCTTCCTTAGCAAAAAGTTACAAACCTTTAGCGATCATAAACTAAAACCTTGACAGCTTTTGCATGCAGGAGATTTTAACAGTGTTGTTTATCTTTGTAAGCTGTAATTTCTCCCATACACCAGTCTTAAATTTAAGTGACATATATTTCATAACTTTGAAATCCCCACAGCAATTCTTCTTCTCAACACCTCAGGGTCCATATTACCGAATGCTAAAGTTATCGATAGTAATCGATAGTAATTTATAGCAGAGTTCTGTAAATAACTCACAATCTCCAGATGATAGAGTGAATGCTTTTTTCATCTGCCACCTGTCAGCCCAAGAAGAATTTCTGTCAAGTATTTTTAAAATTTTGATATATTTTTTAAATATGCTTTGCCATAAACCCATGGTCCACCCATGGCCTATAGATTTCTGACCACAACCATATCCATAAATTACCCTGTAGGATTTCCCTCATGTTGCATCAGATGTTCCTGAACTCATGCAGGCGGTGAAGATTTCTCTGAGGTTTATTCAGTTCTTTTAGAAGATCTTTAGGTTTTTTTTATTTTTTTTTTGTATGGTTTTTTGTTTTTGTTTGTTTGTTTTTTGTTTTTTACATTTACAGACTCCGTTACTGCTGACCTTAATGTATTTATTTCAACCTATGAATTGTAAGAAAGTAAAGAAGGTTGGCTGGTGATGGAACAAATGTTCCCACCCCATCTGTGTTAATATTCATTCATTTGCTAAACAGCTTCATCATACAATCATGAACAGCTCGCCACTCCATCACAGGGCCAAAACACACAACCATTCCCACACACTCACACCTAGGGGCAATTTGGAACAGACAATTAGTCTAAAGTGCATGTCTTTGAACTATGGGAGGAAACCAGTGTACCTGGAGGAAACCCATGCAAGCATAGGGGGAACATGCAAATTCCACACAGAGAAGCCCTTAACGAGCCCAAATGCAGAAGAAATGCATTGACATGTTCTTTATAAGTAATAAATCAGAACTGCTTGCAAAGGTCTGTGACATTTGAAGAATAAAACACACTGGGAATTACTGGTATTTGAAAAACAAATTTAAAAAACAACCTGTTCCTATTGCAATTTCACAAATAGAAGAAGTTTAACATCTCATTGAAACTTGTGGAACTATGACAAAATGATATCACACCATCTACGGCAAGCATTTTCATCAGACCGTCAATCCACAGTCACATATTTCGCAGGAGAATAACTAGCACTCTCAGTCATAGGGAGGAATTCAAATCACTGCTTTCATTCCTGCAGATGGAGAGAAAATCAGAGGTCTAAGTGTCAAGGATTGAGGTGAAGGGATTAAACAGTTGAAGGCAGGGAAGGGCTTTACTAATATCCCTGCTGCACCTCCTCGTTCTCCTCCCACAACACCTCACAAATCTAGTCGTGATATAATAAGGAGTACAGCCTCTCACATTTTCTCAAGAAGTCCTTCAGAGTTGCAGAGAGCTGAAATCAGCCAGCGTGGCCCGCAGCGGTAACAAGAGTAGGCATCTGAATTCATGCTGCTGTGAAACTATGTGCGCTGCGCTTGGCAGCTTCGTGTAGTGAGGGGTGGACATCATCAGCAAATGAAAAATGAACTTGCTGGTTGAAGTAGTAACTCAGATCAAAGCTAGAGCAAAATAATCATGATCCCGTGTTACAAAAAGGGGCAGGTGTAGCATACTATTGCATGCTTCCTGCCATCCTCTATTAGCAGCATAGTACTTCTGCTGAAATGCCAGAATGTCATCAGAAAAAAAAATATATTGGCTCATTAAAAAGACAAATTAAAATAAAACTTAAAAAAGCTCTACATATATAAACTATATCTTCAAATGCACATTTTAATCATACTAAAAGCTGAAGCAGTGCGAGAGTACACAGTGTACTTGCAGAGACTCTTCATTGATTAGAGTTGTGTTCCTGATCATTTTTCAATCAAGTACTTTCGCTGGTTTCCATCCATTCACCCGAGGTATTGATTGTGCCATACTCGGTTGCTTTTGTTGTTGGAAATATAATACATGCACTCATGATGTACAAGAAGTTAAAGTGCAACCAGCACATAATAATAACAACAATAATAATGATAAAAAAAAATAATAATAATAATAATAATAAACAACAATAACAATAATAATAATAATAATAATGTGTTTCACTGGAATCTTACAACTTTTTCCTATATTTTCTTAATTTTTTTTTATTCATTTTGAAAAAAAAAAAAAAACACGAAATGATGCTCAAACCTTGTCCTCTGTGAACAGATGGAGAACAGTCAGGGGATGCTCTTCAAAGTGATCAAGGTGAAGGACGAGCAATAGAGAAGAACGAATGATGGCCACAAAAGGGATGAGCAAAATCTGAGGCAAAAGCTGATGCAATCAGTACTGGCAAGTAAGGAAAAACTGGAGAACAAGCAAACTGCTAATGTTTAAGGATGTAAATAACTTTTAGAATCACTGTCAGTGCTTGAAAAACTAGTTACGATTTTTAGGTAAAGGTACTCAATGCATTCAAGGTACAAGCATTGCTCCAAAAAGCGTGTTTTCTACTGTATATTTCTATAAAGTCTACACCAGGCGTTCTCTTGCATCTCTCCCATAATCGCTTTCATCTCTTCCCTGGCTGTCGGGAGCACAGTGATCGCTTCACTGACAACATGAGAAAGATAGCTGTGAGATTGAGCTGAGCTTTAATTCTGCCTTTAAGGTCTGATCTGAAGGAAAAGGGGGTTGTTCTCTATCTCTTGCCGTGGAAAAGAAGGTAAAATGGCAAAGATAGCTTTGTATTAAAAGGCACTTGTGTTCTGTAAGGTTGTGCAAAAAATTGATGTTATCCATAAAGTCAACAAAATGAAGGAAAGGACAGGAGAGAAAACGTATGATCGGTTAAGCAAAGCTACAAGACTCCTTTTTAACATATTTAAGCAATTGAATAATTAATTAGTAATTATGTAAGAATTTAAGAGAATCATTAAAAATAAATAAAAATGCCAATGAGTCTTACAGGGAAGATAAATACTGATTTAAGAAAAAATAATATACACTGCCCGGCCCAAAAAAGTCGCACACACGAATATGTTGTTGTTCCGCCTTTATCCTTGCTTACAGCACATAATGCCATTGTTTCAAACTTGAGCAACATAACATTTATTTCTATACAGTGTTGGGTTCATTTTTCACCGACTTCTTGAATTGGTGAGGGAGAAATTTAACCTCTTCTCCAGCACATCTATTGACAATATCAAGGCCCTTGTAGATTATTGACAAAGTTCATGTTTTGATATGGAAAACCCCAAAAATTAATTTAGTACAAAAACTAGAGGGGCACTCAGAGTGCAAGGTACCTTCACCAGGCAACAAATGGATTATAGTGACAAGTGCACTGACTAACCTGAAAAAAACTATTGTAATTGGCATAGTTAGTACAATGAAATGCTTCTCACTAGTGGGCATCTGCTGAACATTAAACTAGACATTATTTTTACTTATTGATTTTAATAAATTATTTTTTTCAACGTGATGCATAGATCACCTCCAAAATTTTATGGTTTGTTACCTGTGCCACACCCTTCTATAAAGAAAGAAAAACCTCCTTGCATAACATTTTGCACTATGTTGCACAGAAATAAACAGAAACAAACAAACCAACAAAAAAAACAACCTTGTGGCAGAGGTAATAAAATGGCATTAAATCCTGAAGATTCTGTGAAACTTTTGTTAAAATCCATTTACAGATTTAGGAGGAGTTATGGATTAACGATGCAACAGTATGATGTAAATATGATTCTGTGAAAGTCTGGTTGAAATAAGCTGATTGCTTGAGGGGCAGCTGAACATTAGAAATAAGTGTGACGACAGACAGCGACGATAACGACGATGCAAGACGACACATAGTGATCCCTATGCAGTGTTCCAGCTTCGATGGGAGGCAACACAACACCACCACCACCAGCAACAACAACAAAGTGCATAAATCCCATGTGAAACAGACAATCAGCTACAAACATTAAAGAGTAAACTTATTAGGAATAATTATGAATAATTTTGCCTTGCTCTAGTACCACTACTTTAAAAAAAAAACAGACTTTCATTAGCTTTTATCCAATTACTCAAACAAGCACGATGCTAAACAATTTTTGCTAATTGTTTTAGTATGTAAAACACATAACACAGCAAATGCACACAGATACATATTTATCTGTCTTAAGCAGAGTGTTAAAATTCTGTTGAAAATATAAATATATAAATAAATAAGTTCTCTCTTACATCCTGTACATGCTGTATGTTCTGTTTTTCCACTACACACCAATTAGTACAGGCTCAGAGGCTCCTGCACACACAGGAGGTGGCTCATCATGGAAAGAGAGCACCATACAAGTATACTGTTAGTGTAAGGTGCTGTATGTGCGTGTGTGTGTGTGTGTGTGTGTGTGTGTGTGTGTGTGTGTGTAAGAGTATGAGAGAGAGAGAGAGAGAGAGAGAGATTTTGTGTGTGTGTGTGTGTGTGTGTGTGTGTGTGTGTGTGTGTGTGTGTGTTCGTATAGTGAGACAAGCCAGCTCTCATTACAGCTGTGTGTGCGTTTGTTTATCAGTCCCCACAACCCCAGCACCGCTCCACTGATAAGAGCCACAGCGGCTGATGCCAAAACCCTGCTCATTATGTGCTCGCCACCCGTTCAGAGTCCTGTCTGAAATTACAAACATTCTCCTCTATAATATCTCACTTTCCCATTTTAATAAAGAGGAAAGACACGGTAATTAACAGGGTATTAAAAATATGGGGGGAGGGAAAGCAATGGAGGGGGTGGGGGGGTGGGGGGGGGAGAGGAGAAGAACGCCACAGAATTAATAAGAGCCGCGATCTCTCCAAGGCCTTTTTAATGGGCTGTGACAGGAATTTATTCACACTTAGAGAGATATTAAATCAAACGGCTTGCTCAGAAGAGAGACGGCCCGCCACCACAGCGCCGGCTAGCTTAGGCCGCTGGGAGCCCCACACACACACACACACACACACACACACACACACAGGTTGGCCCTCTTGGAGATCAGGTGGTGTTATAAATTGTCTAGAGCACAATAATAAACTAATTCACTGCTGCAGATTAGATCAGCTTTGCTTGTGTTTGGTGTTTTGCGCTGCTGTTCTTTTATTAACACGCTGAGAAATTCAGGCGGCTCTTTAAGTTGAGACAAAGATGCATGTTGGCAATTAGGCTGCTGAGAGCAGACAGGAAAAAAAAGCAACAAAGCAAATGGACCGCACAAATCAGTCTCGGTTCCACACGGCCAATGGGGAAAAAGTGGACAGAAGCAGGGACAATTGAGAATATGTGAATGAAGAATGTGCAAGAATGTGTGCGCGCATATGTGAACAATGATAAGGATGAAGGTCACCCTACTACGCAGAGGATTGCAGAGCAATATTTCAGGTGACTCCTGACTAACAGCAATTACCCTAATCGACAGATAACGAGGACAGGGCCATCTTTCACAGCTCCCAAAAGGAGCACTGCACTACTATACATACTGCTGGACAACTCTCACAGCCCCAAACCCCTGAGTGCTCACTACCTGAACACACTATATGAGGTGCAATCAAAAAATCCCAGGAATATTTCTGTACTGAGTGAACCGACCGTGGCACAGTCCTGAGTGCTTTTTATTTAGTTTTTTTAACCCTGCACATGCGTTTTTACAATTTGCGCAACGTACAAGTATATGCAATCAGCAGTGGAGACCCTTAAAATGCTAAAGCAAGACTGTGGCAATGAAGCAATAAGCCAGGCGAGTTTATTTCAACCCTCACCAGTACGCCTGGGAAGATTGATTTGTACACCTGGGGTCCACACGGACCCCAGCACTATTTCATGCACTTTGTATCTACGTATATTCAGTACACAACTGCATCAAAATTTGTTTGCATGATATGTTTGAACGTGTAGGTAAAAAGCACAAAACAGAAATTATTCTTTTATAAAAAAAAAAAAAAAAAATGTAAATATTTTTCTAGTTATAGTGATTTTATTCAAGGAACGCAGAAGAAAAAAATACACAATATTTTCACATTTTTTACTTTTTCACAAATTTTGGTGCTACATCAAGACTAAAGAAAGGTATTGCCCCATCCTAGTGCTACTATGATAATAAGGCAGAATAAAAATAATAAAGATGTAGAGGCAAAGCATATATTTGGCTGATTTATCAAAATTACCCTATCAAGCACTGGGGTCCAAGTAGACCCCATGGTAAGAGCTTGAAACTTTAGGTCCAGTTGGGCAGTTTTCGGCCACAAAGTCATTTGAGTGTGAATGCAAGTGGTTATAAACACAAATTTTACTTGAACAAACAAATCAGTCTGCAACACAACATACACGAATAGTAAAATGAAATGCTGTTAATGTTGGTGAATATATTGTGTGAATAAAGTGTGGTTGAAAATAGCTGAAATTTAAAGTAAGGTAAGTACCACAACATAAATAAAGTAACATGCATTAGACGGTAAGGCTGGAGTCCACATGGTCCCCAAATGAAAATCCTATAAATAACCACAATAATCTTTGGTGGTCTGTATGACATTCTGCCCCTCTTCACACATCAATGCCATTCAAAACACCTCTCCTGGCTCACTGCACCATTGCCACAGGCTTGCTGAAGCATTTCAAGGGGTCTCCACTGTTAATTCTGACACAGAATTTGATATTCGGTGTTCTGGTCCATAGTAATATTACAAATGCACATGTGCCAGTATCAGGAAAAAAAGCATGCAACTCAAGTCCTGATGTCGACAACACGAGTTGACATGGCACATAAACTCATAAGAGCCACCACTCATGCCCACTACAGACTATGTCCATACAATGTCCCATTCACTACAGAAGCAGCCCCACATATTATACTGCTGAATTTCAGTGTGAATATTGACAGAATGGACACACCAACCAGGCCTGGTCCTTTGCAAATTTGTACTATGCACTTCAACTAATTTGTGATAACACCACATAATCCCACTCCTGAGAAAATTTTCCTTTCCAATGTTTGTTTGTAAGATTTTATGTCTCTTCAGTGCATCCTTGGAAATATTTCACCAATCCCATTTATCCATCCATTCCTTTCATGCTTGAAGGCACAGCTGAGGCAGATGCAGAGAAGGGCCTGACATCTGCTCCCCATATTTGGCTGTGATGCTGACCTCCCCCGAGTTCCACATCCCTTATTCCCACGACATGTTCTCCGCATCCAACGTGTCATTTGCAGCTGCTCCTTTGGTCAGCCCAAAGCTTTTTACAAATGCAGCTTCATATAAATGAGAAACATGTCCGGACAGAATTAGGCATCAGATATGATTAGTTGTTTGGGTTGCCAGGTAATACTGATGAATTTTGTTGGCACTACACAAAGATTCTAGCATAATTTAGCCAGAAATTTTTTTTTTTTATTTTTGTGTGCATACTATGGCAAACAGCTACATTAGACTGTAGAGAACAGGGTAATGAGACGATACTGACCTTGTTCACCTCAAGCACTTCTCTTCTCTCTTCACTGGCTGAACGCATCTGACTGGCGACACGCTCATCCAGTTTGGAACTGTCGTCCTCCATGTAGGGGATGAGTTGCTGCATACGAGGCAAGATGACAAATCAGGGCATGACTCTTATATGAATTTATGCAACTGTCTACAACTTTAAAATGACCTTATATTTCTTTCGCTATGCTAGAGAAAATTCAGGGAGGAAACATATTAATGCAATAAAACGCTACAAACAGGATTTTATGATTTAAATTTAGATAATGGCGCATCAGAATGCTGACATATCCATTATGATTAATACATAGAGGGAAACTAGAACAAGGGCAGTGGTGGCTCAGGGGTTAAGGCTCTGGGTTAGTGATCCAAAGGTCAACCCCCAGTTTGGGAGTTCAAGCCCCAGTACCACCAAGCTGCCACTGTTGGGCCCTTGAGCAAGGCCCTTAGCCCTCTCTTGCTCAGTTGTATAAAAAATAATAAATGTAAGTTTCTCTGGATAAGGGTGTCTGCCAAATTCCATAAATGTGAATGTAAATGTAACAGTCACTAATATACAAGTACGCTGGAAAGAAAAACAAGAAGAAAACTTTTTGTTTTAAAAAAGTGTCCAGGCTGCATTAAATCTTTAAGTTGAGAAGACATGTTCATCTCAGCTCAACTCAAATTCTCAAATTCACTTAAAATTTTAATGCAGCCCAGACACCAACTTTAAAATAAATAATTAATTAAATAAAAATAATAATAAAAAATATTTTTTTTTTTTTAAAGTGTGGAGATCATACCAATCATATAGTTTTTGTTTTCATGCATATATATATACACACATTCATACTGTCCAAAAGTCATAGGCACATGCAAAGAAATGCTGTAGAGCAAAGATGGCTTAAATTAACATATTAAAATGAAATGTTTCATATAATCCACCCTTAGTTCTTTTATTTTACGTTTCTGAGTTTGTACATATCTGCACTGTGTTGTTAATGGTTATGTATTTCGTCATGTAAGGTAGAAGAAAACCTTAAAAACATAGTTAAATATTCAGGGTTTTAGTATTAGAGTGGGGAATGAAATAAAAAAGATATTGTACTATCTCTAGATATACATTTCCTTATTCAGATGCAGAAATAAAATAGAAAACTCAAGCAAATTGACTTAGCAGTCGTCCTACACACTGCCTGTGTCTGAAATCACTCACTCATTCACTGTCCCCTACTCGCCATATTGGGAATTAAATGTCAAGTATTATATAGTCACCTCAACTCTGTTAAAATGTGTAATTTTGAAGATTTTGCACAGTCATAAAAATATGCTCACTGACCTGAATGGACAAATGTATGAGTGTTATTGTGCATGCATGCTAGGTCTCTCCCACTACTCGCTACGCACACCAATACACAGCTGGATATAATATCCAAAAATACCACTTTATTGATGAGACCAGGAATCAAACTTGATGAGTCTCTTGCATATACTGAGACTTCATAAAAGTTTTGTTTTGATACATGACTTTTTTTTTTAATTATCCTGCTGAAACCGCCAGATTGGAAGTGGACAGAGGATTAAGAGCACTTTAGTAAAATGAAAGAAGACAAATCTGTGATGGGCAGTCTTAATAAGAACCTTCAGAAGTACAGATCAGACCAAATCATTGCTTTGTATTTCTACTGCTTTAATGTGTAAGTAATGAGCTCATTAACACTTCCAAGTGCTTCTCAAATGACAACTGTTTCATAAAAATCTAATTTCAGAAACTAATGATACACAGTCTCACCCGAAAGACTTCAGGTTGAAATTTTTTTGCTGTCATTCGTGGATTTTAGTGGCTATACTGTTAAACTATGAAGCTGCTGTCGGTGAGTTTCGACTTCCAAGAATCCATCATAAAGCAGCTTTTTCTTGGTTGGAAAAAAAAATACACATCCATTTTTTTGCTGTTTCGACAATTACTGGATACGAATTTTCAAACACTGACATTTTCCATTACCTAAAAAAACAAATGTAAAAGGAAAAAAAATCATACTATTTCTATGAACAGGATCTGTGTGCCACCACTTTCTTGTCTGATGATTCTGAGTGTATTTGTTCACCCCAGCACCCTCAAATAATTCATTTTCTCTGATTCTTTACTGTAGACCTTGGAGTGCGCCCCAGCAAGTCCACTGTGCTTCACTCATCTCCTTTATTACTGTGCTGCATCCAGAGTGTTTGCTTCAATCAGTTCCACATCACTTCTAATAATTCAGTCTTTTATTTATTTTTTTTAAACACATCCTGAGACAACCTTGACAAATTATTAGTGCGTCTCTGTAGTCGGTCACCTCAGCTTAAATTACACTGACACCTGCTGGTGCACACAATCACACAAGCTGCTACTCCAATGCTGCACAAGCAATCTGATATCATGCCAGGTATGAAAGCTGTCCTAAATCTGTCCTTCTATATCAATTTAGGATCAGCTGAAACAAACACTGTTTGCCCTTCAATGAAAAAAATAAACCCTATACTTCAAATATTCAGCTTTTCTTCTCACAAATTTTACAACTCCATGAACTGTACTAGTACTATGCCTCAGTACGGGTTAATTGGAGTAGTCAGATGGCATGCATTATGTTTGTATACCAGCACCAGCAGTAACATGTTTCCGGAACAACAGCTTCTATACGGGGACTTGTACAGCAGACACTCCACATAATCACATACAGACTAATAATAAACTCATTAAAAAAAAAAAAAAACACCGCCTAATAAAGAAAAGCTCATGCCGCATCACACCGTCAGCATTATTGCATTACATTCACATAACTGCACAGTGTACTGCGAGTTATTCCTTATTTATTATTACTGCTGGTTGCTGCACTGCTCTACAAATTGCTAATCCCAATACTGCACATAATGCAAGTCACTGTGCATTATACATGGACCTCATAGCTAATACAAAATCACTTTCTAGTTTGTTAATGCTTGGCTGTAACAATTATGCTTACCTTTTTAAATCCAAAGCCTTGTAGTTTTTGTGCTGTTGCATCCTGGTACATACATACAACTAATACTGGAGAACAAAGCAGTCCATTCCTCAGTTATTCATCTTTGAATATGAGGGGTTGGGGGGGTTCAACTCAGAGAACCACAAACCCACAAAGATGCCCACGTTAAGAGAGAGCGTGGGCAGTGGTGGCTCAGTGGTTAAGGCTCTGGTTTGGTGACCAGATGGTTTGGGGTTCAAGCCCCAGTACCAGCAAGCTAAATGGGGTTTATAGAAAACTGTTTAAATTCTTTATTAAATTTGTGTTTATTATGTAAAGGTGCTGTGCAACAATGTCAATTGTAAAAAGCACTATACAATGGAATGGAATTGAATTGACTGTGGAGCTATGAGGCAGCAACGTATCACTGCTCCACAGTACAACCCTCCTCTCACATTATGGAAAACGACTTCAAGTCTAGGACTGGAAACACCAAAAACCAATAACTGGAAATAGCAAGAACAAGCTTTTGGTGAAGAGTTTCCATGATAAGAACTACATTCTGGGAGCAGGAGGGGTGAAAGCACATTACTCATGTTATGATTATGATTATGATGATGAGGGATGACGTGGTTTGCTCCTTAACAGAGAAGGCTGACTCAAAGAGGTTCACACATTTTCTTTACTTTGAGGGAGGAAAAAAAAACAGATGGAAAAAGTGAAAGGGTGAATGAAATGACATTGGCTCTTTTCGACTGCGCAGGAAATTCCAGGGTGCTGAGAAGCCAGGAACTGCTCGCGGTGGAAAATGCTGACGCAAGCGACTGTGCCAGCTGTTCATACTGCGGCCTGCATATCATTAGGGCGCTGATGAGGTAATGCCACTGACTCCATTAGCCCACTTCCTGCTTGGAGAGCGAGCTTCAGAAGAAGTAACACAGCACATGAAATCAAAGGGAGGCTTGACCAAGATAACCATCTTCACAAAAGCAAAGAGAATTTTTGGCTATACGTGTTTAGACGAAATGCTTTTGAAACTCTTACTCTTGTAATGCGTTTTATTGTAAGAGTTCGTCAGCGTTAGGTAAAATTAGTCACACACTATTTGCTTTATTTTATCTCTTTTTTAATGCTTTTTGTAAACAAAAGCAAACTTGTAGAAATCAGATGGGAATCAGCGCAGATGAACACATTGTAACTAGCCACGCCCCTGCTGATGACTGCATTCTAACTGGCCTATGTTGTGAACTACATGTCGCGTTTTCTTTGAACTGACCAATCCTGTGTTGCCTGTGTTACCCCAATGACACTCTGTATATAAATGCAATTGCATCTTTTTCTCTTAAAATTCAGTGTACCCAAAATCAAAGGGTAAAACCTAACAGCCACGCTCTATGAAGACGACACTATAAATCTCCAGAATGCTGGTATGGAATGGGATTTGGAGTGGAGTGAGAACACAAGTCTAAAGGGAACAATTACAAGCAAAAAATTACTAGAAAATGCCCGCTATGCTGACAGTAAGGA
>JAQMYF010000001.1:42744727-42756518 GCA_030014195.1 Neosilurus mollespiculum
AATAAACCCAAAGAACTGAAATGAACTAGTGTGTGTCACATGCACATATATTTGTCCAAGGAGTATGTTGATTTGAACAAAATCTAAGCTGTGCTTTTTGCAGAAGCTACATAAGTGTGAACGTTTTGCAATTTATTTCTTTTTTTCCCTAAAATTTATGGGTTATCACCAAAAGCTTTTTAGCATATCTCCATAGTGCAATAGCATTAATGAGAAAAGGTGTAGACGACGGAGCCAGCGCCGAGAATCCTTGAAGCTCTTCACATTTGCATGTGAGGGCGAATAAGATGACTAAAAAAAATCTTTGCATGTAAGGATAGTCAGTGGGCACACATCTCCATGAGATTACTCAGAGTACAATAAAGTGGAATATATCTGTGTAAGATGAATCATGATTGGCTCTTACTTTTTTCCACCTCATGATTAAACCATATAGGGTTGTTTCCTGCTTTCCACTACAGTGCACAAGTAAAAAACTGAATACTGATGCCTCTGGTTCACTTTAACCCCTGCTTACTGCCACACATCAGTGTCTTTAACATGTTCTTCATGCATGAATTAGTACTGCCCTCTAATGGACAAGAATAATACAAAGATGTGGAAAAAGAATTCACAAGTAAATATCAAGGGGCTGCTAAGATAGGGATGTTTACCATTATGGGAAAGCAGAGTAAGAAAAGTTTACGCACTTCCAACTTCTGCTCGTTCTTGGTCAGGCCATCCCGCTGGCTCTGCAGAAATAGTGCAAGCAGCCGTGTGAGTTGCCGTCGGTCATCGATCTCAGCTGCCAGGCGCCCACTATAATCTGCGAGAAGCATGCAGGCCTCTTCTACCAGTCTGGATAAACGCTCTCCTGACTCCTTATCTGAGGAAAACACACAGACTGGGCTGAGAAAACCTCTTAAATGCAATCAGGTCAAATGTAGATCATTTTCACACAGAGAATAGGGTGTGAATAGAAACAAGGACACGTCACAGAAGGTTGGGGTCAGAATTTACTAAATCCATTTAGTGCCATTTGATATTCTCCAACAAATGACACAAAAATTACACTTTTTTATTTTTAAAATTTGCATATGACAAAAAGTAAATTCACCATATAATGCATTCAAGTACTCAAAATGCATTCAAATAAATTAAATTAAATTATATATAACTTAGTGAGTAAAATAAAATTAGAATCAGGTTAATCACCCAGATTAGGTGCAGTTGATTGGAACCTCCTGCAGTGGAACATGACTTCTAGGGTGTGGTCTCATCATGCCTATGTATAAAGAGCTCTCTAAAACCTTGAAGTGTATCTGTGGTGAATTAGTGTTACTAGCTATTTAAAACGATTTTGTAAAACATCAGCGGTTCATTACCGGCAACACCAAGCCAAACCCAATTTTAAAGTGCGCGCAAGTGTTACGACTCTAGGCATGCTTAGACATATTGCCTTTCTTATGGGCTGTTCCAGCCTGGTAGTGACGCACACTCGTTCTATTGGCTGGGCCACGTCACTGACCGGTGTAGCATAACACATTATCGGCCAGTGCTGAGCTGCACAAACAAAAAACATTAGCTGCATAAGTAATTTTTGGTTTACCGTCACGCACATCTCTGGCAGCATTCTCATCCTCAGAGTCACTAAAATGCAAGTTTCGCTGTCTCCACTAGAGACGTCAACCCCACCCAATGCGCTGATGTCACCTCTGGGAAAAATAACCCATGCAGTTCAGCACACCGCTAGTAATCCATGGGGTAAAATGACCAGTTTTGTGCTTTTTATGGTCATTTATGTTAAAAGCGTCTGTATCACTTAAACATATTACATAATCAAAAATTATGCTGTAAGGATGACCAATACCAGCACTATTTAACAAAGAATTCAAAACAATCTCTAAATAAAAAAACAAACAAACGAAAAAAAACCCAACAACAACAACAACAACAACAACAACAAAAAATAACATTAATTCTGCTGTAATGACAATCATCTACAAGTTTTAATGTGTCACCCAAGCAAAAGGCTCCAAGAACCTCAAAATTTAATCACAGGATCTGGTAACTCTTGCAGCTGGTGATGTGAAAGCACATACCATCAGTCAACAATCAGAATTCACAAGTCTAAATGAACCTAAATAATAGCCACTACATGAAGGTGCATCCACAGTGCCATGATTTCTTCCCCCTTCAGTGAAGTGACATTTATGTGTACTTGGTCTGACTGCGGGTGAAAAAGCATAAAGGGAAAGATTACAGGAGGCTCCCACTTCATTGTAACCAGGGATCAAAACCTAAAAAGTTATGGCTAAACTGTAAATGTTAGCACCTCTGAAACTATTCACACTAACTATCTCACACACCTGTGATTCTGTGCAGCAGGGATGAGTCCTGCACCTCTTGTGGTAAAGCAGAGATCCTCTGATGTAGGGCGGAGTCACTCGAGGCCGCATTCTCTAGCTCCTGCAGTGCCCGGATCAAATCCGCTGTCTGAAACAGACAAGATTCAGGATAACTAAACTGCACAGACATCAACTGTTGTGCAAAGTTAGGCTAATACTCCATCAAAAGATGCTGTTCCACCTGTACCTGTGGTGGATTTGCTGGAGAACTCTGAGAGGCAAAGTCCTCATCTTTCACTGTAAGCTCCTCATAAGGTCGTTTCTTGGCCTTCTTTTCTCCATCTAGGTGTTATGGGATAATCAAGAGAATGTCAATGAGAGTATAATACACATGTTGTGCCCAATAATATATTACATAATGTCAATCATACCAGAAGTTATGAGTTTACTCAATTGTTACTGTTTTCACAGTAGTGACCATTGCCTATATATTTAACAGTTATTCTGTGACCTTGAGTTGGAAATATTCTCATACCCTGTGAAGCTAAAGCCTCACAGGCTACTAGATAAAATCCAACAAGAGGGATCTGTCTGTTTTATTCTTTCCTACATATACATATATATATATAGACATACATATACATATACACACACACATTACACACACACACACGTGTAATGAATATATATACGAGGGCAGATCCAAAAGTCTTACGCAAAGATGCCTTACGCATTTTCCATTATTTTAGTTTTATATTGGTACTGATTTTCAAAACTACAATCTGTCCCAATAATATTCAGTTGAAAACTATTCATGCTAGCTGTAATTCAGTAGTTATTTAGGTCTGTACCCTGGGTGTCTTGTTGCTTCAGGACAATGCACCAGTTCACACCTCGCAGGTGGCCATTGATGCTGCAGCCGAGTGTAGCTTCGAACTTCTACCACACCCGCCTTATTTTTATCATGAAACGCTTTAGCTTAGAAAGTGAAACAACCAATTTACCGTCAGGGAGTCCGGCTCCATCTCCACAACGTTACTGGCCTTGCGGATCAGTTTGTTCAGTCTGTTTGCATCTGCAACCCTCAGCCTGCTTTCCCAGCATGCAACAGCATAGATGATGGCGTTGGCCACAACAGATTCATAAAACATCCTAAGCAGTGTTCAGGAGATGTTAAATGACCTTAGCCACCTCAGAAAATAGAGACGGCCCTTTTTGTAAAGTGCGGTAGTGTTCTTAACCCAGTACAGTTATATTGTCAGTATGAACTCCAAGGTATTTGTAATCCTCCACCATTTCAACATTGACGCCCTGAATGGAAACTGGGGCAGCTGGTGTTTTGGATCTCCTAAAATCCACAATCAGTTCCTTTGAGGTATTAAGCTGCAGAGGATTCTGCTCACACCACGTGACGAAGGAATCCACAGCAGCCCGATATTCTGTCTCATCACCTCCACTTATACATCCAACTACAGCAGAGTCATCAGAAAACTTCTGAAGATGGCGGGTCTCTGTGCTGTAACTGAAGTCCATTGTGTAGAGGGTGAAAAGGAAAGAGGAGAGGACGGTCCCTTGTGGTACTCCGGTGTTGCTGACCCCTGTGTCCAACACGCAGTGCTGCAGGCACACATAATGTGGTCTTCTGGTCAGGTAGTCCACAATCCAGGACACAAGACAGGCATCCACCTGCATTGCTGTCAGCTTCTCACCCAGGAGGGTCCACCTGAGGGTATTAAATGCACTGGAGAAATCAAAAAACATGACCCTCACAGTGCTCGCCGGCTGGTAGACACGGTTGAGCAGGTAGATGATGGCGACCTCGACTCTGAGACAGGGCAAGTAAGTGAACTGAAGGGGGTCCAGATGTGGTCTAACCAGGTGCAAGCATGATTCCTAATCCAAAACACTCGAAAGTTCTTCAGAGAGCAGCTTCCTCATCTCCCCCTGAAACACTGATTAGAAGTGTGTGCAGGGATGGACTGTTTGCCTTCCTCCTCCCATTTAAGCTCAGGTAAGCTCTTCCTTGGGTTTACAGTCAACATAAACAGCCCAGACGGAAAATTTAAACATGCGCTAATCTCGGTACTTGACACTCCGGATTCGTCTAACACAGCTATTCAAAACTGTCACAACATTTATGGGTCAAAGTGAAAAAGTTTAATATCTCCCCCGCTAGTGGGTAGTAGTAGTTCCACAGTAGTTACTGTTAAATATAATATGCTTTAAGATGACTGATCTAAAAATATGATTTCTCCAAGAATAAACAGGAGGAATGGCAGTTTGTTTGAGATGTACTTACGTAGCACTACTGAGAGTTTGTCCAGGAGGTCGTTCTCATACACAGCTCTCTCCTGCCAGATAGACAAAACCCGATCAAGGTGCTTCTTACAGCCCTCCTCTCCTTCACTACACAAACGGAAGAAGTCGGTTGGTAGGATCAGTGACATGGAGGTACACATTAAAATCAAATGCATTATTAAAAAAACAAAACAAAAACAAAACAAAACAAAAAAAATAGTAAACAAATAGGAACAAATAGAACACCCTGTTGAATACGGAAAGTAAACACAAGTTACTGAAAGTGCTCACCTGGACACATGTTTAAAGGCATCAACAATAACTGGCGCGAAGTCCTGTGTGAACTCTGGGCCTTTTCTTTTGCTATTCTGGATGACATCATTTGCAAGATAAAGGAAGGTCAGTTTACGAGATACCTGGGCTGAAAAAAAGAGATGACCGAAAATGATAGTTCATCATATAACACTGTTTCACTAAAGCCAAATAAAGTGCCAGGAAAACTGGGTATTTATTTATAATTATCTATTATTTCTAGTCCTCCTTATAGCACCTAACATGTTCAGGTTTCTTAACCTCGAGGCCTCATGGGTGGAAAACCAGAGGGAGCAGGCTGCTTTTGGTTCTGCAGAAAAGTTACTAAATATAGAGCAGTGTATCTTCAAATATTCTTTCAAAGGGAGTTTTATAGAAGACAGGAGACTCATTCTACTTGTTGCTGATGGCTTGGTATCTCTCAGGATTTAATTAACAAAAGCAAAATACACACCCAAACACACACACGCACACACAAACTATAGAGATAAGAACTCAGGGAAACAGTTTCATTGTACCCAGTGCAGTGCAACCTAGCGCCACTGGACAGTAAATTTACTTAAAGCTATATATGAGATATCTGAGCAAAATTTTAGTAACATAGAGTAGATGATTTTGTATTGAGAAACTTTTATAACATTTAAAAATGTAACTTTTCGCTGATTATTTACTATGGTCTGTCTTTTTCGCTCTTTCCTTTCTGATTCAGGAAATTCTTTGGTGCCAGCTGGCCTACCTTGCTTTCTTGTCATCATCATGGTTGTTGATAGTCCGAAAATAGTGTCAAGTGAAAAATTTTAGGTGGGGATAAGCAACTCCGACTCAGAAACTGAATGCGATATTGGTTGTAATCTTTATGTGAATGACCTCAACTGTGTAATTAGCAGCAAAGTTTTATCTTTAGCTTAAGTTCCAATACTAATTAAATAATCTTCATAACTTTTATAACAAACCTACATCATATATAGCTTTAAATCTTTTAAACCAAATCCAAGATTACAGAGATCAGAAAAACTATATATTTTATTGGCTAGCGCTGCAATTCCAGTCAGTGGAAAACCCTGTTAGAAACAGTACTTAGCATTTTTTGTGACGGCACACAAGCTAAAGACAATTTTTACAGCTTGTTACTAAAGAAAATCCAAAAGTATCAAAACCACAGAAACAAAAAAAAATAATCTTTTGAAGAATGTTCAGTTGTTCCTGAAACTGCTTGGTTGAAAGCAGGGACTGTGGAAGAGACAGGCACTGCCACTGGATCCATCACTACAGCAGTATGGTTCGAGCTGGTGGAAGCCGATAGCAATGTCGAACTGAACACAGGTTCTGATTCAGGAATTACAATTAGGAATACATTCTTAATGCATTGTTTATTAAAATAGTAAAATATGAGAATAGCTAAAACAAACCTTTTTCTAATATTTCACATGGACTCCAGTCAAAAAAAACCACATTTTCTGGTCTACGGGGCAAATAGACCGCAATTGAAATCATTCTGTGCAGAACAATGAATGAGGTAAGTTCTATCCGAACTAATATTTGCACAGATTAGTAAAAAACTATAAGTGTGTGTGTCTGTCTTTGTGTGTGTGCGTTGGGGGGGTGGGGGTGTGGGGGGGGGGGGTGTTCTTGAATTGTGTTGGTTGTAGACAGGCTGCCTTGACTATTACACTATATTATAAACCACTGATAGACTTTAATTATTGGTGCGAAAAAACAAAGTCACCTACGTTTTTCCAACCTTGACTCTTAGCTAAGAGCCTTTTCACAATCTTCTAGAGCACTGGGGATACATAAAATAAGGGTTATTGTTCCAAAATCTGTACATATTATGTAAAATTTCATATATGAATAAATACACAATAGTACAGAGTACCTTCAAATAAAAGAAATAATGAACAAAAGTATCAGCTTGTCTATACACGGATTCCAACTGAAGTAATTTTCAAAGGAAGATGTTTGTCACGAAAATTTTTCCATTCAAAATGAGATAAGCATGTCGTTTAACTAAATCATGCACTGGTGGCAACATCCCTGATTTGCTCTGCACAGGGCAGATCTGAATACATGTGAGGAAGTGTCTGTTCAAAATGTCCACTCCTATTTTTCTGTCTCTTGTGATAATAAGAAATGTTTTTTCAAGCAGATGCACTTTTTATAAAGTACATTTAGGTATTTAACTTAAGAGCAAAACATATCTGAAACAGATTCTGAAATATTGATTACATAAGCATGTGAATATGTGTCCGTCCAAAAGTGTCTACTCCGAAATCTAGGTTAATGCCATCAGTAAATTAACACTTACGATATTTCTACCAGTAAAACCACAGAAAAATATCCATTTGCGACATATTTTATATACTATATATTTAGAATCTTACAGGCTGCTGATTTGGATAGAAGCCCACTCTGAAAGTGTGTCAGAAAGTTTGTACACTCCGAACCCTTTTGTTACAAACCTTAATTACATTTATAGATTTATTTCTACTAGTAAAAAGTCACTGGTATTCTTCCTACAAAAGAAGAAGACTTTATCTCCCATGTTTGGTCATTATTTACAAATTTTTTTAATTAAATGAAAATTTTTCATTAATAATGAAATTATTATATTTGTTTCTAAATTGTAATAAGTCCTCAAGTAAACTAAATAAATAATAAGAGTAAAATTTCATTTCAAAAATTTAACTGGTTTTAACTTTGAAATCTTACTATTGACAATGATAGTTTAAAAAAAAAAAAAAACTTTTTGTTCTGGACATGCATACTTTCAATGGCTCAAACTTCCAAGAAAATAACATTAAAGCTAAAATTTTAAAAGTTTTTCTAACCTTGAAAACTACTACTTAAAACAACTAGCAAATTAAAAACCTTTATTTTTGACCCCTTTGTGACTGATTGCTCTAAGAGACTGTGAAAATGCCCCTAACAGAAGTGACAAAGAGAAAAAGAAAGTCAGAGTAAAAGAAAGCATTTTGAGGTGCTTTTCTGCTCATCGTGGTTGTAAATGGTCTTTGAGTTTCACAGACATATTAATTATCATGCTGAAACAAAGAGAAAAACAACTGACCTGAAATTCAACACAAATCTGTCCTAACTGTCAATTCCTGATTAATAAAAAAATCTACCAAAAAAACAAAAATGCATTTTCATTGCACATGGTGGTTTCTCTGAGGATTGGAGAAGCAGTTTAAACAACTTTAACAAGTAAAAACCGCAGCTACTGCTCGGGTCATGGCTCACAAACAATTAAGCTTCTGACTTTAAATAACAGTTTTCATACTGTGTACAGTGAGTTAGGGTAAACAAATGTAAATATGAATCTGTGTTCAAGCATCACATTACAGTATTTATTAAGGGATTTATTATATAAAACAACTTTAAAGGAAATTTTAGAGAACTTGTGCTTCTAGTACACCAACTCCAACAAGAAGTTAATATTATCAGTTAACAGGGTTTTTTAAACAGTAGCTACTACACATTAGCTCATACAGAGACAGAGCAATACTTTCTTTACTGTTATAAAAAATTGCCAACCATTGCTGACTTTTCGTGCTGTCAGCGTGTTTCTGCCCTGCGATTGGCTAGCGAGCTGTCCAGGGTGTACTCTGCCCTCGCCCAGAGTCGGCATAGATGAGCGCCAGCCTCCCCGTCATCCTAATTAGGATTAAGCAGTTCAGAAAATGAATGAATGATAAACAAACATCTTCCACCTTCCATGACTACAATTTCTTGTGTTTTAAAGAAATAATATGTGGCATTTCAGAGAGCCTCACCTGTGATTGGAAATATATTTTCCTCAAAAAGTGTCCAAGCCTTCAACAATCATTTTGTCTCTTTTGTTTTTTTTTTTTAAATCCTCATTCCATATCAGTGCCATCATCTGTCATTACAGCAAGCAGGGGTGGACAAATCATTGGCTCAGGTGCACAGGATGAACTCACTGTATGGCCTGAATATGTATTTTCAGCAGAAAAGGGATTTGTTCATAAACACTGACCAAAAGAAATCCAATTTGTGGTTTACATCAATATACCTATCCTTTAGTCACCATATATCATGCAATGAGATTAACTCGCTCTTTCCAGTGTTATAATATGGCTTCTGGGTAATGAAAACATGATTGGCACACTTGAGTTTTCACCTGATTAATAGTCCAGGTAATGGACTATCCACCCTTGCGTTTGTTTAACTTGCTCAACAGAGAGTATTTTCTATGATTCAGAGAAGTCATCAATTCGATGTGACATGATTCATCCAGAATACCAACTTTTTAACTAAAATCCACATTGTGTAGGAAGTGGAAGGATGGGAATTCAATTTCAGGGCACACGGGATTGTGATACACTCACTTCACAGGGAAGGTACAGATTTAAACACTGGTTAACAAACAGCTTGGTTTTTTTTTTTTGGTTTTTTTTTTTAAAAACAAGACTGAGAGTGAGTTAAGAGAGCACTGAGATCTAGTGTACGTTCCTAATTCCAATAAGCCTGTTCCTCTTTACTTCTACCATAATGAAATCACAAAGCCAGGAATAAGTGTATTCATTATTATACAGTCTTAGTTTATGGTTCTTCTCAAGCTCAAAAAAATGCTGCGTCCCGAACTGAAACCAAGACTCTGACTCCAGGGCAAAACAAAATGAAGTGGGGGCAGCTGTGGCCTAATGGTTGGAGAAGCGGGTTTGGGACCGAAAGGTCGCTGGTTCAATTCCCAAACCAGCAGGAAAAATATGTAGCTGCGAGGGGAGTTAGCAGCAACTTCCCTTAACCCACAACTGCTCTCTGTGCACAGCAATGAGTGTGTGTGTGTGTGTGTGTGTGTGTGTGTGTGTGTGTGCTCACTTTGGATGAGTTAAATGCAGAAGCCAAATCTCCCTTACAGGATTAATATAGTATATCAAAAACAAACAATCAAACAAAAAACCTCCAGACAGACGAGTCGGCTGTTCTTCAGGTTACTTTGTACTAGGAACAACTCCTGGGTGTATACAAACAGCCGCATTATTACGGCACAGTCATCAACTGTTAATGAAGAACACCACAAAATATCAGATAAATATGTGTTTGAATTGGTTTAACCAGAAGTCACCATGAGATGACATATCACCCCGGACTCCACATGTCAGAAACTAGGAAGTGCAGAAACCCCAATACATCAAAAGGCACAACTACACTACTTAGTAGAAATAACTTCCAAGTTTGATGAAGAAATCTCAAACAGTTTTGAATAGAAAATGCATTATTGCAGACGAATGGACAGATGGACATACTGATGACTATGTCCCCCTCACATTATATGCTGGGAGACAATAATAAAGTAGCACAGGAACAAAAATAGATCTCTTACTGTATTTTGCTACCTAAAACCTCAAATCAGCAGCAGCATGCTGTTCACACCTGAGACAACACTAATTCAGCTATTCATCTGGCTGTGCATGTGTGATGTGATGTTTTCAGGTCATGTAGGGGGCCTGTCATGAGTTACTATGATATTATTCGAAATCACAGTGTGAGTGGCATCACAAACAAAAATAACACAAAAAAATCCATCAAGCTGGTTTGAAGAATCGTGCTGAGTGAGCCACTATGTAACAAGTAGCACGAACAGCACTGCTTGAAAAGCCAATGAGAATCAAATTACTCTGCTCTTTTGTTGCAGATCCCTGAATCCAGTTTAGGACCCGAGTCACAACAGGCATTTTTTTCTAACATTAAAAAAAGTAGTCATTTTCAAATTCTACTTCCTTTACCTGTTGGATATAACCCACATCTGTCATACTACATGAAAAAAAAAGACAGCTGTGGTTGAGCAATTAACAAAATTTCACCTCACTTGCAGGACACACCCCTTGCATACGTTAGGTCTGACAGACATAATGGTATGTTTTTAAACTTGTTTTTAAAAACAAATTGGGGCCTGACCTGTGAAATCTAAAATCTAAACTGTGAATGTTTGTGGCTTAAAAATATATCTTCCAAAGTTTTCTGACCTGTAAGCTTGCAATAAAAAGTAGGTCTGACGGAAAAAAATCTATTCACGTCTGAATCGCGATTCTTATTTATTTTCATTATGAATCGATTCAAATTTTCAAGAATCGATCTTTAAGATCATGTGTTTTCGAGCATTTCCAACCTTACTCACAATGCATACCATTTGTCCACACACGGCCTCCGTCGTGAATTGTTCCAGCGAGTGACGGCTCCAGAACTAGCGTGTTTCCCCGATAATAAAAACTACCCTTTCTTCTGCAGAACGGTCCAAAATAAACCCTACCCCGAAAATAACACCTAGCTAAATCCATATTTTGTTCGCACCCTCCCCTCATTTTCTATGAATGTCGCCAGCACCATTTACAGCAGCGCCGCGGAGGAGAGACAGAAAAAGAGGAAGTTAAGAAAAAAAAAAAAAAGGTAAGTAAAGTATTGTAAAGGAGGACTGAGGTGCATGATGGGGATAAAAGCAGGACTGGGGGGAGCATAACGCTCATCATTTTATTTACCGGTATTATCGTCTATCTTATGCCTATTATCTAGGCAGATTTTTGTGTTCACACCCACCTGTTTATTGAAATTGCTGTTAATGTTAATAAAAATATTAAGACCTACCCCCAAAATAAGCCCTATGGTGTTTTTTGAACCGAAAAAAAACAATAAGACAGTGTCCTATTATCAGGGAAACACGGTAGCTTTTAGCCTAGCTTTGACATGGATGAGGAAAAAGAAATACAGACAGCGCCGTCTTCGCTGAAGGAAAACACTTGCACTTCAGATTTTCCAGGTAAGAAGGAGCTTGACATGACATGCCGTGTGCAAAATGTGCAAAATAAAAGTCAAGTATTTCGGGAACACTTCAC
>JAQMYF010000001.1:42757231-42784586 GCA_030014195.1 Neosilurus mollespiculum
CAACCAACTCTGAACGAGCAAAGCGGATAAGTACATCTACAAAACCAGCTGTCTAGTAATATCATTTCTTTCTTTCTAATAGAAGAGTTGTTCCTAGCTTAAGAAGAATGTAGTTACTCGTGAAATTGGCTCCCTTTGTTTGTAATGGTTATGAATCAAACCGATGTTTGTAATGGTTATGAATCAAACCGATTCGTCACCCCAAAAATCGGAATCTAATTGAATCGTGAGTTGTTGTTCGATTCCCATCCCTAATAAAAAGGCAACAATAACACGTCCACATGAGTTTGACAGACGTCCTAACGAACGCACAGGATAAACTGAAATAAATTTCTCAAGCCTTACTTTGTACATAGTTTCCAGTTTTTTCTATGTAATCACATTCATTTTATATTGCAACACTGTTTTTGTGTTCCCAGCTGTTACTCTTGGTGCATACAGACATGTTTAAGATGCTGCAAAATCGGACCTCAAAACCAGGTACTTTTTCTTCTGTTTCAAATAAAGAAAATGAATCAACAAATTTAACTGATACTGCCCACGCTGTCCCTTTATTCAATAACCAACATTTATTCAAAATAATATATGCAATTTCATGACAGGTGATGGAATGAATGCAATTCTGGTAGCACTTATACAAAATCCCTGTTTAGCAAAGTGTGACTCATCTATCCGTGTGGGAGATTGAGGGCACAATGTACACAAAATAACAATACTTCTCTTTGGCTTGTCAGTCTTAAATGGATGTTAGGAACAGCATAAAACAAAAATCAAAACATGACATGACTTCTGACAACACAGTTTTTAAAATCTTATTCATGATATGACTTGGTAACAGTAGCAACCCTTTCTTCACCATCCAAGAAATGATTCATTTCATTTCACTCATCTGCTGAACCGGTTAATCCTACTAGGGTCACTGGGAGGCTGGTGCCTATCTCAGCCAACACTGGGTGAAGGCGGGGTACACCCTGAACAACTTGCCAGACCATTGCAGGGGTACACCTGCAATCATTCACACTTATACCTAGGGTCAAATCTGGAACAGCAAACTGGCCTGGTGTGCATGTCTTTGGACTGTGGGAGGAAACGAGAACATGCAAACTCCAAAAAGCCCCGGACTGGAACTAAGGACCTTTCTGATGTGAGGAGGACATGCTATCCTCCACACCACCGTGTCACCCAACAAGACATGACTGGAAAATGAAATCATGTACCTGAAGACCCACAACCAAACAAACACCAAACAGTTAAATTTGCTGCACACAAGCTGATACACTAAAGCAAGACCTGTCCCTGAGGGTGGGACTTACACCTTCTATGCAGTATTTAATTGGATGGAGTCTAGACTAGTACAGAATGAATCATCAAGCACTTCTAATTGTTTTGCCCAGAAGCAAAATCTTTAAAATCACACATGTGAATTCATGGGCACTTTAAAATCAAAAACGTCACTGGTAATTTATTTCTAAGCTAACAACTTGTTCAGTTTAACACTACCTCATCTATTGATCCCCAAATTAACCGCTTTCAAATCATTCATTCATTTTCTGAGCCGGTTAATCCTATTAGGGTCGCGGGGAGGCTGGCGCCCATCTCGACCGACTCGGGGGCGAGGGAGGGGTACACCCTGGACAGCTTGCCAGGCCATCACAGGGCCAACACTGACACAACCATTCACACTCACACTGCTTTCAAATCATGCTGCCTTTAATAACTGAAGTTTATAGGGTATTAATATTAAATGCATTCACTATAACTGATCAATAGTCCTCATTAGTATTAGAATTATCTAATGGTAACCTGATTACTAGCAGGATTTACTAACTGATTTACAATCTACAGTCTAGTGTGTGTAAATTTAAAAAATGCTCTTAAATATGGCAGTTGGCTTGAAACGTTGACGTTGTTTGATACCAAAACAAAGCACATGTTCACCAGCTAACAGCTTTCTGACCAGTCAAATGAATAACCAAACAACTAACTCGACTGTCTAGCTAGATAGCGGTTGAAGCACCTTACAGAAGCTTTAGTGTCCTGGATATGGGTGGTTAATGAGGTAGCTAGTGTTTGTTATTATTTACACCCCTGCTGAATGGCTCGTGCTCAGTGCTAAGTAGCTAGCCAGCTGTGTTATTATGGTTAATAAAGTGCACGAACTCAAACCAACAGCTTCGAGTGTAACCCTGGTTTTGTTGTGTGTTCACTGTGTGGTGTTCTTACCTTTTTTTAGCTCGTTGTACCACACTTTGACGATGGTTTTCGAGTGTTTTCTGTGGTGGATTAACCATAGAGACAGGGTCTGTACACTCTGCTGGGAGTTGCTAAGTTCTGCCAATTTTTTCTCCAAAGCCGATTCGGAGAAAACTGACATTTTCTTTTTAAATTACCTTTTGTAGAATTACCTAACGGTAATATTTAAAAAAACGCACTCCTTTTTTTTAGCCAAGCAACCAAAAACTCGCCAAGTAACGTTGACTACCTTTACCATCGACGTGCTAACTGCGCATGCGCACGTCACCACCGTAATCTTAAAGACGCATGGTGCTCTTGTTATAAACGTTGTTATGCCTGTGTGGTAACGGAAATGACGGAAATACAAGCGTCATGTGGACAATGTTTGTGGATGCCAAGAATTGTGCTAGCATATTTTGGCCTTGCATATCTGTTTACCATAAAATTGAAAGTCCAGAACTCAAAAGTCCAGTTCAGTGTCCTGACCAGCCCCCACCCTGCTGAAAACAAACTTTGGTCCGTTCAACTACCAGCCCCAACTACCAGCCCCGAACAACAATATGCTGATGTGGAAATTTTCTGAATTACCATCACTAATGCAAGATTGTAAACCGATTACTCCCTAAACCACTTGATCCTACTAGGGTTGTAGGGAGGCTGGAGCCTATCTCAGCCGACACTGGGTCTAGGCAGGGTGCACCCTGAACTAGGGTTAATTTGGAACAGCCGATTAGCTTAATGTGTATGTCTTTTGGGCGACACAGAATCGCACTGGTTAGCAGGTCCGCCTCACAGCAAGAAGGTCTGGGTTCGATTCCTGGGCGTTTCTATGTGGAGTCCTCTGGGTACTCCGGTTTCCTCCCAGAATCCAAAAACATGCACAGTAGGCTAAGTGGCTGTTCCAAACACCCCTAGGTGTGAGTGTGAATGGTCATGGGAGTGTTGGCCCTGCGATGGCCTGGCGAGCTGTCCAGGTTTACCCTGTCCTCGCCCAGAGTCAGCTGAGATGGGTGCCAGCCTCCCCGCGACACTAATTAGGATTAGAAGCTTAAAAAGTGAATGAATGAATGAAGGTATGTCTTTTGACCATGGGAAGAAACCGGAGTACCAGTAGTAAACCCACACAAGCATGGGAGAACACGCAAACTCCACACAGAAACACCTGAGCCTGGGACTCGAGCCCAGGACCTTCTTTTTGTGCATGCAGACATGCTGTAAACAAACTATTTTTAGTAAAATTACACTACAATAAGGTTAATTAGGGGTAGTGGTGGTGGTGGTGGTGGGGGTGGGGGCGTGTTCTTGGCCTAAACATTTCTTGACCACCTTCTGAAAAAAAACAGTTTAAGCAGACCAGCTCCCTTCTTCCAAAACCTTGTATACAACCTTGTATTAGTGGCAGTCTTTTTTTTTTTTTTAATCTATTCATTGATTTTTTTAAATTTATTCATTGATCAAGACCAATCCAGATATTTTCAATAGGGCCAACATCAGTATCTTCATTCATCATTCATATTTTGAACCGCTTAATCCTTATTAAGGTCACAGGGAGGCTGCCGCCCATCTCAGCCAACTCCGGGCGAGAGCAGAGTACACCCTGGACAGCTCGCCAGGCCATTGCAAGGCAGAAACACACTGTCCTATGGCAACCCAATGGCCTACTCTTTACGAACGACAGCAATGGTTCTTTTACATGCATCTTACCACAGACAGTGAGAGACATGGCTGGCCTTTGATAATCCAGTTAGTTGCTCTGGGGGAACCTCAGTACTTGACCTCTGTAATTTTCTTGTAGCTGAAGGAGCACAAATCCTCACCGCCACCCTCCAAAATCTATTGGAAAACCTTACCAGAAGGTTACTTTAACACCAAAGGAGGACCAATTTCATATTGATAGATATGGTTTGGCCATGACCCAAATAACGGATAAAGTGGTTTTAAAAAAATGACAGGACATTTTGTATCAATTAACCAACTTTTTAAGTAAATGTTTTCACTCACTCATTTGCCAAACGGATTAATCCTATTAGGGTCACAGGAGGCCAGCCCGTCTTAACCAACACTGGCACAAAGGCAGGTTAGGACATCCACCTCATGGTAAGAAGGCCCTGGGTTTGAGTCCAGGGCTTGGTTCAGGCGTTTTTGAGTGAAGTTTGCATGTTCTTCTCATATTTGCATGAGTTTCCTCCAACAGCCCAAGTACATGCATATTAGGCTAATTGGATGTTCCATATTGCCCCTAGGTATAAATGGGAGTGCGAATGCTTGTGTGTGTGTGTTGGCCCTGCACTGGACTGGCGATGTACCTCACCTTCACCCAGAGTCAGCCGAGATAGGCTCCAGCTTCTCCAAGAAACTGTGTATGTTGCTGTACTCCATCCATCAGTATATAGGAACCACTATTGTTTAGACATTATATGGGTGGTGAACTGTCCTCAGCACATCCTAGTCAACTATGCTGACACTGTAGTGTGTGTGGTGCTGGTATGAATGTATCAAGTACAGCAGCACTGTTGACATTTTATACACATCAAAAGTGTATCAACTACAGTATAATCCTGGGTCAAGAGTTATGCTGCCTACTTTGGGCCAAAATGGTAGCCAAAATAAAAAGGTTCTGAGATCTGTTTAGTGACACAAATGGGAAAGAAAAGAGAGGAGAAAAATGACAAGGAAGTAATTTTGTCCATTTGAACTTTGAGGTTAAAAATAAACAGACCACAGACTGATATTGTGATTTTATACTTTATTCTTAGATTACTCAAATATTCTACACTCTTTTGGAAAACTGATGAGTCCACTTACAAACAAGTTTTCATTTGGGGTAAGTAAAAATAAAAATCAGATGTCTGATCCTCTTTTCTGTGTTGTGTTTTTTTTACTACTGGTCACCATTAAGCAGACAAACCTTGTAATATATTTTCTGGTTCACTTAATCATGCTATTATTAGCTTGCAAAAGCAAACAAGATGTCTTTGTCGTTCCTTTTTGATTGACCCCTTTAATGAAATGCAAACATTCATGTAAAGGATGCAGTTCAACTTCAGTTTAATGCAAATGCACAGTGTAAAGAGAACTACAAAGCCAGGTACAGTTGAAAATGAGTTAGTTACAAACACAAAACTGTTCATCAAATAAGAAAAAAGGGGGGCTGCAGCACATTAAAACTGAATATTATCTTCAAACCTCTTTAACTAGTCCAGTGTGCAAGATTTCTACATGCAAACTCGGGAAGGCGCGTGCAACTATAACATGTAATATTACATAGAAGTGACTGCTCTGAGACAAGATAGAGGACGCTTTGTTAAAACGAATTAGCCATTTAATCAGCACATTAGGAAATTACTCATCAACATGTGTACTTGTTTTCTTTACACAAGTTTTTTTTTAACATCTTTGTCCTTCGGTGTTATTTGTAATTCACCCAATTTACTGACACTGATAAAGATTGTATTGTTTATATGCAACACAAATGAGAGGCTCTAATGTTAAAAACAGACTGATCATCCTTCCTACAGTAGGTGCTGATCTGGGAACACAGTTTGCCCTCAATCATCCATGACAGGATAGATAAGCTGTAAATGATCCTAAATATCTCACATTACGCTGATCTGTGGTAAAGAGCTTTGCACAACAGAGCCCTATCAGAAAAGCAAGCACGCCATCCACTGTCCTGCAGGTTACAGCAAACTGTAATAAATAGTTTATAAATAATAATACAAGAAGCAACACTGTGGATTTAACCCTTCGCCTTCACAACAAAATAATCATTCCAGTATACAAGCATTTCATGCTAGTTAAAAAAAATAAATAAATATGCAACAGAGAGAAGAAAATCATATCCCAAAAAAAAAAAAAATAATAATAAAAATAAAAATAAAAATGAAGGAAGGAAAAGGAGGAAAAGAAGGAAATGATGCTTACAGAACTTTTAATACTTACATTTCAAATGATAAAAACTGCACAAAGTAAACTTTCTTCCATTTAAGAAAAATCCTGATTCATATAACATCAACATGTACTGTATAAATATATATACACAGGTTATGTGGTGGTACATGGTTAGTAATAAGTAATAAATCACCTTCTGAAGCGTTTACTATGTGTGTTTTTTCTAAAGGTTGAAGTCACGTTTCTCCATGCTGCACCACAGCTATTTATATGAACATGCTCCAAGCTCAGTGGACAGATTTTACACGGATATTTACAGCTATGTAATAAGCAGGTACATGGAGACTGATTGGAGCAGTTTTGTCGTTATTCACGGTTTTACTTTACCATGCACACCAGTACTTGGACTAGTCAGAGTAAACAGAAAGAGAGAGATGATGATTGATTTAGCTTACCAATTTCTGTTTCTCTACACGATATACTATATCACTGCACTCTCAGGCCAACTTCCTGCCTTTCTTTCTCTCAGTCAATGTAGTGTCACACAGAGCGCCAAGCTTGTAGGGGTCAGGGGAAGACAGATCTCTGCTCATGCTGTTTAGATACAACTGGTGAGTCATACTACACTGTACCTTTTCCAAATGCACAGAAGCCATTTCAGGGGCAGAGGAAGCAGAAGACATGATTTATTTTGAAATATGTTTTACAAATATACACTTCCTTTGCTGTGAGCCACGTCAGGCCTGCTGGATGCATATAGCTATTGGTCTGACCATCCTGCACATCTGCTAAACCCAATGGAATTATGGGACAAAGGCTAGACACACAGAGAGACAAGATGAGAAAAAGAGTGCAATGTAATCACTGTGTGTGTGTGTGTGTGTGTGTGTTTGTGTGCGTGTGTGTGTGTTTGTTTCTTCTTTTTTAAACTGCTCACTCCCGAGAGCGGCCTACGATTGCCAGGACATAGAGGAAGATGTTGATGATGTCGGTGTAGAGGTTCAAAGCAGCAAAGATGTACTCTTCTGGGCTCAATGCCAGCTTCTTGTTGCCTAGGAGGAGTTGAGTGTCCACAGCCAGGAACTAGAAAAAGAAAGACAAGTGTTTATTGCTGTGTCTACACATAAACAGAACTCTAATTTCACTGTTGATGAGATCACTGTGGATGGTGCTACACAGATACTATAAGCATTGAAGACTGTGGATGGAACCAACTTAGGACTGCATTTCCTAAGAGCCATTTTGCATTTAAGTATGTATCATTGAAGAGGTCATAACTATTGTTTGAGACAAAAGTCTTTACGTTATATATTATAATGAATTCAGAAATAACTCATGAGGTACTTTTTGACTATAGTATACAGTGGTAAAATAATGTAATGTAATATAATATAATATAATATAATATAAAATATAAAATATAATAATAATATACGGTTTATGATATATGATATGATATATGATACAATATAATATAAAATAACGTAATATAATATATTGGTGTAATACAGGGTGTAATGAATGAATGAATGTGTTGTATTGTATAGGGTGGCACAGTGGTGTAGTGTTTAGCATGTCCTCCTCACAGTTAGAAGGTCCTGGGTTCGAGCCCCATGCCTGGCGAGGATGTTTCTACATGTAGTTTACATGTTCTCCCTGTGCTTAGGTGCATTTCTACCGGGTACTCCGGTTTCCTCCCACAGTCCAAAGATTGCAAATTAGGCTAATTGGATATTCTTGATAGCTGCTAGGTGTGAATCTGAATGGGTTGGTCCTACAAATATCTGGTGAGGTGTTCAGAGTATACACCGCCATCCACAGAGTCGGCTGAGATGGGCTCCAGGGTCCCCAAGCCCTAATAAAGGATTTATAATGTAACGTAATGAAACACAATATATTATAAAATAGTATACTAAAAATATAATCTTCTCCTCATATCTTCTCAGGGAGTTTTTTCTTGCCACTTTCACCTCTGGCTTCCTCATTAGGAATAAACTTCGACAGATGTTATATTTGGAATTTATACATTTCTGTGAAGCTGCTTTGTAACAAAGTCCATTCTTTGTACATCTGGACCTAACAGGACACGAAGGCAGATTAATTATTTATTATTTTGTTACTATTGACACAGCAGCTATAATAAACATAATAGCTTTTTTCTTAAAATAATGATGATCATTATAAATGACGCCACAGACTTTCATATAAAGAATTACATAGTGTATACGTATGTTTTTCTCAAAAAAAAAAGGACACTTGTTAATTGATTTATTTTTATTGTTTAACTATGCGGAGCGACCACCATACACATCTATGTGAATGAGCTGTTATTACAGAAGCAACGCTAAAGTGCATGAATAGAAACTGAGAATTTATATTCCAACTGAAATGAATGTCTGTGTTTTGTAAAAATGAATGTGCACATTTCAGATTTGAGAATTCATGCTGTGGTATAAAAAGGTGATAACCGTTTTCTACTAATATCTATATTCTTCCTCCTTCAGACAGAAAAATGCAAATATAAATTCTTCTAAAAGTGTACACCTCCAGATCCTGGTTTTGTCAGTGTTTTTATTGTTTCTACCACTTCATTTCTACCACACAGCTCACTACCATCACGCTGTCCTCATGCATATTACTTACTGCCCTCATTACATGCAGTAACACAACTCTCTTGGCACTCTGTCGTATACTTTCTCAAACACGAACACTTCCACAAACACGCACTGCAACTCTTTCTGACCTTCCCTGTACTTCATCAACATTCTCAAAGCAAATATGGCACCTGTGGTGCTTTTCCATGGCATGAAACCATACTGCTATTCACAGATCACCACCCTTCCTCTCACCCTCCATTCAGCAAGGTGTGACTCATCAACTTTATACCACCTCTAGTTACTGCAGCTCTGCACACCTCCCAAGATTTTTTTGAACAGTCTGGATGAACAGTCTGGTTAAAACCTCCACTGCTATCCTGCCTAAACATGTCCATGGTATATCATCTTGGCCTTTCCACTCTTCATCCTCTTCATAGCTGTTTTCACTTTTTCCTTACTAATCCATCGCACTACCTGGTTCACTATCCTCACATCTCCCAACTGTCTGTCTTTCTCATTTTCTTCATTCAACTGCTTATCAAAGTACTCTTTCCACCCTCCCAGTACACTCTCTTCACTTGTCAGTACATTACTATCTGTGTTCTTTATCACCCTAGTTTGCGTTATATCTTCCCCTGCTGGATCTCCTGCTAATCTCCTTAGCGTAGGGTTGGTTGTGGAGGAGGTTGTGTCTCCTACATAAGACAGTGCCCACCTGTGAGCACCTTCCTTCACTCTTGTATGTCACTCTGTGTTCCTCCCTCTTCTTAAAATGTGTATTCATGACTGCCATTTCCATTCTTTTTACAAAACCTATAGCCTTCAGCGTTCCTCTCCACTCTTTCAACCACTCCATCTAACTCCCTCCACAATTCGTCCTTCTCCTCCTCTGACATTCAGAATCACTCCTTTAATTTCTAGCTTGACATTCATCACTCCGTCAGACTTCACTTCCAACACACTCCTGATGACCACTTCCTTCAGGATTACCTCTACATCCTGTGGACTCTTCCCATACACACCATGGTAGAACAACTTGAATCTACTTCAAGTGTTCATGGCTTTACTCCTTTTTCACCTGGTTTTTGTACACACAACAGGTCTACCTTTTTTCCACTTCATCATATCAGCCAGCTCTCTCTCTTTCATTCTGCCTACAACCAAAGTCACTACTCTGACGTGAACATGCTTAACCTTTCTCCTCTCTCTCTCTGTCTCTGGATGCAACTTCCTCTTCTTCTCCTACTCTTTGGCCCAACAGTAACCATATTTCTACAGATGCCTTGCTTGCCAACAGTACCCCAGGCCACGAATTATCTGGTACGGACATCCTGAATTGAGTCCACATGTTTGATTTGGCACACATTTTATGCCGGTTTCCCTTCCTGACACAACCCTCCCGTTTACCCAGGCATGGGACAGGCACTAAAAGCACACTGGCTTGTGTGACCGCAGTGGCTGGCTTTTTATTTCAAAAGCATGCTCTCTGAAAAATTCAGCACTCTCATTCCCTTGTCTTGCCTATCTATCATTAAGGAAAACAATAAAGAAGGCCAAAAATCACTAACATCTAACTCTAATAAGCTTCAAATCTTCATAATAAAAACATCATTGCGTGGTTGAATATGCTACTAATAGTCAGTCGTTTATGATGCAAGTCAGATGTAGTTTCTAGGAAAAGACACTCAACAGACATAGGAATGGTACTACTTACACAGGTGAAGAGCAGCGCCCCCAAGGAGGCGTAGACGATGTGCAGGATCTTATGACGGATAAAGATGCAGAGGATGGAGAAAAGGAGGAGAACAATGAGGCACACAAAGAGCACACCCCGGCATGAAGTGAAGTCATACTTGCTCTAGAAGAGATACAGAGAGAAGAGAGAAAAGGCAGTTAGTTAATGGGAAATGGAAAAGACTTTCTCAATATATTTATAACCCATATTTACCATAGACCCACTGTATACACACAGATAAAGGATGTTAGGAAAAGATGGTGGTCTAATTCAGAGGAAAGAAGAAAAGCTATGAAGAGTTAAACACAAGGCAGCAGGCTGACCTGAAGGGAGAAAAGCACCACAGTGAAGCAGACTATTGCAGTGATGCCCACTGCCATGATGACTGTGTCTGTGTCATAGAAGCTGGCGATCATCCCCACCATGTAGGATAGGCTGAGAGTCAGAATAGACTAAGAGAGAAAAAGAAAGGGAGAGATGTATATTTAAAGATTTAAAAACATCATTATATATATATATATGGCACAATGGCGTAGTGGTTAGCACATCCGCCTCACAGCAATAAGCTCCTGGGTTCAAGTCCCGGGCTCAGGCGTTTCTGTGTGGAGTTTGCATGTTCTCCCTGTGCTCCGAGTTTCCTCCGGGCACTCCAGTTTCCTCCCACTGTCTAAAGACATGTACATTAGGCTAATTAGCTGTTCTAAATTCCCCCTAGGTGTGAATGGTTATGCATGAGCTGCCCCAGAGTCGGCTGAGATAGGCTCCAGCCTCACATACGGTCACTGAAAAAAGTCTTGTCGCACATGTGGACATTCATGTATAAAATCCCATATCTCACCAACCTATTATCCGATTTTAATCAACTATGACTTAAAATATTCATCTGATGGTACTGAATAATATGTGCTAGCAGAAGTATTGGAAATAAATTTCTTCTAATCTTTACAGCTTCTTAAATATAAACATTCCTTTTTTTGCCTGGACAAAAAATTTCAATATATTTATTACAGAAAAATAATCAAATGGCCTTGTTTATAACTAAATATAGAACACTGAAGCAAATCTAACATCATATTGAAAAATTAAAAGCATAACTTAAGGTCAATAGTGCCTCTGCAAACATGGCCATAATGGTACCAGACTCCCAGGTGCTTGTCATTATGAATAATTATCATATTAAAGGAATCAGACACCTTCAAGATGTTCAAATTACAAATAATACAAATTTGTAAATGCTACTAAAAATTCTTGAGGCCCAAGTATCATTTTAAAACTTACTATATCAGTTACAAAATGTTACCAATAACTAAAAATTAATAACTTATGAATTAATACCCACCTTGCTGTGATTTATTTTATTTTTTTTAAATCATACCTCAGACACCTCAGATCAAATTTTGTGGTACTATACACAATGTGTATAAATTAAGCACTCACTGTGGCAGTGGATTCTACTGGAGAGATTTAGTACTGAATGGATTTTTTTTAACCATACACGCTGATCAGCCATAATATTAACACTACCTGACTGGTCTGTGCTAAGTAGTCCCATTACAGCAAGCTGCAATACACTGTGTTTTCTGACTCCTTTCTATCATATACAACATCAACAGTTTTAGCAGTCTGTGCTACAGGTGCTCATCCGTGTGATCAGAATAGATGTACTAGCTTCCCTCCCAGCATGCGTCAGTAATCCTTGGGCACCCATGAAACTCTTTCCAGTTCACAGGTTTCCATTCTTGGACCACATTTGGTAGGTACTTGCTGCTCTGTACCAGGAATACCCCACAAGACCTGTCGTTTTAGAGACAAATAGACCCAGTTGTTTGGCCATCACAATGTGGCAACTTTGAGAGCTGACTGTTCACTCTGTGTCTAATACATCCTACTCCTTGGCAGGTGCCACTGTAACAGGATAATCAAATGTTACTCAATTCACCTGTAAATGGCCATAATGTTTTTAATGTTATGGCTGATAGGTACATATACACAGTCTACCATTAGCAGGATTGACCTATCCAGAAGCATGGAATTCCTACCAGTGCCACCAGATTCCAGGGGTGTTTGCGTCGGAATTCTCCACAGCAGCTGAGCACGATGAGGGACACGAAGAAGACTGCATAGGACACATAGTATGTCCAGCGATTTTGTTGTACAAACAGCTTGACATCATCTGCAAAGGTGAATATGGCAACGAAGGAGAACGTCACCATCAGCTGTACAGTTAAAACCATGAACACCTGGCAATAAAAAGAAAGCACAAAGCTAAGAGTAAGCTGGATAAAAACATCAAGAATCATGCTACTTCTAAGACTGCTGATCGCAGTCATGATAAACATTGAAACAGTTCAGTGTGTAAAAGGTATGTTACCTTCCTGATGAAGGCTTGGCGGATAGTCTTGTCTTCCCAGCTTGAGTTGGCAAACTCCTCATTGTCATAATATGAAGGTGGCCCATCCCCACCATGATACCCTGGACTGCCCATGGCAGCTACCAAAGAAAAATACAAGGAAAGATGTATGATTACCTTCCATGAAAATACTGAAGCTGATATGGCTTAAATGGTGTTCTTAAAGAAATGTCATCTAGTTACTCTGTGAAATCAGCTGATCATTAAAAGCATCTCAAATCAACCTACAGTAAGAGAGATCAAACACTCTGGCAGTGGCAAGGGGCTTGAACCACCGACCTTTGGATCAGTTACCCAGAGCCTTGACCACTGAGCCACCACTGCCACACTCACTGCTGTACTCAGGTGTACAGTAATTCAACCACAAAACTGGCAAGTGTCTGATGTGAGAAAGTATAAAAATCCCACATGACTCATGGATTATGCGCCAGACAGAAGGCGGCAGCATTAAACGAACCTCAAAACAATTCCTAATTGGTGCAACACTAAACAGAAATGACACAGTAGGAAATCCATGTCTGTATAATGTGCTTGCCATAGAGTATTTTTGTTAAAAACTTTCATCCCTGAAAACTCATCCCTGTGACCATGAACAGAAATCAGCTTTGACTAAAAGTCTATTCAATTCTATTCAATATGAAGTAAAAAAAAAAAAAAAAAAATGACATGCAAAATGTTGGCACCCTACATAAGAATACTGGCTCACAGATCTACATGAAGATACATACAGGAGCTAAATACAGGGTCAGCTGGCATGGTGACATAGTGGTTAGCATGTCCGCCTCACAGCAAGAAGGTCCTGGGTTCGAATCTCGGGCGTTTCTGTGTAGAGTTTGCATGTTCTCCCTGTGCTTGGGTTTCCTCCGGGTACTCTGGTTTCCTCCCACAGTATAAAGACATGCGCATTAGGCTAACTGGCTGTTCCGAATTGCCCCTAGGTGTGGCAAGCTGTTCCCGGTGTACCTCACCATCGCACAGTGTTGGCTGAGACACTAGTAGAATTAAGTGGTTCGGCAAATGAATGAATAAATGAATAGATGCACTTAAATTAAGTACTATAGTTAAGTGTCTGCACATAGAGGTCAAATTCATCATTTAATTTCTGTTTGAATATACTCTGGTAGACAACTAAAACAACAATAATCTAGTCAATGTCCAAATTTTTTTTTACACCTGAACTGAAAATTGTATGCATGACAAATCTGGTTTATAAATTCATAGTTGAAAATTTTTTTAATTATTAATTTACTAAACGAAAAGAAAAATCAGAAACTGTTTATCAAAATACAATGCAGCAAGGTAGATCTGTACAAAGTTAAAATAAAAGGCAAAATGATTACATTCTGCCTCCATCAATCATAACTGACAGGTGGAACAAACCCTTCAATTTAATGTCAAGTTCTCATTTTTTGTTGTCAGCTACTTCAATTCAGCCAATTATTTCAGCAAATGGAGCATAATTGTTCTAAACCAGATTGATGTCTACTTCATTATCTTATACAGCAAAATAACCGAGCCAAATTTTGTGCAGGGCACTTCTTTATCATTGAAGTATACTATATTGTTTTAATATCTCAAAGAACATTCTTCCTACTTATTTGCTAGTTTACAGCGGTGGTGATGGTGGCAGTGCAGCTGGGCTGAATAATAGTAAAACAGGCCTCTCAACATGTAACATGACCTTCTTATAAACACTATCCTGCAAAAAAATGGAGGAGCTAATTATGTAGAGTGTTTTTCCTGCCATACACCACATCTGTCTCCATGGCTGATTAAGACAGAATGTTGGCTCGGCTTGTCACTGTAACATTAAGCACTGAAATCACCTATTCACTGTTTCTTATTAATAATCTATACCACAGCTAAAAATGCTTCCTTAACAATATATCCAAACAGCAATCGTGCTTCTTAGGGGAACAGTAGCATTCTAATCAGCATTTTTTTTTTTTTTTTTTTGCTGCTTGCAATTAATCAAAACGGTCACACTCAAGCAAACAATCACACTCCTGCAAGTAAATTCACCAAATATTTTAATCACAAATGAGAGCAAAACTGTCACATTCTACAGCCCTGCACAACATTAATGACATGGCAGCAATACTAGAGAAAAAACAAAGTACTTCGACGGTACATTTCTGCAGCACCTTTCAGAGTTTCAATGACAATATAAAATGTCTGGTGGATCGAACACTCGTGTTCCCTGACTTTTCACATGATATCAACTCACATATATAATGTCAGACCCTCGTTGTTGAATAATAGGACAATGTTAGGTAACATTACCTGAATTATGTGTTTACGCTAATACTACTAATAACATTACTACTGTTAAAACATTAGTTACTTTGTTTTTAGTGAACAAATTTGAATTTAAAAATCGCCTGTTCCGAATCTTCCGACACACGCATGCTCTGTCTAACTTGAAGACAAAGTTGAACTTCTAATTAGATCGCAGAGTTAGACCTATTGGAAAGTTCCTGTCTATGTTAATATAATGACTATCGTAATATTACATTACTTTAGTACACTTTCCATAAGGCCAGGTGTAAAAAAAAAAAAATCCTTGGTTTCTCATCAGAACTTTTGAAAACCTAAATGAGGCACAAAGTTGTTGGTGTTGTTTTTTTAATAGAGAAAGAAAGAAAGAAGAGAAAGAGAAAACCCAAAACACTAACTTGAAAACCATTTTTGTACAATACACTCACCATTGGGCTCCCCCTCAAAAGCAGCTTGTCCTGGCCCTTGGTACGGGCCCTGAGCATATGGCCCTTGAGGATACCCCCCCTGTGGATATGGACCTTGAGGGTATGGCATTTGTGGGAAGGGCATCTGAGGATACGCTCCAGGAGCAAACCCTGGTGTGCCCTGGGGAAATCCTGGCTGGCCATATGGTCCTGGGGCTGGGTAAGAGAATCCTCCAGGAGCCTGGCTGTAGTTGGGTGGAGGCATCCCAAATGCATCAGGCTGGGGTGGCCCATAGACATTATTATGAAGGGGTTTATTTTCCCCCATTACAGGGTAGCCAGTCTTCTCCTGTGACATCTCTCCTTTCTTCACTCTGACCTTGCTGCATAAAAGAAACAGAGCATGACAGGTTTTATGAGTTAAATGCGTATTGCTAAGTCATAGTGTTTTAACCTCTAACCGCCTCTAACCACAGGACTAAAGAATCAGTAATGACCCAATTCTCTAATATCTGCTGACAAAAGACTAGCTGGCTGTCAATAATCAAATTAAAAGCTCAGCATTCAAATCCTAAAGGTCCAGTGCCTCCTTTCAGAGAATCCTTAGTAAGGGCAAACAATTAAAGACCTATAATCTGCAATAAATACTGTACCATTAATAAACATTAGAAAGCAGGACTGAATTGGCAGAGAAGTTACATAAGGGTATTAAGTCATGTTATTTTGGGAAACTTGTGCAATCTCTTTAAAACAGTATTTAAATATGGCTTTGCAGGCAGCTGAAAGGCAAAACCTCACTTGAACTGTACAACCTTAAAGCTACAGTATATAACGTTCTCTGTATTTTTAAAAAAGCATGAGTGAAAAACACTCCAAACCACAGGGGTTAAATTCAAGGCCAGTGGGCCAAATCTGGCCCACCAACTCAATTAATGTGGCCAAAACATTACCATGAACCCATCCACTAGATGGTGACAGCCTATTTTAAGTAAACAGGTAGTCATTCATGACTCAAGAAAAAATGTGTGCTAGTTTTTGACTGCACAGAAGTGAAGGTGTAAGCATGCAGGGATTTGAACTTATAAACTACTGTCTACAGTGCACGTTACAACAGTTTCTATTGCATTCTATTCTGTTGATTTCTATTATCAACTAGGATCTAAAGAGAATCAGGACCTTCAAGAAAAGTAAACAAAGGCCTGCTTATTAAGGGAAGTTAACAGTAATCCAATTATGTTTGCTGAAAGCAAGTTGCTGTTTTAAATCAAATACTGTGCTGTTCCATGTTGTACTGCCACATAATTTCAGTGGTAAAGACAGGTAAGTTTATAGCTTATAGTAAAAGTAAATTGTTGACTGCACTAACTTTCATTGATGTTAGTAAATCTATCTTTATATATTATAGTGTTATATATTAACAACATTAAACAAAATACACTGGAATACATGGTCCGAAATGTCTGGTATCACATGACAAAATGTGATGTAAAATAAGCCCTTTTGTGATCTATTCTCAACTTTGTATCTCGATCGTCAACACAAATCATACAAACAAAAACATTCATTCATTCATTTTCTAAGCCGCTTAATCCTAATTAGTGTCACAGGGAGGCTGGTGCCCATCTCAGCTGACTCAGGGTACACCCTGGACAGCTCGTCAGACCATCGCGGGGCCAACACACACACACACACAACCATTCACACTCACAACTATTTGATTTGGAACAGTCAATTAGCCTACTGTAGGTTTTTGGACTGTAGGAGGAAACCAGAGTACCCAGAGGAAACCCACGCACGCACGGGGAGAACATGCAATCTCCCCACAGAAGCGCACGAGCCAACGAATCAAACCCAGGCCTTCTTGTTGTGAGGCGGACATGCTAACCACTGCACCACCTTGCTGCCCCCAAGCAAAAACTTTTAGACAATTAAAATAAGCACGGTGGATTTTTAAACTCAGTCCTGGATGTTAAGATAAGAGGGTGTCTCCGAACTACCTGAACTACCAGTCAACAAAGGGAGCAGTGAATAATCTTTAGTCATATTTTCTTTCCCAAAAGGCAGAGCTAGACCCATGTTAATGTGGCTGTCTGTGTTGTCTGGTAACAGTAACCCAAGTATGCAGCCTTAAAGAACTTTGTGATAGAGGATAGAGGCTGCAAGTGGTCTAGGAGTTCTAGACCACTTGCAGCCTACCCGTCAGAAATTCCAGGTCACAACTTATCATGCATTTTCAATAACAGTTTTTTCTACGTCACATTTTGTAAATGGAGATAAACAGTTACGTGACACTGCGCCAATTCCACTGAATGCCACGAGGATTATTTCACTTTCATCCAGAACTATGTACAGTGCCTGGCTGTGTTTAGACTCCTGCTTTCTAATCTCTCCATTCAAATTCATGACACAATGAAATTCCACTGTGATTCCCACATGCAACCAGCATGCTCCCAGACTGAATCGAAAACAACATTTCATTTAGGGCTTTTAAAGGTTCACTGTATTCTATAAGAATTCACTCAGGGTTAAATGAAGGTCCTCAAACAGTAGAAATTAGATTTCATCAGCATCAGACATTCATTTTTCGCAGAAACCTGATGTACTACTAGTATCATTTTCTTTTGGGTTTGTTTTGTTTGTAAGCGCGATAAATAAGGAAGCGAAATTAGGTTTCGTTGGGAAAAAAAGGTTATCTGCAGACGCCGGCTCCGTCAACCTTTTCAGAATGCCGACAATGCAAGCTTTCTTCATCGTTACCGCTCATTAACCCTTTCACATACTCACATAAACACGTACCGAATTATAGTGATAAGGCTCTATCTGTAATTCTTCAACTAAGATTAGATAAGAAAATCTGTAAAATACTGATCTCAGCTCCAAGGAAAAGGACACTTCAGTTGTGTGATGTTTCTTAAACAGTTTTGCTCTTATAAATTATTGAACGATTCCTTAACTGATTAAAAGATCCATTTATATGTTGCTACAGAATCAATATTTTGCTGAGTCGTCCCTGGGGAGTCAGTGACTGACTGTCATATAGCCTGAAACACTCATGCTCAAGAGTCTCTCATGACTCTCATGACATCGGTACAGTAGTTGGTGGTATACACTGGCCCATGATTTCTGCAATGCACAGTACACAGAGAGAGTCATGGATTTGAAAAAACTATGATGGGAGGAAGGTGCGCTCTACCAATAACAACATCATCATAGAACATCATGTGATAAATTAGTCAAGCCCCAATACATCTATGCATTTCCAGGTTAGTGAATACTGTTTTTGAGACAATTCTACAGGGAATCTACAAAATATGGCTGACTGTTTGTGGGTGTCTGCCCATTACACCCATATGTGTCTTCTCCAAATCGTTGCCACTAAATTGGAAGAACACAACTGTACGTAAAAGCAATAAGAAAAAAATGGAAACCCGAAAAAAAGAGGCTTAGCTTATACACCGACGCACAGAATCGTGCAGAAAAACAGGTAGACAGACAGACTTGCAGGTAAAATGTTCATGGAGCAAATGCCGATATCAGAAGCTTGATAGATTACTTAAACAAACAAGTCAGGTGATAAAAATGAAAGCAGAAATCAGCCACAGAGAGGTGGTGAAAAGCAAACCCAGGCTCAGACACCTATCAAAAAGAGACATCCACCACAGGCTCTGCTTTAAGGCAGTAGCTAAATCTACATGGTTTGCCAAAGACATGGTTGGCCAAAGCTGGTGTAGGAGACCTCAACCCCAATGAACACCACTGCGATGAGCTGCAAAGCCAACTAAACTCCAGGCATCTTTGCCCAACATCTTTTGGTTGAATGATCATAAATCCCCAAGCTCCAAAATTTTGTGGAAAACCTTCCCAGAAAAGTGGAGGTTCTTCGATTTAGATTGAGATGTTTAACAAGAGTGTTTGAGTAGTATGTTCAGGTGCACACAAATGTCTGGTCATACAGTGTTCACCTAAGGAATGACCATAAAATAAGGACAGACCACAATACTCAAAATTCTTAAAGTGAAATGAAAGGCACGCCTTCCAAACTCTCCTGTGACACATGAACAAACACAAATTGTACTCATCTGGTGGTTTTTCTAACATTTTCAAAGTTGCAAAATGCTAAAATCTGTTGGATAGCTTACAATAGCCAGTTTGAAAAGACTGCTGTTCTCTCGTGAGCGCACAAATCGCAAGAATAGGACATGAATCCGTCAGTTCATATAAGGAATGCTAATGGCAATAATAACTGATAAACAGCTGATGAATCTCCACCGAGAGGCCTAAGAAAAAGGACGTGTGTATGTTGACTGAAAGAAACAGCTTCTACATTAGGTACCAGACAGCAGTAATGGCAGTTAGTTCTGCACCATGATTCCTGGCAGTGTTACTGTTTCCCAGTGAAACTGAGTGGTTCATAATAACTGAAAGTGAAACTAGAAAAGACCTGAGCCATAACTTGTACAACCTAAACAGAGACAGTGAGACAGTGTCCTGCATTTGACAGAATCTGCATGCTGGCTAAGGACAGATCTTGATTGAGCATTTATGTATTAGAACATTACTTAATGTTATATATTAGTATTAAAACAACAGGCCAGTGTACACCATGAAACACATGCATCAGCTCTGGCATATTATAGTGCCTCTTACAATCAGCACAGCACGAAACATTGTGTGCTAAACATATTATACATGAATCTATTAAAAATTACCATCAACTTCATTTCGTTACATTTCAAAAAATGCAGATCTACAGCTGATGGAAACATGTAAAGCAATTGGCTGTGGTGTACGACCTAATTTCTCACTCACTAATTTGCCGAAACTGCTTAATTTTACTCAGCTGACACTGGGAGAAGGCGGGGTACACCCCGGACAGCTCACCAGACCATTGCAGGGCCAAAACACACACACGACCATTCACACTCACACATATAGGGGCAATTTTAAACAGCCAATTAGCATAATGCGCATGTCTTTTGTCTGTGGGAACAGAGAAAACCCAGAGAAACCCACACAAGCATGTGAAGAACATGCAAACTCCACAGAGAAACAGCCAAGCCCAGGTCTCGAACCCAAGAACTTCTTGCTGTGAGGTGTACGTGCTAACCACTATGCCACCATGCCGCCCATAGTGGCCCAATATTTCAAATAATATCTGCAACATGCAACAATGCAAGCACTTTATACTGTCAGTTCCATGCCACTTACAACTGTTATGAAATTTGTGGACAACATGGTGATCATCTTATAGAAAGGTTAAAGCATCCCTGTGTAAAATATATTACTGGGCTTATGAGTGATCAGTTCTTACACATTTACCATTCATAAACCATTGCTTAATAGTTCCAGTGTGTAATAACCGGCACATAGAAGCTATAATCCCTTGCTTATTATTGCAATTTACCCCACAGCACTACTGAATTCGTTTTAGCTATCACAAGTCACAAGGTGTTGAACAATTTTCTAGAGCAGCACCACTAACAGCGTTTCTGGCTCGAAGACGAATACCATGTTTCTTTTAATGTGCTTGTACTAATACATCAAAGTTTCTAAAGTGACATGTAATGCATAGGGACTTGACAGATGACTCTATGTGTGTAATTGTTGATGTGGTCATGAATTTGAGAGTAGAAATTTATTGAACATTATGGGAAGGAGTCAATCTTTAGCTATCTTTAGGTTTTTCAGAACAGGAAGGTCTTCGAGATGGTGTATCTGTACGTTCTTAGTAACATGACAGGCCAAATTTAAAAATAAATAAATGTATTAAAAAATAAAAAAAAGAGAGAGAGAGAGAGATTGCTATACAGTCTGGGTAGAGTAGGTAATATCCTTAACTAATTTTTGTGCAAGGCTGCATGGTGCGTAGTGGTTAGCACATCCGATTCACAGAAAGAAGGTATTGGGTTTCGGTCCCGGGCTCGGCAAGGGTGTTTCTGTGTGGAGTGTGCATGTTTTCCCCATGCTTGAGTTTCCTCCGCGTACGCCGTGTCACCACTCTGTTCCAAGTTTTTGAGAAAAATTATTAATATCTGCAGGTTTTATTGACATAATTTAATAATGTTTGTTGATTTGTCGTTTGTATGATGCAATTTAAGCCAGCACCTACAAAGGTTTGCTGAGATATCATGACAGTGGGTCATTTTGAAAGACGTTTTCATCAGCCTTTTAAGATGGAAGGTATTTATAGATCAACTTACCAACAACATGGTATGATTATGTAAATAATTAATCAGACCCAGTTTCCACAGGGCATTTGATAACTTTTGCAGTACTGTGTTTTACAGAGGAGTACAAGCTAGTTGTGATCTTTCTGAAAGATACTAGCTTATTTACTTAAGTTCAGAAAGGCACTTTAGTCTTGAGGTGGCACAGTGGCACGGTGAGTAATGTTGCTGGTTCACAGCATCCAGATTTTCCAGTCACCATATATGTCCTAAACATGCCAGTAGGTGGCTTTCCCAGGCTAAACCGAACCTAGGTGTAAACAAGTATGTGAATGTGTGTCCATGGTGCCCTACGATGGACTGGTGTCCCATCAAAGGTACGGCTTCTACTTTCTAGGATTTACCAGGATAAAGCTCTTACTGAAGATGAAAAAATGACGCATTACAACAAAGATGTGCAGGATTAACAAAAAAAAAAAAATCACTCCATGTTCCACAGCAGGGGTGTCAAACTCATTTCCACTGAGGGCCACATCACAAATCTATTCTAAAAAGGCTTAACAGCGACAAGCTAGTGTGCAATCTTCCTTGAGTCATGAATGACTAGCTGTTTACTGGAAACAGGCTGCTGCCACCTAGTGAAAGGATGATGAATTAGGTTTCACGGTAATGGTTGATGTAAAGAATGCACGATAATCATATTCTTTGAATATTCTTGCGGGCCACATAAAATGAGGCAGCAGGCTGGACTTGGTCTGCGGGCCTGAGTTTAACACCTATGTTCTACAGTTTTTAAAACATGTGGGTGACATCACTAATCTGAATATTAGTCAGCTAATCAGTAAACAGAATACTGTCACATCCTCTGCAAACACAGCCTCTGCAGCTGCTAGGTCTGCAATGTTGAGCACACCTGCGTTTTAGTCACCACAGACTAGACTACAGTCTTGCTCTTATACCGATGTGGGTGTCTGGTTTTCTACATGAGCCTTGTTGAAGAATAATTTATTGTTGGTAGATATAACTAATACTGAAAATAGAATAAAAAAACAATGAAATCACTTACTGGATATTCAAATGTCCTCTATGGAGGATTTAGGAGGATATACTAGCCAGAGTAGAATAAAATATAGAATATGATATTCATTAATATGTTTTCATTCGTGTAGTATTGTTTGTAACTATAAATCATTGTGCTTAACTTTAAAATAATATGTAAGCTTCATATCTACTTTGACTGAATCCTAATTTTGGTCCTGTATCCATCGATGGACACAAAAAAAATGCTGTCTACAAAGGACTGGCCTTAGATGACTGCAAAATCCAAATCATTACAAAGCAAGTGGTGTTAAATAAGATGTTCAAGTCTACAAAAGATTTTCTAATTTGTGTCATTAGCTGATCCTTTGCCTCACAAAGTGACGCTCTTGTCACCGAGTACCAGTGTGATATTGAAAATAGACCCGAGGTCCCCCTTATTGGAAATGGACATTCCCCTATCGAATATGGACCCCCAGGTCAATATTCTATGGGGGTCCATTTACATTCTCACACCGGTATTGGTCATCCTTACAGCATAATTTGTGCGTATGTAATACTTTTAAGTGACACAGAAGCCTGTGTCAACATAAATGACCATAGAAAACACAAAACTGGGTGATTTTATCCTGTGGATTACTAGCGGTGGCTAAACCAATGGTTACCAGGTATTTTTTCCCGGAAGTGACGTGCACTTGTTGGGCGGAGATGTCCAGTGCAAGTAAACAGGCAGATCTTTTCAGTGAGCGATATTTTAGGTCAGAAAGCAACTATTACAGAGCCCATAAGGGGACACAGAAGAAAAAAAAATCAAATATTAGCTTCTTGTGCGCACGAGAAACTATAAACTATGTATACAAATGTAAATACGTGACTTAATCGAGCTGTATGTTAACCTTGGACTCGCCTGTAAAGGCACTGCAGCCTTGCTTGTCCAGAATCACCATCACTGTGCATGTTCCACCTGACAGTACGCTGGTTCATAAGTTATTCACACCCAAGTTGTAAAGCCGTTATTACAAGCTGTCATTAAACTGCTGTTAACTCAAGCTTAAATCTCCTCGCTCATTTCGACATGGTGCCAGAAGATGTTTTGAACCTACCGGCCGTGAGTTTCTCTGTGATTTTTCGCCAAGCTTTGCAAAACAACAGAAGTTAAAAGCTCGTTTTTGAAGGAGACATTGCTGAGAATTGGCGTATTTTTGAAAGAGAATATGACATTTTCATCGAAGCGGCACACACAGATAATCCTGCTAGAACAAAAGAATACATCCTCCTCAATCTCACAGGAACAATGCCATTGAACAGGAGCGTTCATTCGTCTTCACCACAGAAGTTAGGGCGCCAGGTGATGATGGAGCCGTCCTTGTCCCAGCCGAGTCCAGAGAAGACCCTGAGTGTCTCAAACGCAAATTTCGAGAAATTCGAGAAAAAACAAGGTGGGACCAGAGAATTGCTCATCAGTCATTTGAAAATCAAAGCAAAAGGTTGTCACTTTGGAGAGCTAACAGATGAACTGATTTGCGATAGAATCGTGTGTGGCATCAACAACAACAACAGTATAAGAAAGGCCCTGTTACGTGATAGTGACTTAACCCTTTCTAAAGCCATTTCTATCTGCCGACCAAAGTGGATGCGCACAGGACAAGATCTAGTCCAGCAAACAAACAGGACGCAAAGCCCATCACAAATTGCAATAATTGTGGAGGCAGCCAACCAGCTCAAAGAGATAAATGTCTGGCATTTGGCCAGCAATGCCACAAGTGCAAGAAGATGAATTATTACAAAAATTGCTGCAAGTCAAAACCAGCTTCTCGAAACCCAGAAAGAAAAAGCTTTACAAAGAAAAGCTACACCAGAAAACCAGTACATCAGTTAGCACTGCAGGCACTAGTAAAAGCTGAACTGGACAACATGACAAACAAAGGTGTCATGTTAACAGAAGTAGGTCTGAAGGCCGACCCCACAAAGACTAGCTTTGCTATCTCCAACATGCCAGACCAGCAACGTTTCCTCGGCATGGTGAACTATCTCGGGAAGTTCATCCCAAAACTAAGCAACATCGCAGCACCGCTCCGACAGCTCACTCATTAGGACACTGCATGGTGCTGACTTCCGCAACACCAACATGCATTCGAAAATCTCAAGTCATACCTATCCAGCTCACCAGTCCTTTCAAACTTTGATGTAAAGAAGCCAGTGACACTGACTTGACGTTATGCGTCTCGTTACGGACTGGGTGCAGCATGTTTGCAAGATGAAAAGCCTGTTGCATACACGTCTCGTACTCTGTCAGACACAGGAACTCGCTATGCGCAGCTCGAAAAAGAACTGCTTGCATAGTTCAAGGACTACATTGATGCAAGAACAAAGTCACTAAAACGGACAATCAACCCCTGGTCACCATCCTAAAAAAGCCCATCCACGCAGCCCCAGCTTGTTTGCAGAGGATGCTGCTATGCTTACAAGCCTACGACATCACTCTGATCTACAAAAACAAGGGTAAGCACATGTACACTGTAAGCGCAAGGTAAGCTCACAACCTTTCACGAGCCCCAACCAGCACTGTTTCCCAAATGCCAAGTGCTCACAACTCGTTTGAGGTAATGTCTGTCAGTTTAATCTCAACAGCCAGGCTCGAGGAACTCAGAGCACACACAGCCAAAGACCAAGTGCTTCAAATTCTCAGCAATGTGATCCAGAACGAATAGCCCGACAAGGAACGCCATTCTTCTTTCCAACCATACTTTCCCTCCAGAGATGAGTTAGTAATGGAGGATGGCATTGTCGTTAAAGGCCAGAGACCAGTCATTCCAAACTCATTTCAACAAGAGTACATCCAAGTATTTATTCCAGTGTGAGACTACACATGGAACTGAGATTATTTCCCTTTTAGCAGGAATCTAATCAACTTATTGTTCTCACCATGGTTACAGGACAAACAGATTTTACCAATTGGATTGCTATTCAAGGATAGCATAGATAACTGTTTTATTTCCACTCTTGGTCGAGATCTAAATAATATGCAAATACCTGAGGGGATTGCTCCAAGGACTTTTGCAAAGTCTCCAGGTGACACAGGGATATTGCATTCAGCTAGAAACTCGCTATAGGAGTAGAGAAGATCATCCCTGTTAAATAATTGAGTTACAATCACAATATTATTATTAAATCAATAATTTAAATAGCTAGTAACATTAATTCACCACAGGTACCATTTAATAGTGGCACACAATGATTCTTGGGGTAAAGTTTTGAAAAATGGTGGAAAAAGAATGCTGCATTGCTCAGCCACATCTGAAGGGGCCTTCAAAATGATACAGCCTAATCCCGCCACCGTAACACATTCAGACATCGAATGAGGCCCTTGAAGGATAGAGAAACAGATTTGGTATTCAGCAATAGGCAGTGGGTTCTCTTTCACAGAGCTGCTGTGCTGTTGCACCATTACAGTAGCTCAAAAAGAACAAATCTCTAGATATTGCCTTTTGCGTTTAGCGTTTCACAAGTGCCAGAGTGAATCCGGAAGAAAACACCAGAAAAAGAGGAAAAACAAGAAAGAAATTCGCATTTTGAGAACCCAAATAAACAAACAAAAAATCAACAAACAAAAAACTAACCAAAGGAATACATATAATTATACAACACAAGAGAAACCAAGGGAACGTATGTACTTTAAGAGGACCAGACAGCCACCGTACTTTCTAATACATGCTTACTAAAAGAGGGCGATCGACTAAATCCTACACACCAATCAGCCATATCTTTATAACATTATGAGCACTGACAGGTAAAGTGAATAGCGATTATCATGTTACAGTGGTACCTACACAAAGGTGGGATGTATTAGGCAGAAAGTGAACAGTCAGTTCTTGAAGTTGATGTGTTGGAAGCAGGAAAAATGAGCAAGGAAAGGATCTGACTAACTTTGGTAAAAGCCACATTGTGATGGATATACAACTGGGTCTATAACCTGGTACGCAGTGGTAAGAACCTGCCAAAGGTGGTACAAGGAATGTGAACCAGTGCATTGGCAACTGGTGCATGATCTGGGGAGCAAAGGCTAGCACGTCTGGTCTGATCCCAAAGAGCTACCGCAACACAAACTGCTGAATCTCTTCATGCTGGTTGTGATAGAAAGGAGTCAGAACACACAGTGCATTACAGCTTGCTGTGTATGGGGCTGCCTTACTGAAGACCAGTGAGGTAGCTTTAATATTATGGCTGATCTGTGTGTAGTGAACCTTTCAGGTCAGAAAAAGCAGTCCCTAGGATTCTGGAGTTATCATGCATGATAAGATGAACACTAATCATTTCCACCTTTTTTTTTCTTCTTCATTTCAGCTCTGGTAATTAATTTTATAGGATGTGTTCAGTAGTCACATCTTTTATGGGATAAACTGTACCGTCTTGAAGATATAATTTACTTTAAATAAAATTAGCTTTGAACAAGGCACTTTTTTTTATTAGTTCAAGTGTGTGCATTGAAATACAATTAACTATTTGTGATCTGATGCTCTGTGGCTGGGGCAGTGGTGGCCTGGTGGTAAGGTGCTGGATTACTGATCCCAAGGTCGGGGGTTCAAGCCCCACTATCA
>JAQMYF010000001.1:42814028-42830131 GCA_030014195.1 Neosilurus mollespiculum
TGTATACACACCCACACACACACACACATATACACACACATGTGTATATAAATATTTATCTCTAAAATCTATTATTATTTTATCTCTATTATATATATATAAATATATATAAATTTATTTATTTATTTATTTTTGAATGCCCAAATTAATTATATAAAATGCAAGATATCTTTACTGTCATTGTCCTGGTACAATGAGATTTCATTTCATTGAAATGAAATAAACAGCAGCAAGTAATAAAAAAGTAACTTTTACTGTACTTTTGATGTACTTAGCCATGTCATACAGTAGTTTCCTCCTTTAGAAACTCTTACATTATTATTATTTTTTTAATGCTAGTGTGATTTGAATCATATTTGCATTTACAGCATTTAGCAGACACTCTTGCCAGAACAGACTTCTTCTTAACAGAAGTGCTTTAAAGTCATTATCAGTGAATATATTATTATACTGGTTTGTAAGGACACAGACTAAGTATACCATCAGTCAAAAACTCAGTGGGTAGGTGTTGTGTGCAGGTTTTATTTTGTGTGTGTGTGTAAAAAACAGTGCTAATCTAAGTACTGCCGAAAAAGGTCGGTTTTCAGTCGTTGTTTGAAGATACCCAGTGACTCAGCTGTCCGGACATCCAGAGGAAGTTCATTCCACCAACTTGGAGCCAGAACAGAGAAGAGTTTAGATGCATTTTTCCCTTGTCCCTTGGTAGAAGGAGGGACCAATCTAGCAGTGCTCATCATATCATGCATCATCCTTCTTTTGCCAAGCTTCTGGATTGTGGGAGGCATCTTGTCAGGCAGTATACTTGGTATATACATTCACGGCATTCACGATCCCATCTAAAGTACAGATGTAGGTACTACCTCAACCCAGAGCTCCTGATAGATATGCCTTGACAGGTGCTATAAGAATCGTGCAGCATCTGTAGCAAATGTAGAAATAAGTTTCCCCTGCGTGTCCTGATTGTTGTTAAGTTCTGGAGTGAAAGATTGTTTACATTAATTTTTTTGGGATTTTGATATACTGTATTAAAGGACATGTCTTAATTAACAATGCAAAATCATGTAAATTGTTTGGTTGGCTTATATAAATACATCCACGGCTTTTTTTTAACCAATACACACTACGGTTTTTAAAGCCAGCTGAGAAACTTCAGTTTTTTTTTTTCGAATGTTCCCGAGTACACTCACATTGGAGCCGAAGTTGGTCACGTGACGATGTGACGTAGATCCCAGAAAACAACAGACTAGCTTCGCTATAGTAAAATAGATTTATAACATTTCGCTGGCTTTCACACACATAGATAGCCAGCGATAGCGAAGCTTCTCCATTCTCTTCGGACGAGTCTTTTAGCGATGGGAGTGAGGACTTAAACAATTATTCAGCCCCCAAATTACTTACATCCGACAGTGATGAAAGTGTCAATGGGGGATTAAACAATTTACAGGCCCCGGTTATAGAGCCTTATTGGTTCGAACCTGTAGCTCCTCCACAGGTTGTAGTTGCTAACAACACGGAACTCCCGGTCGAGCTCATGGATGCAAACGATGGCCGTGAAAATCATGCCAACAACATTGACTGGTAAGTTTTATTTCTATGTTCCGTCTGGAATGTGTGTGTGTATATGCATATATATACACACACACGCATGTATCTACTACTAGTTTGAGGGCCGATTAAGCTGCGCTATACATAATTAGAAGTAAACGCACCCTTTTAAAATTCAGCTTAGTCATGGTCGTTCTCCATCTCTCACTGCAGGCACCTCGGGCTGTGCGTGGGTCGGTCTTCATGGGGCGAATACTAGGTACTGCATTTCCTCGTGGATTCCACAAATCGTTTCCACTTCGTGGATATTACTGGGTCAGTCGGCCACTGATGGAGAGAGACAACTCGGTGTGCATTAAAACTGTTCTCCGAGTAGTTATTGCTACACCTGCCAACAACGCAAGATGTCACCATTTCGAATGAATCGCTTCTGCACTGAAGTGCTTTCTGTAAGTGACGTCAGCAGTCAGTTTCGGTGGAAAATGCCGAAGAGAGCGTTTTTGGAAGCATTCGGAGAGCGGGAAGTTTAAAGTGTCCTGGTTCATTAAGGGGGGCAGTGTCAGTCCAGTACGACCTGGGTGCACTCTAGTACTAGCATTATCATTACTTTATGCTCATAATCGTGGTAAATAAAAAGATTAAGACATGTCCTTTAATACCACAAGGGAAACTTTGCCTCTGTGTTTAACCCATCCAAAGTGAGCACACACACACTCGGAGCAGTGGGCTGCCACACAGTGCGGCGCCCGGAGAGCAGTTGGTGCCTTGCTCAAGGGCACTTCAGCCATGAATGTGGAGGAAGGGAAGGTGCAGCGACCTTTCGGTCTCAAAGCTACATCTTTAGCCATTAGGCCACAGCTGCCTCATTTATGGCATTTGGTAGATGCTCTTATGCAGAGCGACTTACATTTACCAATTTTCTGTACAATTGAGGATTAGGTTGTGTGTTTTATTCTGCGAGTCTGCGTGGTGGTGTATGAGTGGCCATGCCCAAAGGTCCAACAGTGGCAGCATGGTGGTGCTGGGGATTAAACCCCTGACCTTTGGTTCAGTAACTCAGATCCTTACCCACTGAGCCACCACTGCCAACCTTTGTTTGAAGGATTGTCTTTTAGGTTGTTTTACATTGTGTGCGAGGCTGAGTGGAGGGGAGTCTGGGGGTTTGTTCAGTTTCATTATGAATAATTCTGTTTTTAAATTGCTACCCATGGTCAACGTCAGCATCAGCTTGGGCAGGGACATGGGACAATCATCCAAGTCGTGTGCCATGCCTGTGGGGCTCCGCTCAGGAGTTTCACTATATATGTCATCTCCCCTGCAGATTTTGTACTCATGCAGCCCAATCTCATCACACTCCTGATTCTGTGCTTCACCATCAGGAGTATGTGTGCTAGTCCATGTCAGGTTGATGTGTCTTTTGTGTAAGCAGTTTTCTGAAATGGCTTTCTTCCTCGCAGAAACTGGTACGACCGATATCCAAACTCCTGAATCCGCTGACTCGGTCTGGGGGATACAGCGTGGCAGTGGCCCTGAATTTTACCCAAACCAAAATGGAAATGCCTGCGACAAAACAGAGCACAATCTCCTCATTCTTTCTACCCCAGAGTAAAAAGGGAAGAGGTAAGGCAAACAAAAATGGCTCCATTTTATTGTACCTGTACTTGTTTGTCTGAAAATGTATTGAGGATTTCTTGACCATAGATGCAGAGGACTGCAGCTCTCCGTGGCCTTCAGGAATGTCTTCTACTCCTCTTCATGAAGCACCTACAGGGACTAAACGAAAGCGAGAGACCATGTTTGAAAAGCCTTTAGAACTGGGTGACTTAAGTGGATGTTCCTCTCTAATAGCTGCACATGAAGTTGAGGCATGTAGTGTGAGTTTGTCAGGGGACGTCTGTAGTGCTGATAAAGAGCAGCGGTTTTTACATTTGATTTGGGGATATCAGTCAGAAGAGAGTGAACCAGCAGGAAAGTGGAAAACATCCGAGAGTACTGACATCAAAAGTGTAAACGATTCACAAAAAGACAGCAGCAGAGCTACGATGAGTGGCTGGAGAACTGCTGAGGGGCCTGAAGAAGTCCCTGAAAGTCTTCCCAGGGATCAGACGCAGCAATACTCTCATGAGAAGCTACAGATGCGTGGCAGTATGTGTGAAGAAAACAGCGATGGCTCTTCACCGTCTGTCTCTCCAGAAGATATTCATACACAGGAACTGTTAAAAGACCAACGTGTTACAGAGAACAGTGCTTCATTCTTAACTCTGAGGCCAGCCACAGAGATCCAGAACACAAAGAAATATCTCAAGTCTGATAAAGAGCGATATGAGCAGAGATGTCAGTGGTCACCTGAGAAGAGGAAGGATAAGGAAAACACCAGACCCTCATCACCAAGACACATAACTGCACTTTCTCCTTTTAAACAGTATGTGTGTTCCAGCCCAGCAAAACACTCTTCACGCTTTAACAGAAAGCTTTATCGAACCCCTCAGAAGTCAGTCAGCAAGGCTCAAGAGAATGATGACGACCCATTCAGCATGTTGTTCACTCAGGACTCGGAAGGCTTTCAGGTCATTGCCCATCGCAGCACACAGTCTCGGTGCCCACTGAAGGACCAAACTAATTCCCATGAAGCCGGAGAGTGTTCAAGTATCCCGTCTGCAAGGTCTCCGGAAATGGAGGAGAATTCAGATCCAGACCCGGACATGCTTTTCACACAGGACTCTCAGGGAAATATAGTCATTAAACACTAAATAATAAATGTTGCCTAGGGTAAAGATTTACCTTTAAGCCAAATTGAAAGAATTTTAATTAAAAAAGTTTTAATGCACTGTGTGTAGTTATTATATTATTATACATGTGGTGATATATGGTGCTGATTGAACCGTTGAACAGCAGCACTGTAGAAGACCACTGTACTTTATAACAGTAATGGAACAGTGGAAGAAGGATATACACTGTATGGGCATTTTTTTTTAGTTTCTTCCCAAAGTTGGTGTCACAAGGTTTAAAGCACTAAAATGTGCTGAATGTCTTTGTCTCCTGTTGGCTTCCACTGTCCCGTCACGAGAAGTAAGAGGCTTGAACCTGTTCTAGCATGACAGTCCCCGTGTGCACCCAGTGAGCTCCAAGCCTCGCCAAGGTTGGAGTGAGCGAGCGTGAGTCGCTTGCACAGAGCACTGACTTCAACCCCACTGAACACGTTTGGGATGAACTAGAATGCCCCAGGTGTCCCTGCCTGACATTAGTGCCTGACCTTAATAATGCTCTTGTGGATGAATGATCACAAATCCCCACAGCTGCACTCCAAAATCTAGTGGACAGCCTTCCTAGAAGAGAGAAATGTTATTATTACACAGCAAAGAGGAACGAAACCTGGATTCCCATCATCAAGAAACACACAATAGTGTTATGGTCAAGTGTCAACAAACTTTAGTTCATATAGTGTATTTGTGTGTGTGTGTGTGTGTGTGTGTGTGAAATTATATAATTTATGTGTTGGAATATTATGCACTCCTACCTGTTGCTGTATTGTATTTTCTCTTGCTGTTGAAGTGAAACTAATCTTATTTGACCACTAGATGGCGCAAAAAAATCATTAAATTGACAAACTCACTCGCTGAACCACTTAATCCTGCTAGGGTCACAGGGAGGCTAGAGCCTATCTGAGCCGACTCTGGGTGAAGGCAGGGTACCCCCTGAACAGCTCGTCAAACCCTCACAGGCCCAACACACATACAGATTCACACTCACACATAGGGGTAATTTGGAACAGCCAATTAGCCTAATGTGCATGTCTGGACTGTGGGAGAAAACCAGAGTACCTGGAGGAAACCCACACAAGCAGGAGGAGAACATGCAGACTTCACACAGAAACGCCCAAGCCGAGGCTTGGACTCGAACCGAGGACCTTGCAGTGAGATGTGCTAATCACTATACCACCCTCACAATTGAGTTTCATCCAAATGGTGTTTCTGAATTCACTCTGTATTTTCTGTATTGAATTCTTTAGTAGACAAAAGAAATGCAGAGAAAACATTCAGAGATCTGTTGTTTTTGGTTTTTATTTGAAGGACTAGTGTGAAAATATACTTTCTCGTCTGTCTAAACAGCAATGTTTATCAGAGTGCTGATTTTAACATTGAGTACATTTAAAATGAATAATTAGTGATAACGACTGAACTTGGTTCTGACATACAGTAAGGTTATATACATTTCCTTTTTTAATGCTGAGCGGCAAACGTTCTACAAGTTCAGGATTTTATGCTACATTCATCTGGGTGAAACCAGTCTACAAAAATGCTTTTCAATACATTTTCTAACATGAATCTCTTGAGGTGTGTTTATTATATTGTATTGTGAATGTCAGACTGCTCTACACACAGTATCAGTTTATTGAGGAAAACACAAGGGGTGACAGTAATCCCTTTAAAAAGTATGATGACTGAAGATTTCAGATACAGTTCAAAACAACGATGGAATGGCCCCTAATAACAAAGTAAAAGATTTTTTTAACAGGTCTCATAGTGAGGCCCAATGGCGCAGTTGAGGTGTAGGTTCTTATCATTTACTTCAATAAAAGCGTGCATAGGAATTTACTCTATTGACTCAAGTCTTTGAATATACATCCAATAAATATTAGCCAAGATATGATTTCAAAAGTACCAAAATATACTGTAACTTTCAGTGTGACTTATGACCTTTGACCTAGTGTCATGCTTGTAACATTATTATAATTATAATCAGGACATGAGTGTAAAGTTTTATTCACTTATGTGCTTTACAGTAAGAGTTATAGGGTAACTCTTGACCTTTCACCTCAAAATCAATAGATTTCTGGGGAACCACTAGCATAATGTGTGTGTAAAGAAATTATTTGGAAGCACAGAAGCACCCAGTCCACAGTCAGCAACCCAAAAACATGCAGCTTAATTCTAATTAGGGTCGCAGGGAGGCTGGCGCCCATCTTAGCCGACTCTGGACGAAGGCAGGGTACACCCTGAACAGCTCGCCAGAACATTGCATGGCAAAGCACATGCAACCAATCACACACACTCACACCTATGGGCAATTTAGAACAGCCAATAAGTTTACTGTTCCGGTGGAAACCGGAGTATCCAGAGTAAACCCTGCACGGTAAGAACATGCAAACTCCACACAAAAATGCCCAAGCAAGGGAATGAAACCCGGTACATTCTTGCTGTGAGGCGGACGTGATAACCACTGCACCACTGTGCCGCCTGCTTCAGGTTATGCCCAAGCTAAGATTCCATCAAATAGCCATATTGGAAACATGGGACTTTCCAAAAGTGTCATGAGAAATCAAGAGGTAATCTAATTAACATCATGCTATGACTCTCAGAGTAAGCTCAAATTCTTTTATCCTCAACCATGACTGTAACTGTTACTGCTCTACTCTATGTGGATTGTATACGTCAGTCTGGAGGAAAATGTCTGCCAAATAATAAACATAAACTCTAGATAAAAACCTCATACAAGAAGTTAGAGTGGTTACAATATGCAGATTATATCAAGAGATAAATAATCTGAATTGAGCTGAAACAGTTTTCTTCTAGTCTGTATTTCTATAATGAAGTGTTGATTACGACATGGCTGTTATGTGCTGTTTTAGTGTACGATCCTGATGGCACAGGTTGACTTTCATTGTACAGTATACCATATTATGAAACACATTGTGCTTGTGGCTGTTGCCTAAAAATAAACAAAATAAATGGTAAATTATGCATAAAAAATTGCTAAAAAATAAACATATAAAAAAGTCATCCTGGACGCACCCATTTGTTCGCACACCAAGTGCCCATTTCAATTATCAAGAGAATAGTCTTGCAGTTTATACTCAGTCTTATTTGTTTTTTCCCCCCCTTCAATTTCTAAAGTCTAAAGTTTAAAAACTTCTGAAATTTTGTTCAAATTGTAAATCTCAAGCTTCTTATTAAAACATAACAAAAACAACAACAACAGTCAGGATTAGAAATACATGTAACAGAAGGATACAAAATGAATAGGACTGATACATGATATTCAAAAGTGCCTTAAAATGAATAGTTTTTCTTCATTATCATCAGGGACATGTTTCTAGAAAAAACTCAAAATATCGTGATTTTCTTTCCTTTTTCTTCATGGACGACGTCCTGAATTCAGGTAAATTTAATTCATTTAAAAATGTCTGAGCCTTAACAAGAAAAAAAAAAAAAAAACCCAAAAAAACCCAGAACTCTTAGTTACACTGCCCGGCCAAAAAAAAAAAGTCACACACACAAATATGTTGTTGTTGTTTCGCCTTTATCCTTGCTCACAGCACGTAATTGTCATGCCATTGTTTCAACAAACTTAAGCAACATGACATTTATTTCCATTCAGTGTTGGGTTCATTTCTGACCGACGGCTTGAATTGTTGAGGTAAAAATTGAACCACTCCATAAAGTCTTCTCCAGCACATCCTGAAAACTTTCAATAGGGTTAAGGTCAGGACTCTGGGTTCCCAAAACATACGTGAAAATGATTCCTCATGCTCCCTGAACCACTCTTTCATTAGTTAAGTCCCCATTTTATATCCGTGCCACCAGGGAAGAAAAAAGTCTATTGATGTGATAACCTGCTCATTCAGTACATACAGCTCATCAGCTGACTTCATTTTATTGCCACATTAATGTTGCTGAGCCTCGACCTGACCAACTGGAGCAACAATGCCATGGAGATTACATGCTGTGATCAAGGCTCAATGCACTCCATGGAAATGTTAGAGCGTGTGACATTTTGTTTTTGGCGGGCAGTGTATTATTGCGGTTAAATCTGAACCTTCATTATGAATTTGATTGCATTCCTAGCATATGGATTCAAGTAGTTCTATTCTTACACTAAATAAGCCTTTTTGATGGAGAAGCATCACTAACAGTAATCCAGGTACAAGATGAATCAGTGTATAAAAGGTTGTGTGATGAGAGAACAGTGAGAGATACAGGAAATGCAGACTACCAGCACAGAATTGGATATATAAACGATTCTGTCAATCAGCCAGCAATCTCAGTCGGCTCTGTCACCAGTTTGGACCCGTCCCAAACGGTCTTATATTGCTCAGGCACAGGAAACTCTCTCTGTTGATACAGAAAGTAAAAGCAGGTTTCATTTATTCGGAAGCTGTGTAACTGATTCACTCCAAACATGCCAACGAAGCGAAAAAGTAAAACTGAATATCACTTCACTCACATAATCATCATCTTCCTGAGGAACCAGTATGTTCATTTCCGAACTCTTGGCACTGATAATCTCACAGTTGAGAGACTCCTTGCTTAGGTAGACGTGGCATCCCTCTGTCTTATTGATTGAAATGGTGGGCACTTTTCCCAACACCTAGGCAAAAAACAATCACTTTATATATATATATATATATACACACACATGGGTTGTACCAAACGTAATGCACGTAACTTTTTTATGAACTGACATACATCTTTCAAATTATACATGTTTGTAGAAATCTTTCTCTATAATAACTTTTCTTTTTATAGCAGGTCCCTAATGAATTCCAAGCAGAAGCAACGGGCCGTCATTGAATTTTCACACCATTGACAAGAGCAATGTGCACAGGTGGATGAAGAAGTTAAAAGAAGAGGAAACCAGTGTTGAAGACAAATCACACAGTAGGAGACCATCAACTGCGACCACTGACACAAATCCTCAGCGAGTGAATGAACTGATTCGCGCGGAAAGACGAGTCACAATCCGTGAGCTTGTGGCACAGCTGGATTGTGGTCACAATGCCATACAGAAAATGGTGGAAGGCTTAGGATATCGAGTAAGTGGGTACCTTGGAAGTTAACACCTGATTTGAAGGAAAGAAGAGTGGAAGTCTGCTCTGATCTTCTGGAAGCATTTGAAGCCAACGAAGACAGGTTTTTTCCGATGTGGTGACAGGATGAAACATGGGCGTATCTTTATGATCCGGAAACGAAGAAACAATCCATGGAATGTCATCACACGTGGAATGGCGTTTTTTGACAAGAGTGTCAATCTCCTGGATTTTCTGGAACATGGCTGTAGTGTGGACAGCGAGTGGTACATTGAGACACTTCAAAAGCTTAGAGAAGCCATAAGGAGGAAGAGACCAAACAAGAATCTAAAAAAAGGATCCACATTCACCATGACAATGCACGACCATACACATCTTTGGCAACAAATCAGGCAATCAACAAATTAGGCTGGTTGGTGGTCCCCTGTCCACCGTATAGCCCAGATTTGGTGCCCCCTGACTTCTATCTGTTTGGTCCTACAAAAGACAGTCTTCGGGGACAACGATTTGATGACACTGACGAGGTGAAAGTGGCTGTAAAGAAGTGGGTACAACAGTGCACACCTGAATTTTTTTAAAGAGGATTCGAGAGTTGGGTTCAACGCTAGTGCAAATGCATCGCTTGTAATGGAGACTATACTGAATGGTACCTTTGTACTGAGAAAGAGTTGCTCTAAAAACATGTATAATTTGAACAGTTATTGTCAGTTAATAAAATTTTTTTTTCATTTTCTATTTTTTATTTTAATTAATGCTACATGAACACTGTGCAAGTTATATTCAGAAAGTATTCAGGCATTTTCATTTTCCTTCATTTTGTTATGTTATAATCTTACATAGCCTTTTTTCTTTAGTAATCTGCAAAACAAAAAGAATAATACAGGAACTAAGGCTCCGTCAGCCATCAGCCAGTCGACCCCAACCTTTCAAACAATGATACAATACCAAAAATTATTTGATGACTTTCCACGAATAACAAACTAGAAAATATAGATTTGAATAATAATATTTTTTAAATCTCCAGCCTGCAGACCAATCAGATCACACTGTTCCCGTGTGATATATATTAAAGTATATTCAGCGGAACTGTTAAGCTTCATAATTACAAAATGGTGCTTATTCTGACCTGGAGCTGGATGTCTCTGGAGTTGATGACTTCAAAAATGCCAACCACGTTCTCAAACACAAGGCCGAGCTTCTTGCAGTTGTCTACACAATCAGAAATGAAGGGATGTTCAAAGAGCAACATACACACCCACATTCAGGTAAAAGGGGGTAGTGAATGGAAGTGACCAGAAAGGAGTAACATTAAAGAGCTTCACTAACCCACTATGATGGAGTTGACTTTGCCTTTAATCTGAAGTGTAGAGTTGTTGCAGCTGAAGATATAAACCACCTGTTTCAGCTCTGTTTCTTCTATTACCAGATCATGCACCTGCTCCTGATATTCCTGAAGGTCAGACACACACAAACACATCAATCAGGAGAATGTGACAGTAGAATCTGGAATAATCACTGGAAGATTAAACTATTGACAAGTTTATGTCTAGTTTTATTTATGGTCACTAATACTATTTGTTATCCACAACCTCAACTCAAATCAATCCACCTTACGAATAGGTCTGCCACTGAAAAAATTCAAAAAGGTAAACTAGACTTACCACCCTCCACTTCTTCCCCTCCAGTTCCAGGAGGGGAGAACTTTTCTTCACTGCTGTGGGAGTGGTGGAGCTGGGAGCTTTGCCTTTTGATGGAGAAGTCTGGCTTGTCCCACCCTGGGAGCGAAGAGTAGGGTTCTTATGGGTCTTCTGCTCATCACACACATGCTTCAATCCTAAAAGACAAAACAATTGCATTAAAAGATCTTTTTTTTTTTTTTTTTTTTCACTTCAGTTTTTACTTTTTAGTTCTTCTTGAAGTTATCTAAATCAGACAATCATGTGGCAGCACAATGCAACAAATATGTGAATACAGCATATACAGTTCAAAAGCCTCTACTAATATCATCATCGAACATTCTTTCATTCATTCATTTTCTAAACCTCTTAATAATAATTAGGGCTGCGGGGAGGTTGGTGCCCATCTCAGCCGATTCGGGGCGAGGGCGTTGTACTCCCTGAACAGCTCGCCTGACATCAAACATCTTTTTTCCCCTCCTCACTGCTTCCCTGATCTAGATTCTTCTTTGCTAATATAAATATCAGATGAATACTGTTATAGTAAATATATTTCTGACTAGGGTCACGGGGAGGCTTGAGCCTATCTCAGCCAACTCTGGGAAAAGGCAAGGTACACTCTGAACAGCTCGCCACATCACTGCAGGAACAACACATACACAACCATTCACACTCACTCGTAATGTGTATGTCTTTGGACTCTGAGGAAAAACCAGAGTACCTGGATTAAACCCATGCAAGCACAGGGAGAACATGCAAACTTCACACAGAAACGCCCTTGCTGAGCCTGAGACTTGAACCCAGGACCTTCTTGCTTTGAGGCAGATGTGCTAAACACTACACCATCGTGAACACCATAAACTGTTTCACCAAAAAAAAAAAGAAAAATTTTAATGTTTGACACTTATTTTATACTTAGAATTTTTTTTTTTGTTTGCATTAATCGGTGTAAATTAATTGAGAAGGGATAAGGGATCACATAACTTCAAAGGTAGTGTATACTGATAAACCACATAACCCAGAATCTGGTATGAAAGCCTTCCATGAGCAGTAGAATTGAACCTACACTCAAACGTAGAACAGTAAAAAGGTTTTCTGCTGCACACCTTTAGTAACGGCCTCCCCCTGGTTGATCTGGGCGAACAGAGCTGAACGCTGAGCCGCACTGCTGTCGGGCTTTGGATCTTCGTCTGTGAATATAGGAGGAGGTGGAGGTGGAGGTGGAGGTGGAGGACAGGGAGTAGTAGGTTCAGCCATGAACAGGGATGAAGGAGCTACAGGACCCTGTAAAAACACTGCAATTAGCTACAACATCTAAAGTGAATATCTTCACTAAAGTATACTGATATATTAATCAGTAAAATGCCTACAGACTCAATAAAAGGGGTCTAAACAGGTTTGGTTTGTGGTTGTAGAATCAGTGAAACAGGCTTTAGAAATCACCCCGCCACAAAAAGTGAACCTGTAACATGCTGACCATCCAGTAGGTGTCGTATAAGGCAACTCTTTGGACTGAAGGTCTGAGATAAATGAGAAAGTGAGGCGCAGACTGCAGTAATAATTCACAAATTATCAGTGCAGTACAGAATATTTGAAGTTGCTTTAAATTTTAGAAAATGTGGTAGTTTTGCTTTCGTTTGCAGTCGAACTCGTGCACATTTCCTTCTGGGATTAATAAAGTTATCCATCTATCTGTCTGTCTGTCTGTCTGTCTGTCTGTCTGTATGGATCACAATAATGTCTAAATGACAAAAAAAATTATTGGTTTGTTTTTATTTGTATTTTGGGTTCCTTTCATTTGTGTTGTTCTATAACTGTACTGAAATGTGTAATATTTTTGCCATAAAGCACTGTCTGTATCTCAGTTTTTACCTTCTCTTTAATTAATACCAGTTTTAATTAATATAAAAATGTAGCTCATCCTGTATATTTTATGCATATTTCTATTTGTTGACATTTTATTCTGCTGCGTTCACTGTTTCAGTTTTGAAGCTGTACCTGTTGTGTTTTGTGTGCTTGAGCTGTTTGACAGATAAAAGACAATTCTAATAAGCATACGTCCATCTGCAGTAACCACTTTTGTGACCATGCTTGTTTTAAGGTGGGAAGACGCACTGGACAGGACCACAAGCCCATCATATCGCACCACACACATGTTCAAATGCTTATTAAGAGTTAGGTTATGCGCTAATTGGGATGTTTAGAGGAAACCCAGAGGTCATGGGGAGAATGTGAAACTCCACACAGATGGTAACTCAAGTCCAGGATTGAAGCAGGAATCCTGGAGTTCTGTTCAAATTTAAATGTTTTCTATTTATTATATAAAATAAAGAGGTAGAAAAGACAATACTTTTGTTTGTTCTGTTCAAACTCAGCAAGGTTAGCATGATCGGGGAATTCAAAGATTTTTCCCAAATCTACATTATATATTCATATACACAAGAAAAATCAAGAAAGCGTGAAGCATAAGCAAAGTAAGACATAAATAAAAGTAAGTCTGTTGGGCATTTTACACCCAAGGCTACTGGCTCATCAGGTCGGAGCTTATCCCTGGTTTCAATAGCGTATAGGAGTTAGTTACATTAGAAGTTCAAGTCCTCCTGGATGGGACACTAATCCATCGCATGTTGCCTTTCCAGTACTTTTACTGGTACCCATTTATACTGATGGGTGGACAGAGGCACTCTTGTGGTTAAGACCTTGCCCAGGGGTCTTAGCACTGTGGAGTTCTAATGGGGATTCCAACCCACGTCCTCTCTGAGCAGTTTGCATGCTCTCCCCATGCTTGTGCGAACTTCCATCAGGTACTCTGGTTTCCTCCCAAGGTCTAAAGACATGCACATTAGGCGAATTGGCTGTAGGTGTGAGTGTGAGGGTCAATGTTTGTGTGTGCGCTCCTGTCCTTGCGGTGGACTGGCAAGCTGTTCTGGGTTCAACCTCCTCGAGACTCTAATAGGATTAAGTATACAAATGTATATAATGGTTCCACAACTTGTTTTTTGTACAGCCAACATAACCTGATCATGTATATCAAAACCCCGGAATGAAACCTGCCCACTCCCCCAAGATACACTGGTGCTGTCAGGCAGTGACTTTTCCCACCCCACTGCGCTATCGTGCTGCACCTGAGCACTTTAATCACATTAATTTAATACTATAATCAGTTCTTTCTCTGAACACCAACATCAGTAGATATTATAAAGAAATCGGATCACAGTAATGATATATGAAGTGATCATACTCATGCTACATAATTCCTAGCAGGTTAAATACTTGTTTAAGTTTAATTTAAATTTAATACAAGCAATAAATACCAAGCACATATTCCCTGATTTATAGTAGACTATAAAATATACATAACTGGAAGACAAGGACCCTGAAAATATTAATCAAGCACATTATGCATTTTTGCAATAAGATACAGACAGCAGCATAAACAGCATGTCTGTAGAAACAGACGAACGTGAGGCAGTTGGTTACAGTGTTCAATGAGGCACACTTAAGCCTTTTTCCTGTGTCAGCACAGCTGCCACTGACAGTTGCACACAATCCCCTCTTCAACGCTTACACAGAAACAACTGCCCCACACACACACACACACACACACACACACACACACACACACACACACACACCAACCCACACATCTTTTATTTTCCAACAATAACAAGCTCACAGGTTGCTGTCACTCCACATAGTTGTGCTGACCTGCAGGTTCAGCATGGGTTCAATGGCTGAACCTTCACCTATAACACCAAAAGGTCAATAATGAACAGTATCAAGTCTGGAAAGAAAGTCCACAAGTGGAGATGAAGGATTAAGAGTTCACTGTATGCTGATGCCTGCAAACATGCAGAAAGCTGGTGACTGATATTATTATAGCTGTAAAGTGTTGATTATATGAGAGGAGAGTTGAAATTACCCAAGGCGTGTGTACGTGAACAGGTGGGTGATCTAAACACACACTGGGCTTTTGTTGGAGGTATTTCTTTGGTAAAACCCTTTCAAAGAGACCCTGAGGGCCACCTGTCCACAGCACACACTCCATCACACTCTAAAGCCTTCACAGCAAGAGGGACAGCTGACACATGCAGCTACTACTGCAAGGTCTTAGGTTTCCAACCACCACACACACACACACACACACACACACACACACAGATAAACTTATTCACCCCAAAAACACATGCAAACTTCCTTCACATCTCATCATGCGCACGTCCATGCACACACTCACAAGCACACACACACACACACACACACACACACACACACACACACACACACAGATAAACCTATTCACCCCCAAAACACCTTCACACTTCCTTCATATCCAATCACATATGACGGCCTGGAACAAACTGATAAAAACCCCTCGAACTTGGTAATAAAATCATTTATCTCAGGTGATCTGATCACACATGCTCAACTCAGTCTGATTTTATTTTCAGGTGCCTCAAATGAAGCGATACAGCCGCAAAATAGGGTGAAATAGTGCAACTTTTTTTTGGTTGTTTTCGGTTTCAGCTGGCCGAAAAAAAGTGCGGTCTCCACAAAAACCTTCAATATAGATTATCATTGAGGATCCGCGACCCTGCACTGGCTGTGTGTCACGTATTATATTGAACCTGACCTTAAAATGTAAACAAAACAAATCCAAATGCTTTCTTTCTTAATGACTTTTTAGGCTTTTTTTGTCTGTATATTTTCATGTATCCTCCATTTGATTGTCTCGAGTCCAGAGGGTCCGGTTGAATTAGTTGTGTATTCCACCATGAGCTGCTCAGCTTTGAACAGATCTGAGATGTGCGTTCCTCTGTCTGTTGTGAAAAGCAGCTTGAGACCTGAACAACCATTTATATTTAGTAATAATATAATATTTTTATAATACGTGTGTGAGATGGCAAGAGGTACGTTGCATGTAGGAAACATGCAGATTTTTTTTTTTTAAAACAAGTGTAAATAGAGGCGCACATAGAAGGGGTGGAAATCTGCATATTTCCTACATGCAACATACCTCTTGCCATCTCACACACGTATTATAAAAATATTATATTATTTCTAAATATAAATGG
>JAQMYF010000001.1:42856559-42881067 GCA_030014195.1 Neosilurus mollespiculum
GGCCGCAAGTCCGATGACATGACTACAAAGTCGATCATTGAACTGCGGCCTAGGGTGTCCTGGTGCCATGTGCACTTATGGACACCCTAATGTTCGAACGTGGTGTTCGTGATGGACAAACCATGACAAGCACATAGTAATGATATAATGAGCAATGATGCTTGAGTAATGATGTCTGGTTAATGATATATGAGCAACGATGCTTAAAAAAATTATGAGTACTGATACTTGAGTAATGATACTAGAGTGATTATCTATGAGTACTGATACTTGAGTAATAACACTTGTAATGATAAATGAGTAATGATAAATAAGTAATGATACTTGAGTAATTATACTTGAGAAATTATATGAGTACTGATAATTGTTATGATATATGAGTACTGATGTGTATGAGTAACAATTCTTGAGTAATGATGTTTGAGTAATAAAATATGAGCAATGATAATTGAGTAATGAAGTTTGGGTAATGATGCTTGCATAATGATATATGACTACTGATACTTGAGTAATGATGCTTGAGTAATGATATATGAGTAATAATGCTTGAGTAATGATATATGAGTATTGATATGGGTACTAATATTTAATTAATGATATATAATGATATGAGTAATGATATATAATGATATGAATAATGATATTTAAGTAATGATGCTTGAGTAATGATATGTGTAATTATGCTTGCATAATGATATATAAATAATTATATGAGTAATAATGATTGAGTAATGAAGCTTGAGTAATGATATATGAGTAATGATGCACATATATCATTATAAGAGTACTGATACTTGAGTAATGATGCTTGAGTAATGATATATAAGTATTGATATGAGCAGTAATGCTTGAGTAATGATATATGACTAATGATGTTTGAGTAATGATGCTTAAGTACTGATACTTGACCAATGATACTTTACCGCATACAATAGAAATTGAACTGCTATTTTATGAAACTGCTATTATATTCATTCATGCATTCATTCATTCATTCATTTGCTGAAACACCCAATCCTACTAGGGTTTTAGGGAGGCTGGAGCCTATCTAAGCTGACAGTGGGTAAAGGCGGGGTACACCCAGAACCGCACATCAGTCCATTGCAGGGCCAACACACAGACACACACACACACACACACACACACACACACACACACACAACCATTCACATTCACACTTACACGCAGCCAGTTTCCTAATTTTCATGTCTTTGGACTGCGGTAGAAAACCGGATTACCCAGAGGAAACCACAGAGGAACTCCCTTGCCAAGATTAGGACTCAAACCCAGTACCTTCTTGTTGTGAGACAGGCATGCTATGCACTACACACACAGTGCCTAATGCTATTATATGAAACTGTTTTTGATCAACTTTGGTTTGGGACAAGTGTAAAAATTGCAAAGCTTAGTTTATGCAGTGGTATTTAGTGTTCATAAGCCATGAAGACTAGCTGTATGGCCTCATAGGGACAGAAAAATAAAACTGAAAAATAATTATTTTTTGCCTGACTTAATGGAACTGAAAAAGTCCACTCCTAAAAACTTTGGACATCTCGGCAGTCACTATTTAGAGATGTTGCTTTCCTGTTTCTGAAAATGTGCTTTTTGTTCATTCATCAATTACGAATACAGCTCAAAGGGCACACAGAGACCATATAAAGGCACTGCATGGTTCTATCCGTTTGGAGTCCTATTTGCATTTTTCATTCAGTTCTTCATATTACACCCTGCCATTCTGCAGCATTGTGCACAAAAATTTACCTAGAAAACACTGACAAGTAGAGCGTTAAGAGATTTTGGACTCTATGTACATACTACTCTATATACATATTATATACATTTAAGATCCTAGATATGAGCACCATATGGGACCCTGCAACCTATTCAAAAGAAAATGTGTATATAGAGTACTCTGCAAAAGTCTTAGGCACATGCAAAGAAATGCTGTAGGGCAAAGATGCCGTCAAAAATTAATGGTACTATAGTATTATTAAGATTGGTAAAAATAAATAAATAAATAAAAATACTATAAAGAAAAAATATTATAAGAAACAGTAAACAGTAATAAATTGAACAAAGTCAATACTTGTTGAGGGTGGGACATTGCCATCATGTTGAGCACGTCTGACTCCTGGGTCCTAGGTTTGAGTCCGGGCTTGGAGAGGGTGTTTTTGTGTGGAATTTGCATGTTCTCCCCATGCTTGCGTGGGTTTCCTCCAGGTACTTTGGTTTCCTCCGACAGAATGTTTCGATTTGCCCCTAGGTGTGAGTGTGAGTGTGTGTGTTGGCCCTGCGATGGACTTTCGCACAGAGTCAGCTGAGATATGCTCCAGCCTCCCGATGGTCCTAGCAGGATTAAGCTGAACGAATGAATGAATGAATGAATATTTGGTGAGATAACCCTTTGCTTAAAAAATATTGTGTATAGTACAATGTAGATAGTTTTATGAAGAAATAAGCTTTTAAAATTTTACCGAACATCTTGCAGAACCAGTATCAGCATCTTCTGGATATTTTGACTATGAAATTTGTTTCTATGTAAACCTGTCTTTTGTAACTGATATTATATATATATATATATTATATTATATATGTATATATATATATATATACACACATGCCTATCAATCATTACAACAAGAATATTATATATATATATATATATATATATATATTTATTTATTTAGCTGAGCTGCTTAATCTGACTAGGGTCACAGGAAGGCTGTTGCCTATCTCAGCCAACACTGGGCGAAATCGGGGTGCACCCTGAACATTTTGCCGGAGCGCCGCAGGACTAACACATACACACAACCATTTACACCCACATCCGCACCTAGGGGAGATTTGGAACACCCAATTAGCTTATCTGCATGTCTTTGGAGTGTGGGAGGAAACCAGAGTACCCGGAGGAAACCCATGCAAGCACGAGGAGAACATGCAAACCCCACACGGAGAAACAACCGAGCCCGGGACTCGAACCCAGGACCTTGTTGCTGTGCTGTGAGGTGGACATGTTAACCACTGCGCCATCCAGGCATCGATATGAAATGATACCACGTTTCATTCAGCTCACTGTCCTAAACACGCTGATCCTGAGCAAAAAACAGAACCTTAGGTGGATGGAATGTGCGCAAAACCTGAGATCAAAGGGCACCATTATTATGATGATGATGATTATGATGATGATGATGACGATTATTATTATGATGATGATGATTATTGAGAGGTTTGTGGTCGCTGTAGCCTTTAACCGATTCCTGATCTCGAGCGCCTCGCACCTCCCCTCTGCCCAGTCTAACCCTCTCTGTACTATCAGCTCAGAATGGAAATCTGGGAGATATATTTACCTTTTGCTAGAGGCTGTCTTCCTTTTTTTTTTTTTTTTTTTTTTTAAATCTCCTTTAAATTGTCTGTTCGTGAACCTCTTATTCGGCTCCTGTCCGAATAGCGCAGCAGCTCCAAGCCTCCCAGTTGCGTAGCGGTTCCTCTCACTTCCGGGATCTCCAAATAAAGCGACATCACTGATGGTGGCTCTGTCCAAATCCGCATACTGACGCACTCAGTCCTTCACCCAGAGCACACAGTAGTGCCTTCATCACGTGCTTCTTATCACGTAATGTACATCCAGTCATAATAGACATGAATATCCATGCATCACTGGGATTTTCATTATTCCACTGTTATTTTGCTGCTGATTATTGTACTGTTATTTGTTGAGGCAGAATGACTGTACAATATAATGTGCATATCTTTCTAACTTAAAAAAAAAAAAAAAAAACAACAACAAAAATATGTTTTTGGTGCACAGGTGTCATTTATTGGATTTTCTAAAATCAACTCCGGGTCAAAATTATGCATACAGGATCAAAAAAACACAGGCTACATTACTGGCAAACCACTTAAAGGATGAAGCCTATCTTAGCCGACACTGGGCGGAGGTGGGGTACATTCTGAACAGCTTGCCAGACCATCACAGTGACAACACTCACACACATACACCTGGAGCAATTTGGAACAGTCAATCTGCAGCCTAAACTGCATGTCTTTGGACGGTGGGAGGAAACCAAAATACCTGGAGGGAACCCATGCAAGCATGGGGAGAACATGCAAACTCCACATAGAGAAACCTGAACCCAGGACTTTCTTGATGTCAGGCAGACATACTAAACACTGTGCTACTGTGACACTGGTTACGGTATACCTAATATTTGGTTAAATGTCATTGAAAGGTTTCACCATGACCAGTTTTGGTATCAATTTGCAAGCTTCTGGCAATATTCAGGTTGGACATCACTCTTCTTCTTCAGCAGAATTGGTTGAGTTAAATTTAATTTGTTGGGTGGACGGTGGCTCAGTTGTTAGCACTGTCGATTCAAAGCGAGAAGGTTCTGGGTTTGAATCTCAGAGAAGGGCCTTTCTGTGTGGAGTTCTCCGCATGCTTGAATGGGTGTTCTCCAGGTACTCCAGTTTCCCACCAGAGTCCAAAGACGTGCACATTAGGTCAACTGGCTACTGTAAATTGCCCATAAATGTGAGTGTGAATGATTCTTTGTGTCTTTGTTGAAACAGAGACCTGTCCAGAGTGTACCCCGACTCTTGCCTAAAATCACCTGGGATTAGCTTCAGCTTCCCCATGACCCTAATGGATAAACGGTATAGATAATGAATGGAGGATGGCATGGTGGAGTCGTGGTTAGCACCTCCACCACACACACATCCTTGCTGTGAATGTGAGTGTGAATGGTTGTGTGTGTTGTCCTGCGATGGTCTGGTAAACTGTTTAGGGTGTACCCTGCCTATGCCTGGAGTTACCTGGGATGGAATCCAACATTAATAAAGGATAAAGCAGTTCAGGGAATGAGATTAGATAAGATAGTGGATGCAGTGATGGATGGATGGATGGTTTTGGAAGGCAATTCCTATAGCTTAATGTTAGCCTGGGTGGCACGGTGGCATAGTGGTTAGCACATTCACCTCACAGCGAGAAGGTGCTGTGTGTTCTCCCTGTGCTTGTGTCGGTTTCCTCCAGGTTCCTCTGTTTCCTCCCACAGTCCAAAGACATGCACATTAGGCTAATTGACTGTTCTAAATTGCTCCTAGTGTGAATGGTTGTGTGTGTTGCCCTGCAATGGTCTGGTGAGCCGTTCAGTGTGTACCCGGCCTCCGTCCTATGTTGGTTGAGATGGGCTCCAGCCTCCCTGCGACCCTAGTAGTAGACCCTAGTAATACGATTAAGTGGTTCGGCAAATGAATGAATGAATGAAAAAATTCCTGTACATATATATAATAAAAATTGATGTAATATCAAACATGTACAAGATAACCAAGGTAAAAGGTTTATTACAAATTTAATCAAATTATTATTTGCACACAGGAAACTTCATTCAGTAGAGATTTTATTCATCATTATTTGCACGCATGTAACTTAGTGATGCAGGAGAGGTGGTGCTAAGGGCTGTTGGTAGCCCAACCCCAACCTAAACACCCTCAGCTTGAAGAACTTGATGTGTGGTTTGAGTAAGATGCAACTACAGCACACACAGCTTGAATCCTGTTGCGTGGCGATGCTTGGTAGCCAGCCCATTCCCCTGACTTCACCTTGTCATTATTTTTTTTATGTGAGGCTACCATAAATCACAAGTGTATGCTCATCCACCCAAAACTCTTGAAGACCATAAGGTTGCTATTCAACAGGAGTCAGCCGCTGTTCCACCTGACCAGCCTTCAGAAATCGCCTCTAGGCGTATATTGACAATGACAGACACCATTTGGAGGAAGTCATATTAAAAACATTATGTATAAAAACTCCATTGAAAGATGTTTCATGTAAGCAAATAATAATTTGATTATCTTTAACCATTTTTTTCCCATTTACCTTTGAAATGTGGGAGGGTTTTTTTTTTTGGGTCACCCTTTTAAATTTAAATTTAAATTCCCTAAGGATATCATGAGGACCTTATCAGTATTTAGTAAATGGGTAACATTTTCCAGCAGTCTCATTTAATTGTGAATGGTGAAGGTGAGACAGACTTTATCTCTGCTGTGTCATAGGGGGACACATATGGCCATGTGTTAAGTTACAGGGCGAACAGAAATAGAACATGCTGGAGAGAAGGGTGTCACAAGGAGCAAAAGTCATTTCTTATTGATTAGGGAGGACTTGAATTATTTAAAGCTCCAGGAGGAGTCCATTTTGCAACATCTTGTTGAGAGATGTAGGTATTTAAACACAGGTAATCGATTGGTTATGCCTTTTGAGCTCTGGTTAGGACTACAGATAGATGAAATACTGCTTCCACAATTTAGAGGTCATGAGAAATGTATGTATGTGGATTTCTTATCATTAGCTGTAGCATTCTGACAAATTAGGTTTACATGGTGAACCTGAGATCAGTATCATTGTAATTTGGGTGTAATGGTTGTCAAGAGATGCCTTCTGTTAAAGCCTCAACAACTGAGATCTGTCCTTACAGAGAGAACAAACAGGATCAAGTAAATCCATTTATATGTCCATCCATTATCTCTAAGGTTTATTCATCAGAGTGGTAGATGAAGCTGGAGTCAACCCCAGCTGACTTCAGGCAAAAGACAGGGTACATACACCCTGAGCAGGTTGGCAATACATACACAAACAACCATTCACACCCATACCTACTCCTATGGGTAATTTACGGTAGCCAGTTCACCTCATGCAGGAGTGTCCAATCTTACCCACAAAGGGCCAGTGTGGGTGCAGGTTTGCACTTCAACCAAGCAGTCACCACACCTTCCAGACTAGATTGCACATTAGTGTTTCAATTTTGAAGCCGGGTGGCGGCGGTCTTGGTAAGACCACCTTCCTTTAATATCTCAAAATGGAACTGCTGAAAGCCAGCACAGCGCGAAAACCCAGAAAAATTTTACTGCCAGAATAAATTCATATAATTTTACCAATTTTTGAGAGAGAGAGAGAGATATATATATATATATATATATATATATATATACTTTGCATAGTATTATTGCAAATAATAATTATTAATATTGTCCCCATCTTTTCATGCTATTTGAGTATAACGTTCAACAGTAAAGTGGTCTCACCAAGATGGCTGCCACTTGGCTTTAAAATTGAAACAGTAATGTGCAAGCTAGTCTGTTTTTTTTTTTTTTTTTTAGATGAGTGATTAAACCAGCTGGGAGGTGTGGCTACTACTTGGTTGAAATGAAAACCTGCACCCACTCCGGCCCTTTGCGGATAAGATTGGACATTCCTGACCTAATATATTTGAAGTAATGTAATGAAACCAGAGAACCCAGGGGAAACCCACCAAAGCATGCAGAGAACATGCAAACTCCATACAGAAAGGTCCTTGGTTAAGATTCAAACCCAGTGCTACCCAGGATCAAGTAAATCACATGAGGAGGTAGGTTGTTTGGGGCTGGTATATTGACTTATTTTGTTTCCCAACATGAAACCATCTTGCTTTATCACTGAAATGGAATGGTGATACATTAGTCCAAAGAACACTTTGTACTTGTTGCTTTTAATAGTATCTGGGCATCACAAAATCAAACAAGTCCTTTTTCTTTTTGCTGACTTATCTGTGCTCAGTAAAGGTCAGTGGTTGAATCAGTTAGTGTTGAGAGATAGAATATGGTTATCCATTAACAAATATACTGTATATTTTGCATGATTCAAACAGTTCAGCAGATGTCAACATCACAACCTGCCATCATCAAGAATATTGTGGTAATGTCTTATTTTAGACTCTTTGATGGACTGCAGGCTGTTCAGGGTGTACCCTGACATCACCTAGAGTTGGCTGAAATGTTCTTCAGGCTCCATATGAGTTTAGTGAGATTGTGTGGTTCAGTAAATGAATGAATGAAAGTCTTATTTTAGAAGCATTTTTATTATTGGCCAAAATATTATGTTTTGTGCACCAATATACAATAGATTCTCTAAATGGCAACAAGGTTTATGAAAACCTGACCATCTCACCATACATGTTCCTTCCCCAAACTGTTGCTCCAAAGCTGAAAGCACCCAATTATCTAGAATGCTGTAACATTGCAGTTTCTCTTCTCATGAATTGAGAGGCCCAAACCTGTTGCATCATGACACTTCCCCTATGCACAATTGAGCTTCATATGACATGGTGTGACAATTAGCCTAGGCTAATGACAGTTAGCCTAATGTGCATAGCTTTGGACTGTGGGAGGAAACCAGAGAACCCTGAGAACATGCAAACTCCACAAAGAAACTTCCTCGCTGGGCACAGGACTCGAATTCAGGATTTTTTTCTGTGAGGCGGATGAGCTAACCAGTACGCTCAACTGCAGAAAAGTATGTGTGCTTGAACATATGCATAAATCATAACTGATTAATCAGGGAATACTTGTATATACAGAATGTGGTAAAGTTGAATCTTATACAATAACCGTGACAAAAAAAAAAAAAAATTGTATCCAAGGAATAGTAAGCGCTTCGTGGACCAACCACCTCTCATTTCAACCACTTCTTAAATTAAAATGTTTGTACAATGTTTTTGCATACAAATCATATTGTATAACATAGTATACACATTTTTCCATTCATAAAGTTCATCATCTTTAGCTGAAACCTTACATTGAAAAAAAAAATCATTTCATTTAATACAGATAAAATAAAAAAAAAAAGGTTTTCAGACAAACATTAAAAAGCAGACAAAGAAACACACTAGTTAAGGTTGAAATATAGAACCCTTTATTTTCTTTTTGAGTAAATAGTGAAAATTTGAAATAAGGTTTAAATTAGGTTTACTTAGGCAACCTTTGGATTTACATTAAATAGTAAATAAACACCTTACATGCCCAAATCCAGTGACAATGAAATGCTTCCTTAAAAAGTTTTTTTTTTGTCATCACTTGTCATATTTTCCCTTGTTCAAGTTCAAGTATAAAAATTCACAACAGTGTAAAATAGCCCATCTGATGTATATTAAAAGCAGTAGAGGCACAGATATTGAACCTTGACAAGGACTATACATTCTAGTGTATGAAGCAGCATTTTGCTTAGTTTGTACATGGAGATTTTCTCTTTTTTATTTTCTACAGTTCTAATATATTTGACAAAAAAAAAAAAAAAAAAAAAAAAAAAAAAAAAAAAAAAGAGAGATCCTGCCTACAAACAGGCCTGCATTGAATAAACATCTTACAAGAGGCATTAACCTAGCAGATATTTAATGAAATGCTCTAAAATTCATAAGGCATAGACAAAAAAAAAAGTACAGTGCACATACAGAATTGTATATTAAATAAATCAACATTTTTGGTTGAGTATGTTAATGATGCTATAACTAAATCTACTCAATAACTTATAATATGCCATGAGATGAATACAATATTATTAATACAGTACCGCCACTAAGTTACCATCCTTAGAGCGCAGCGTAACTCTCAAAATAAATAAATAGCAGTTCTCTTTTTCCTCTTTAAATAGTGTTACAGTTGTAAGGCACTGTGAACTCTCATACACATGTTCGAGCCCTCAGCTTTAGTGCTGCTTTCTAGTACAAAAAATGTGATATTTGATTTTCCGAGAGCACAGAGAATGAACTCATCTCTGACTAGGATAGGCATGCTGGTGCACAGACACTTCTCTAGATAGACACAAAAAAAAGAACAGTCGCTTTTCATGGGTAGTGTTTGGTTGACTGGTGGTCATTGGTGTGTTGCTGAAGTCTGTCACTCTGTCACTTGTTCATTCCTTAGAAAAGCTGCTTGTGAGCGCGAGATGCTGCGGCTGGTGCTGAGGGTGATGTTAGAAGGGGATCGGGGAAGTGCAGCCTGCGCTTAAGCCTCCAGCCCATCTCTCTAGGACAGAGGTGGAACTGCTGACAAAGCTGGAGGGGGCCATGTTCCCAAGCGGGGCCAGGGATTAAAATGTGACAGCTCAACAAACGAGCACAAGTGATGCGTTCTTTCCAGAGCAATCTCTGTGTGTGTGTGTGTGTGTGTGTGTCTGTCCCCAAACAGCAGCTGTTGCCTACCCCTCACTCGCAGGTCTCCAGCTCTGACCTTTTGTCATCTGGGATTTATCATACAATGTGAGTGCGTAAATAAGTGTACGTGTGCAATAATGTGTAGATGAGTTTGCACAGAGTTAACATTTTGCCTCAGTGTTAAGGAAATTAGTGCCTGTATGTGTGCATGTAGGCAATTAATACTATATAATGTCCTTTCATCGTGCTCTGAAATTGTTCATTGTCCTTCAGAGGAGAGTGGCAGGAAATCTCTGCAGTTTATTTTGTCTCCTGGTGGCTGTTTTTGCTTTGCATAGGTCAAGAGGTCAAAATGGGAATCAGAGTAGGGGGAACATTCAGCATCAGGAAGATTAAAAGTTAATCCTGTACAAGCCAGACAAAGCTACGATCCTATTTTCTTTCACTCAATTTCTCCACAGTTGTGTACTACTCCCTGATTGGCAGAGTTGGTTTGTCTTTACTAATTTGTTGGAAAAAAAAAATGCTCCATTTCCCTGATAATCAGAAAACAAAACCTTGCAATGCACATTAGACGACAGAACAGAAAGAAATCCCTCAAAAAAATGAGAATAAATATGTAAGTTAGAGGGCTTCAGAATCAAAACACTGTGTGGACAGCTAACGTCCTTCATGAAGAAAAGTCTTCTAATTTAATGACAGCATCTGGACTTAAGGCTTCTTCTACACCTCCAAGCCACTTTGATTAGTCATTGCGTTCTCCTTTAGCAATAAATACACTACATCAATATTAAGCATAAAGGTAACAATAACAGGATCTATAATGGTAAAAAGTTAAATCTCTGTCCTTACGTCTTCTCTGATTTTTTTTCACATTTTTTTCTTTTTTTGGTTTAATCACAGCAAGTTGGAAAGTGATGGAGTTCCCACCTGACTTAAACACCTCCATCAATCCTCATCCTCATCCCATTATCCTCTCTCTGGTCAGACATTTCTCTATGGCCAATGAGCAGTCACTGGGCATTGGCTTTTCCTCACTTCGCAGTGCCATAAGCTGCTATTGCATGCGCTCGGCCTGCAGTTGCTGGGGCTGGTACTGACCGAAAGCCGCGGCTGCAGCGGCTGCGGCTGAGCCCGGAGTAGCAGCGGCCAGTGGCTGCTGCATAGCGTAGCCATAGCCAGCTGTAGTGACATAACCGGCTGCAGCAGGGGACGCTGCATACGGGTACTGCTCATACGCGGCAGCGGCAGCCGCAGCGGTTGCCGCACTGGCGTACTGTGCGTACGCAGTTCCAGTGTAGTCGATGTAGGGCGAGGAGGTGGTGGCAGCAGCAGCGGATGCAGTGCCCGGCTGCACATGAGGGATCACCATGCTGGGCTGCATGAATGCCTGTGGGTATACGTAGTGAGCGGGAATCCTGTGACACACAAACACACAACACTATTAGTCAAAACCAACTGGAGCTACAAAGTGCACATGGTTTTAACTGTAGAAACACAACCACAGGGCACAACCCACACCGTGGTCAAACACGCCATTTCCACAATCCAAAAAACGTCACACCCCATTTCCCAACACCAAGGAAATGCCTGTGATTATAAGTTATAGGGTTGCCATAATACACATTTTACAGGGGAAAATAGTAGACTTGGACCATAACAACTAAACAAATGCATTCGGTTTTTGGGTTTTTTTTGGTAATATTTATTAGTCATTTTAATAATCGATCATTACATTGTAGAATTCTCGTTCACTGGGGAAACAGCAGCTGCAGAAATTAAAGAAAGAGCAAACATAGGCATGTCAGCAATATTACAAGCGTGCTGCTAAATCACATGGCCTGGCTTGTAGCTCAGAGGAGGGGGAACGTGGGACCCTGTGGAAGCCGAGAGCTGATGAGTTGAGCACTGTGAATGTGTCATTGTGACTTTGACTGCTGGACAGTTTTCCAAAAAAAAAAAAAAAACAAAAAAAAAAAAACCCACCGCTGGCCATTTCCCCCTCCGCTTTTAGACAATGAGCTTCGTGCTGGATGGTGCATACAGAGGGACTTTCGATTAAATAAGCAATCAAGAACAATAAGCACATTCTGCCTTTCATTACGTGTCCCAGTGCATTTTCCCTCCAGATCATCTTCTAGTTAAGTTTTCAGGATTTATTTACTTCATTTCAAATGCTCAGCTTTTTTAAATATTGCATTTATATTTTATTTTTAAATAAAACAATACTAGAAAAGGTTAAAAAAAAAAAAAACATAATATCAACAATGTAATGAGGGTTTAGGCCTAAAATATGACTTACACTAAGGTCACAAGTTAGTTAGAACATTCAATATCAGATAACACAAACACAAAACTAGGGTTATAAAAGTGCTATCATGGCAACCCTATTTTCAGCACACCATCATACAATCCAACCCACCAACAAACTGAAAATCACAGCCTCAAATGAAGCAAGTAAAACAAACAAACAGACAAACAAAAAAGGCACAAAAGTAAAACAAAAATAAAAATATCACCACCATCACATCTCAATCACACAAAGTACAAAAGCTTGAAAGTTAAAAAGAAAAAAGCAATGTCTAGCATTTTGTCACTTGGATCAAAAGGCAAAGCTGTTTCCATAATATCCTGCATTGAGGATTTGTCAGATTGAGGTGAAAGCATTGTTTTGTGGCATAAATAACAGCACAGCACACACAATATAAAAGATATGGGTTACAAAAGATAATGCCAGAGACACCTAAGCACATACATCAATTCTCACACAAAACACAGTTTAGAGTAAAACACACCGTTCCAGAACTAGAAGAATTATTGTACACACAGCACCACAACTCTCTATACACACACACACACACACACACACACACACACACACACACACACACACACACAAGAACTACAACGTTACACCACACATGCAGGCGGCCAAAGTAGCAGAGCAGCCTTGCTCTAAATTAAGAGTGGACAGCTGAGAATAGCTGACATCCTTGGGCATTTTCTCTTTACCATGGATACATGGTGAGTCAACACCAGCTTTAATCTTCATTATTTGGCCACTGCATGGTTTACTTAGCTGAAGGGTCTATAAGCACTACCATTTTATATATATATATATATATATATAAATATATATATATATATATATATATAAAAATGGGGTGGGAGGGTTTGGTTCATTCCTGTTCACCACACATAACTGGCTCAAATTTTTCAGAAGCGCTGTAAGCAACATAGAACAATTAATTTCCTTAAAGTTATGTTCATGATTTTCTGAAAATATTATATGATAGACATTGAATGATGTTTAGATCTCTCCAGTTTTTATAGGTTACTCTCTGTTTGATTGACAGGTGAAGCTGGACCACAGTTATTTTCATGTCCAACAGCAGCTGTCGTGGTATGCTCAGTAACCCCGACACAGCATGTCTGAAATCACACCATGCTCTCCTTCTCCCAGGTTCTTGTTCCTGTCTTTATTAAAGCCAGCTTTCACAACCATTGTAGAATAGAGGTCTAATAATGACTAAAAGAAACTCATCTGGAGTGCTAATGCAGTCAAAAACCCCTTCAACTCTAATAAATACTACAGACTACATACATATTTATGTCATGACCCTCACTTAATTATTGACACTTATTTATGAGCTAGAACCATGGAGCTTACGGTGAGACTGAGGAGGTCATTTGGATGACTAATGAAGTTTCTCTCATTGAAAATTTTGCATCCAGATACACTGAATCAAACTTTCTGGCATGAAGTTTATTATTCCTGAACACATAGGTCCAAGTTGATATTTATTCATATTGCCAAGTATGGACTGCAACCAATCAGTTCAAATAACCGATCACACCAGCTCATAATTACATGAGCTCAATGATTAACATCATAATTTTGGTAATGGTGAGTCACTGAAGCTGAGGAGACCCCACTGCAGAACTATCAGTTAAGAATCTTTTGAAGGTTTGTATAAAGGCACTCATGTTGGACATCAAGCATTTGCTAGCTTGACAGTCATTCCTAAACCTTTACGCAAGGACAAATGGGACAAGATTAAAATATAGCCCAAGACTTCACTGTAATCACAGAGCCCTTTTACACAAAAGATGATCTTATCTGTTAGAGAGAGAGAGAGAGAGAGAGAGAGAGAGAGAGAGAGTTCTACCACTTAAAGAAGACCCTTGTCTTGTAATGCTTTTGGGAAAGTGAGCACATATTAAAGAGCTAGTCCTACACACACGCGCATGCACAGTATCCGAAAATAACATCAAAATTAAATTTAAACTACTCTCAGTATTCCATCAGAGGTGTATGATACAAGGTTGTGGGTCATATTTTATGTGAGAACACATCTTGAGGGCGGCACGGTGGCACTGTGATTAGCATGTTCACCTCACTGCAAGAAGGTCCTGGGTTCGATTACCGGGTTCGGGGTGTTTCTGTGTGAAGTTTGCATGTTCTCCCTGTGCTTGCAAAGGTTTCCTCTGAGTACTCCAGTTTCCTTCCACAGCCCAAAAACATACACAGTAGGGCAGTTCCAAATTGCCCCTAGACGTGAATGTGAATGGTAGTGTGTGTGTGTGTGTGTTGGCCCTACACTGGCCTGATGAGCTGTTCAGGGTGTGCCTGGCCTTTGCCCAGAGTCGGCTGAGATGGGCGCCAGCCTCCCCGCGACCCTAATTAGGATTAAGCATCTTAGAAAATAAAGGAATGAACACATTTTGAGGCCCTATCTGGCCTCTCAAACAAAGTTCGCCTGAGGCTTCTTCTCCATTACAGCACTAGGGGGCGTTCTGTAATGGAGAAGACACCCGTTACATCCAGATCAGGTTTGATTAATTTAAAATATGTTCTTTGAAAAACAACAGCATTTGGAATGAAAGTATATGATGGTATGAATGTATTTCCTTATTTTCAAGAGTTAGACCCCCCCCCCCCCCCAAACAAACATGACTTTATTTACCAACTCCACACTAGCTCCCTGTTAGCTCCATGCTACCTGCTTTTTAAGTTATTTATTCATTTCAGTGAACTTGACTTTATCGGCCTGCTTTGTGCTAGCTCCTTGTTAGCTCCATGCTACCTGCTATCTGGCTGCTCCACAGATTATTTGGGTGGTAAGAGCGTACATTTTTTACTTACAAGAATTTGATTACAATTAAAAAAATGCCTCATTTCTCACATTCCAGTGAGCATGAATATAAAATAAAATGGTTATTGTACTCTTGTACGCTTCACCAGATATAACTCTAAAATTGGTACTCCCTCCCATACAGCTTTACTTGCTCCTGAATCCCAGGACTTCCTGCACTTTGATAATCTGAAAACTTTCCTCGAAGACATGATTAGTGCAGAAACCTGTTGACTGGATTGTGTACTCATATGTTCAGCAGGTCTGTTCATTTGCAGAAATGTGGTCCATCACTTTTAGTGCACTCTTTTAGCCACTTATATAAGCTTACACTCTCCTTATTTGACGCCAAACTAACATATGCAACACATTTCTGAACAAGTTCCGATGAAGCATCCGATGAAATTCCATTGGGTTAATGAAACAAAGCTTTCTATTTAAACAATGGCTATCAAAACTCTTTGCCTGTGTACAGCATCTTGTAAAGTTACACTGGTACAAACTTTTGCCAAATAAACCATCAATTTAAGTTTTTGTTCTACCTTGTTGAATCCATTAAAGGAATAGTGTAGAATCATTTTCTTGCTTATATTTTTAGGCGATACTAGTATGCTAGCTGTAACCACTGTGAGAACCCAAACAACTAACTATATTTCAATCAATGTTCTCTTTAAACGTTCTTCAAAGTCCACCAACTGAACTGAAAACAGATCAGCTGTTGGCTGAGTTTGGTGCCTAGACCACAAACTGGTTGCCGGTGTGCAATGAACAACCGACAGTTTATCCCACAGTCAGCCGTGGCTCAGGGCCTATAAAGAGAATAGACCCCAGACCCATGGGGTTTAGGAGTCTGTTTCCTCCGCAGGCACTGGTTAAAAATACCTCTGTTACTAAGTGGCATGCCGGACCACAGCATTTTTTTTCTCTACTGACCGGACTGTTGGGGACAGTCTTATTAAAGTTCATATCTAAATAAAGGCACGAGATCAAATGCCATGAAGAAAGCATCCATCACATTTGGCTGGCAGGAGCACACCTGTTGGAATCCATTAAGTCCTTTTCTAAAATGGTGGTGTAACTCATGAATTCAGAATAATAATTACTGCAAGATACTCCGTCTTAAATCCTAGCTATTCTAAATGTAACCTCAAACAAGCCAAGTGTAAACATTCATTCTACACTTCTGAGAGAAAATAATCTGAGCCACAGAAAAGGCTACTTCATGGGAGACACAGGATCACCAGTATCAAATATACATAATGTGTTATTCAAAATAATAAATAGAATAACATAAAACTCATAGACAGAGCCATACACTGACTACAGCCTAGTGAACTGCCATCCCGATGTGACACTATTGTGTTGGCTTTGGCCCCATACCAACATGAGCCAACTGCTCCGAGGTCAGAAACATGAGGTTCCCTTTCAGCTGCCCTACACAGACCTGTTGCTATGTGAGAGATTCCATTTAGGTGACACTGCATTATAGTGTCCTAGCCTGTTTTCCAGAGTGGATCTCATCGCTGTATGCGAGATGCAGGCCAGCTCCCAAAGCCAGAGAGAGATAGAGACAGAGGGAGCAGGCCTCATGCGACTGCACTGTCAGCACTATGGCTTTTGTGTGGCACAATGGAGAAGCTTGTTTTCCTTAATGCCACACGGGCCCATGTGATAAAGGCTCGTTTAGAGGCCTGTGCCTTTCTGACATTTGTTTGTGTCACACTGAGGGGCTTGCAACACTGCAAACACATGCAGGAGTGCACACTCACTCGCTCGCTCACACACACACACACACACACACACACACACACACACACACATAAATACAAAGGCTAAAAGCTCTTCTGAATAACATCCAACATATTATAATTTCAGGCTGATAATAAAGACAGTCGGTTTTCCAGTGAAAGTGAGTGAGTTGCTTTCTCTTGTGTACAACAACATAATGATTGAAAGTCTGCAGGTCTCCAGGGACTCTGGATCCACTGCATGATGCCTTATAGGGCTAGAAAGAAAGAGAGTAATGGGGGGAGAGAGAGAGAGAGAGAAGGGGAATAAGCAGATAGAAAAAATGTAAATAAAAAAGGAAGACCTACAAATCCATCATGGTCATGATAGATGTCAGTGGGAAGAAAAAGACAGCAACGTGCAAACAAATTGTTGTTGGGTTGTTTGGTTGAGTGGAGGAAGGGAGTACTGGGGTTTTATAACAATGTCACACACATAGAAAGATTACACTCACTCCAAAAACAAGACACCAAAAACAAGCTACAGCAAAAAAAAGCAACAAAGGAAAGCCCCACTTTGCTGCCGTGGCAAAGTTATCACACCTCCACAATTATGAAAATCAACACCCCCAAACCAGCCTTTCCCCCCCACCCAAGTAAATGAAAAAAAGCACACAGTTTTAGCTATTAACACCACTTCATGACGGTAAAAAAGGCACACACAGCTCTATGCACTATTAAAATAAAAAGTCCAAACCAAAATAAAAACCAACATACATGCATATGTAATCACCATTTCGAGCTTGTTTGTGTGTGATTGAGTCTACAGGTACAGTAGCTATTGATCTGAGCAATGCCCACAGAGCTATTCCTCAAACCATCAGTTAGCTTAACCCATATCGAGCCTGTCGGACCAGAGAAAGACAACATTGAGTCAAGCTACAGTGTCTATCACTCAATGAAAAAACAATCTCACACATACACACATACACAAACACACTCTTAAAAAGAACACACTTTCGTAAGTCTATTAAAACATTCAGAAGGGGTGACACTGTGGTTAGCCATTAATGATGATCAGAATTAAAGATTAACAGCTGTATGTATATAAATACTAGAAGCTAATTGACAGTATTGGTGAAATGGCTGTGGTCGGCAACAGCGTCCAAATTCTTTTGGATTTTTTTTCTAAATTTTCTATGGTCTGGACACAACATATTGAATTATTACATAGCTGGCTAGATAACGGTTGCTTAAATCTTCCTCTCTAACAAATATAGTCAATACAGTGTACTGTTGCTACTCACCCATAAGGTCTCTGGATGAAAGCTGGATGAATTTGGGGTACAGCAAAAGTGAAACCTATGTAGAAACATAAATGTCAGATATTTCTGGATATGATTCTGCTCTGTGATTTTAAATATTCATTAAAAAGGTCGAATTGAGTTGAATGAGGTTAAAATCAGCAGGATGTACATGGATAATTGATGGTTATTTATTAATGCCTAAGGCTACACCGGTTGCAACAGGTTTCCTAAAGCGAATGCAAAACCCTCACCTGGCTGCATCACTCGTGGCTTGGCTCCCAGGTATGCCAGGTTTACGTTGGCCTTCCGGCCATCAATGATAGGGTTGGGGTCCTTACAAGCTCTGTCTGCTGCAGAGCGGTCTGCCATCGTCACCTGGTTAAAAACAAAACAAACATGATGTATTGAATGATTGTGACTCTTAGTCTACCGCTCGTTAACGAAATTAAATACAATAAACAAAAACTGCCATTTTATTGCACAGTCCTGACCCTCTTGTTTCTCGGGTGTACCTTATGCCTGGATCAGACTATAATAAAATCAACCTGATTTTGATACGATTTTATCATAACTGACAAATTTCCAGAGTAAGGCCTGAATATGAACATCGCGTACAACAAACAGGCTTTGTACTGCAACAACCATCTGGGATGCTCCATGACAAGAAAGTCTACCATGTCAGAATCTTTGGTATATTCGTGCCTAGTTTCCAACGATGGGTTCGTTCACGATCTTCTGCAGTCATGACTGACGATCACTGACCTTCCTTCCCAATGACACGCAGTGATGATTGGTTAGGGCTAAAACTTGTAGTGTAGCCAGTCTCACAACCAAGAGCCTCCTGGCAAGAATTTATGGCACCATGACTTCCTGATCAGACGTGATGACCATCGCGAAAAGAGACACAAATAGCTCGTAGACAGATCCCGGCATTATACAGCCACTGGGTTATAAACTGGGGAATTTAGATGTTTGACAGAGCCTGTTATTTATACTTTGACTACTTGCTTTGACAGTTTAGGATTCATGTCGGAGTCAAAACTAGTCTGTTGGACTTACTTGAGGACAGTCTGTTGACTTTCTGTTAATAACAGTGAGATATCTTATAAGCCTTCATACAATTGGGGCCAGTGGTGTAGGCTTTGAATGCTGGGCTCATGATCAAGTGGTCATGGGTTTAAATCCCCACCATGTGAAAACCCTTGAGCAAGGTCTCAACTACACGTGTGCCTCTGTCTACCCAGCAGTATAAATGGGTACCAGTAAAAATCCTGGGAAGGTAATCCGTGATGGACTAGCGTCACATCCAGGAGGGGTTAAACTCTTAGTCGCTTCATGCTACAGAAACCAGGATTAGCTCCAGCTCTGATGAGCCAGTAGGCTTGGATGTGGAAGCCCAACAGACTTTACCTTCTTACACTAAGCATAGGAGTGTAGTAATGCTGGGGATGAGTCAGGACGCCTAAGCAAATCATTCAGACACCCACGAGGGATGTTTGTGTTTTCCCCTCCAATATCTTACAAACTATTTAGCAACAGATTGTGCTAAAGAGGAGCTGTGGGCTTGGTTTTTTTTTTTTTTTTTCTTAATCAATATTATATATTTGTATACTTGGCCTAATACTGGAAATCCCTCAAAACACCAACACCATAACATCTTGTTTCCCAGCACTTCCTCAACACCCAGCTCCCAATTTGACTTCATGAGCCGTCCTATCAGAGGGTTTTTGAGTTGTGTACTGAAATGTGACTGTTCGAGTTGAACTCAGTGTGATGCTGCGAAAACAAACAAACAAACAAACAAACAAACAAACACACTGGTGGTGCAACAATACTTACAAAACCATAACCCCTGGATTTTCCTGTCTGTCTGTCGGTAATCACGACAGCCTCCTCGATTTCCCCAAACACCTCAAAATATTTCCTCAGACTGGAATCCGTGGTGTGATAAGGCAAACCCCCGACAAATATCTTGGTGTAAGTCGTGTCCTTTTGGGTGGTATGCATCCTCAATCTTCAACAAACGCTCAAGTGCAAATGCAACGCAGTGAAACACGCAGGTAGTGCAATGTTTGAGTCGATAAAGCCTCAATTTCTACCGCTAGAAATTCTTTAAAACAAGAGAAGTTACTAAGAAATATAAAACACGGCTTTCAAGCGACAAACTTTGTTACTCGAGGTAGATATATAGATTTTTTTTTTTTTTGTTATTATTATTATTATTTTTTTATCACTTGTGAGGCGTTGAGCGGACTGTTCCGGAGATCATCAGGTGGGATAAACCACTCCGCTTCGTTACTGACGCGCTTTCTAACAAAAAACAGCCTGTGACCCATTCCTAAATGCGCCTGCTTAAACCACGCCCACACAGAGTGGTGGGAGGGGCAGCGTGGTATACCACGCCCACCGCACGCGCCCACCGCACGAACAGCTGGAGAATGGACAATGGCTTAGTTGTGCTCGCAGCCGTCCACAAACACTTGTTGCTTTGACAAGCATGTGTGTGTGTGTGTGTGTGTAAAACAACGACAAAGATGCATTTAAATGCCTACATTATTTCACTGATTTAATGAGGAATAAAATATTATCTGTCTGATGAATCATTTTCATTTTTTATTTTTTTTTTACTTGGCATTGGCCAAGTGCTTGTTATCCTGTGGTCAGAAACTAACCCGATGAAGGGATAGGACAATTTGCACAACGTGAATATATGATGAGATTCAGGGTGGTCTATCCAACAGTTTGGCACAATGGCACAGCAGGTAGCATCACAGAACGCCAGCTACAGGGCCACATGCCACATGGGCTTCCTCTGGGTTGACTGGTTTCCTCTCACGCACCCAAAATACGCCAGTATGGATTCGACAAGCTAAATTGCCCCTCGATACTGGTGAGCTGGTGAATGTGTGTGCTTTTTTGTGCTGTGTGTATGGGGTGGGGGTGGGGAGGCGGGTGTGTACCAGCATTCCCGCTCCAGCACCACCACAACTCTAAATAGGATAAAATGGTTACTAAAAATGAAAGCATCAGTCAAAGTTTTCAACTATACCCCTTTAAATATAGTACCGAGGTAGAGGTATTCTGGATACACACACATTTAGCAGTGCACTACCATAAGGAACGTCCAACTCTTGAATAATGTCATGTCAGTGGTAATCTGGTAATCTTGGTGAACCAAATATATTGGGGAGGACATTCAATAATTACAATACATCTAGCATTTTGTATGGCACCCAAAAAGTGGAGATAGAGTACATGGTAATTCTACATCAAAAGGTTGCCACTGAGTGTATTGTTACCACTTTACCATCCCGATGCAGACCTTTCATTTCATCTAAAGTCTGAACAATGGCTGTGTTAGAAGAGACCCACCAACTGGCCAGCGTCTCCTCTGGGACGCCATAAGCTGGTTAAAGATCCTGACAACATCTAAGCCAGAGACAGCATGGCTGTGAAACAGGTGCATATCGTAGGACTGATGCTCTTCAGATAATCTTACACAGAGTCACCAGTGTGCCAACTGTCTCTGTGTGTATGTATAAAATATCTTGTGAATATACAGTATTGCGTAGAAGTCTTGAGCCACTTGCAAAGGAAAGGTTGTGGAGCAAAGATGTTCTCAAAAATAATGAAATTGATTGTATTCATTTTCTGAACCACTTAATCCTATTTAGGGTCGCGGGGAGGCTGGCGCAAATCTCAGCCGACTCTGGGCGAGGGCGGGGTACACCCTGGACAGCTCGCCAGGCCATCGAAGGGCAGAAACATGTTGACGTCAATCCTACTCTTTACGATTGACAGCAATGGTTCTTTTACATGCCTCTAACCACTGACAGTGAGAGACATGGCTGGCCTTTGATCACCTCGTCAGCTGCACTGAGGGAAATTTAATATTTGTATATTTAAAAAAAGCACTATTAACAGCAGTAATATATAAAGTTAGATACTGCCTAAATGCAGAGCTCCCAATTAATGTCCCTATTGATAAGTGTCTGAGCCTGGTTTGGTTTATACTGCCTTTCTGATTTCTGCATTCATTTGTATCAACCTGTCTTATTAGTTTAATTAATTGTTTAATGATTTTTTTTCTATCAAGATTCTGATTTTGGTGTTTGCACCATGAACATTTATTTTCCTTCAAGTTTGACTGTCTACCCGAGTTAGATTGTGTTTTTTATTTTATGTGAGTCTGAGTGGTGGTGTATGAGCCTCTATTTTTGGGGGGTTTCAGTTTTGTTATTAATAAACATAAATATTTAAATACTGCCTAAAAGTGGAGCTCCAAAAATGTATGCTTTTATTTTTAGTAAAGAAACAACCAGCCCTGCGATGGCCTGCTGAGCTGTCCACGGTGTACCCCGCCCTTGCCCAGAGTCAGCTGAGATGGATGCCAGCCTCCCTGCCACCCTAATTAGGATTAAGCAGTTCAGAAAATGAATGAATGAATGAATGAATGAATGAAAGAAACAGCTATAGTATTATGGTATTTAAAAAATACCATTATATTATAGCTGTTTCTTTCATTCATTCTAAACTACAAAATTTTTTTTGGAAGTGCATGTCAACTCAGCATTGACAGGCATTGAGTACGGATGTGACTACAAAATCAAGCTTGTGGCTTTGCAACATTTGCACAGGTATGGAGCAATAAATCTGTTTTTTGTTTTTTTTTGCTTCCGGTCAGAATGCAGGTTAATCTTACATCACAGCCAATCAGCATGAGCTCAGCAACACAGCAACCTTATTGTGTTTCCTGTGAAGGGGCACCAGCGGACAACGGACAGGACACAAGACAAACCATCCAAGTCATGTTACATGACTATGTTGCTCCGCTTGGGGGCTCTGGTATAAAGTAATATATGAAACAAAGTCAATATGTAGTGTAACAGCAAAAAATATTAGCCTCGGGTTAAAATAGAAATGAGTTGTGAATGTCTTACAAAACCAACCACAGTTCTCCTGAAGATTTTGACCGTCGCACTTGCTTCTTATTTTTGCAGCAAAACCTTCATTGTGTTTTTGTCTGACAAGTGCTCTTTTGTGTAATCTGCTGCTATCATTACTGACAGACAATCATTTTTTTGAAAAATTTAAGTTTGTGCTGAAAACTGTTTGGAAATCTAAAATATTTTTATACTGACTTGATATTGCAGAAGTCATCACATAAAACACTATAACAAATATTGGACTTAAAATGTAAGGTGGCTTAAGACTTTAGCAGAGTACTGTACATAATATTCTGCCTCAATCACTCATTCATTCATTTATTCATTTTCTGAACCGCTTAATCCTTATTAGGGTTATGGGGAGGCTGGTGCACATCTCAGCCGATTCTGTGCAAGGACAGAGTACACCCTGGACAGCTCTCCGGGCCATCGCAGGGCAGAGACACGCTGATGGCAATGCAGCCTACTGCCTTAGTCATTACAATATTAAATACATAGATACTCAAATACAAGGATAACTGTATGGGTCTACAAGAAAATAATGCCTATCCTGTTATTTATTTATTTGCATCAGTCTGAATAAGCATCTAAACACCACTGATCTACTGACAGTTGATAGTTACATATTCATCTGTACCTCTGTGCCACTACCAACACCATTACAGTTGTGGTCTATATATTTCACAGGAGTCCAAGCTTTTTTTTTTCTACATACCAATTCATTTAAAGTATACGCACACTGATTTTTCATCTCTGAATAGTGTACTATATCTTTGTCACAAAGGTGTTAGTAGGCTAACACAACCTAGTCTCAATTATATGACGTCAATCTTACTGTGAGTTGCATCAAACAGAAAGAGCGGTTCATTTTATCGTCCTGTTGGTAATTCAAACCAGGTAATGCGATACGACCAGCATTGAATTATTAATACAGTCTCTCATTTACCCTGCAAACTTCCATATCGCTTGGCTGATGAAGGTTTTGTTGAGTGCAACCTGAGAGGAGGTCGCTTTGCTGAGGCCCACCATGCTTCACTTGCTTTCTGATGCCTGATGCGTTGCAATATAGAACCCAGCCTTTATAGACTGAAAAAAAAAAAGCAAAAAAAAAAAAAAAGCAAAGAAAAGACATGACAGCCGTGACTTGAGGCTAACAGAGAACAGTCCAGTGTACGTGCTAATTTATTAATGCTTCCATTAAAGCTAGTGTAACAGAGACAGGTCTGGATTTCAAGATTACAACAGGATGCTATCCTATTGCATTCACTCCTACACATGGGCCTTTCATTTATTTATTTGTTTTTTTGTTTTTTGTTTTTTTTGCAAAAATAATTGGTACCTGATAAATGTGGATGTGGGGCAGTGGTGGCCTGGTGGTAAGGTGCTGGATTACTGATCCCAAGGTCGGGGGTTCAAGCCCCACTATCGACG
>JAQMYF010000001.1:42900570-42935479 GCA_030014195.1 Neosilurus mollespiculum
TGTATAAACAGATACAGAATGAATCCTGTCAGTGAGTAATATGTACAGTATTATCAATATGATAAACAGTAGAATGTGAGTGTAGTGCAAACTGTATAACAGTGGATGTTATATGGAGGAGTTGTACAGCTTAATGGCCACAGGTAGGAATGATTTCCTGTGTCGTTCAATGGTCCATTTAGGTGGTATCAGTCTCTCACTGAATGTGCTCCTGTGACTGATCAGCAGGTTGTGAAACGGGTGGGAGGTAATGTTGAATTGTGTCTTTATGTTGGACAACATTCTCCTTTCCGATACTACTGTCAGAGAGTCCAGCTCCATCCCCACAACATTTCTGGCCTTGCGGATCAGTTTGTTCAGTTTGTTTGCGTCTGCAACCCTCAACCTGCTGCCCCAGCATGCAACAGCATAGGTGGCGCTGGCCACAACAGACTCATAAAACATCCTGAACAGTGTCGGACAGATATTAAACGGCCTTAGCCGCCTCATAAAATAGAGGCAACTCTGGCCCTTCTTATAAAGTGCGGTAGTGTTCTTAACCCAGTCCAGTTTATTGTCAATATGAACTCTGAAGTATTTGTAATCCTCCACCATTTCCACATTGATGCCCTGCATGGAAACAGGGGCCGTTGGTGTTTTGGATCTCCTGAAATCCACAATCAGTTCCTTGGTCTTTGTCGCATTAAGCTGCAAATGATTCTGCTCACACCATGTCATGAAGGAGTCCACAGCAGCCTGATATTCCGTCTCATCACCTCCACTGATACATCCAACTACAGAATCATCAGAAAACTTCTGAAGATGGCAGGTCTCTGTGCAGTGGCTGAAGTCAGTTGCATAGAGAGTGAAGAGAAAAGGGGAGAGGACGGTCCCTTGTGGTGCTCTGGTGTTGCTGACTACCGTGTCCGACACGCAGTGCTGCAGGCGCGTATACTGTGGTCATATTCATATTCTGGCCAGCCCTCTGGTATGCCACCAGAACACGTTCACTGTGTCTTGAAATACATTATACAAGTCTATGGAACCAAACTAGACCACAGAATCACGGTTTAAAAATGTTTTAAAAAAAAAAAAAACAAAACAAGACACAACCCCAACAAACATAATGTTTTAGTTTGCTGTTCCTGTGTAGTGTATACTGAAACATTTGGTCGCCTGAGACTCAGTGAATAGTTGCCTCAATGATAAGATTGGCTTTAAATGCACTGTGTGGGCTAGCATTACATGTTTCTTTAGGTTTATGCATGTGTTTTTTTTTTTTTTTTTTTTTTTTTTTTTTTTTATTGCTTCGCAATCACAACATTGTTCTTTTTAAGTTTTAATATTTTTATTCCAGGCATTTTCTGTCTGAACTTCTTTTCTCATACTTTTCATGATATTGACCCCAAACCAACTTCAGCTTGTCCATCCTGTTCCTGAATAGCTCTTGGAAAGACACACTCATTGTCTTTGTATTTCTTGTTTTTCTCTATTTTTTGCACTGCAGGGCAATCATGCTCGCATTTTATTGCCTAAATTCATGTCTAGTTATCTTAGTAGTTGTAATGCCAATTTGATATTCTAGAGGACTTCCATATATCTACTGTAAACTTTCATCATTGAAGCAACCTGACACTCAGGAGAAGTACTTGGAAGAGTCCATGGCCTTCAGTTTCTTTATATTTTTAATATTAAATAAATATACAGTAAAAATTATACTTAAAGTACTGGAAGTAACGAGAACGCACAACTTAACTCTGTCACAAGAACTGTATTGTTTTAGAGTGACCTTTCTGTTTAGGGGAGCAAATGGCTTCAAACCATGGTAGCAGAATTTCCCTGCACTATTACATGGTTGTAGGAGTCAAGTATTCGTGGCTGTGTTTAGTCGTAGGCAATGCATTCACTCGCCAACTTGTTGAGAATATGGTGGAGGATGACTCATCTGGCCAAATTAACTTTTTCCACATTTCTGTAGATCAGTGCTAATGTTAAACAACTGAACTCTCAAATGTACATTCAATTTCAATCAATTTCCAATCCTACTCGTCCCAGTTGTGTAGCCATTGCAGTGTGTTTCTTGCCAAAGTTTATGCTGGCTTATTTTTCCTGCTTTCAACACATTAACTATGAGAACTAACTGTTCACTCTCTGTCTAATACATCCTATTTCTTGGCAGGAGCTACTGTAACAAAATAATCAGTGTTATTCACTTTACCTCTCAGTGGTCATAATGTTTGTGGTGTTATGGCTGAAAGGTGTATGTGAGATTACTTAAGTTACTTTTCCTGTTGAAACGCAAGCCGGGTAAACAGTGTCAGTGATTGAATTCCTAACAATGAAGCCTCCTTAAAAGTCAAGTAGATAATTTTCTACTGCCCTCTTCTCCCAGGCTTATGAATATCTAGGCATGCTCAGCAATTTTATGTGTGTGTGTGTGTGTGTGTGTGTGTGTGGGAGCCCTCAAAAATAATTTTTTATGCATCAGCTATTCTCTTGTTCATACTGTATTATCTACACATAGCTATCTCTCATGCTATCTGTTCTTTTTATTGTGCAGGAATATGCAGTGAATTGTCACATGATCACATGGGAGCGCATCCTCAGTCACTTTGACATTTTTGCCTTTGCCCACTTCTGGGGCTGGGCCATGAAAGCTCTGCTCATCCGCAGCTACGGTCTCTGCTGGACCATCAGTATCACGTGGGAACTCACAGAGGTATGAATTGTCTATGCAGTATTCGAGCTGTAAATTGTACCAGTTTTTCAGTGGTGTAATTTAGCTTTTAAAGTACAGTATTACGAGTTGCCTTTATTGAGAATTATGCTTTACTTGTTTTCCCTGAATTAAAGGTCTCAGGGATCAAATTGTACTCACAGATACCTGCTTGAAAGAGATTATAATACATTTTCACAAAAACTAGTGTGTAGTGGGGCAGCATGGTGGTGCTGACTTGTAATAAGCAGGTCCTGGGTTTGAACCTGCCAGTCGACTGGGGCTTTTCTGTGTGGAGTTTGTATGCTCACCCCGTTCTTGTGTGGGTTTCCTCTGGATGCTTCAGTTTTCTTCCACAGTCAAAAGACATGTACATTGACAGTCATTAGAAACTTTGAGACCATAATTGCGACATAATTTTTATTTTGGTACCCAAAACTGGATTTGTGTAGTATGGATAATTTGTTTAGCATGTTGGATTAAAAAAAACAACAAACAAAAGTGTCAAGAATAAATTATGCACTTCAAAAACAACAAAACAAAATGGCACCTGCCAAAATGAAAGTCACAACACTGAGTATCAGGTATAAACTTTGTTTTATAAACTCTGTTTGCAAGTGCTGCAACCAGGTGTTACCCTGCTGATGTCAACTGATGTGTGTATGCTGTGGCGGTCAGTCAGGTTTCTGATGGTGGGTTGTGTACAGCCCATACACCTCGCTACCTCACTGCAGCTCAACCCGCCCTCCACTATACCCATTGCCCGGAGATATTGTTCACGTGATGGTCGTGGAATTATGATGTGCAATGGACTAACAATAGTTTACATTTTTGAGCCTTTATATAGGTTTTCCAAACCACTCCTCAAATTGTGCAGATACACATTGTGTTTTGCTCAAACTGCATTTGGTCCACTTTTGCAAAGTGACCTACACATGTGCAGTGAAGCGTGACAAAATGACAACTCATCATTTTCTCAAGTGCCCGTGTCCTATCATCAATAAAGCCACAGGGTAAACTCCCATCCACCCCCTACAAGTACAGATATACAGAAATTTCACTCTCAAAGTGTTTAATGACTGTCAGTATACATTACATTATCTAGCTACTCAGAAATTCCCAGAAGTGTGAATGTGAGTGTGAATGGTTGTCAGTCTCTCTGTGCAACTCATACGACAGGCTACTGCCCTGTGTCCCTCTGGCTGTATTTTTGGGATTGCAGAACCCACTGCCACTGCCTTAGGACACTAAACATAAGCACTGCATAAAGTAACTTCATCAAACACACTGATAAATTTTTCATTATGATTGTGGGCATGGCTAAAAAATACATTTGAGGCAAAGAGAATGGGCTGTCCATGTTATTTCTGAATGGGCTGTCCATATTATATATTTTTTTATTTTATTCATTCATTATATGCTTTCCATGGATTTACTCTCTCTTTCTCTTTCAGTTATTTTTTATGCACTTACTGCCCAACTTTGCTGAGTGCTGGTGGGATCAGGTCATTCTTGACATTCTGTTGTGTAACGGAGGAGGTATCTGGCTCGGCATGACTGTGTGCCGCTTTCTGGAGATGCGCACTTACCGCTGGGCCAGTATCAAGTAAGGCTTGTGCTCCCTAGTGGTTTGTTCGGTAAGGGTTTTTATTAGAAGAGAACAGAACAGTCTATTTTTACTTTTATTAAATATATGTGCTGTTTAGAGGAACAGCTCCCTAGACCTTTGTCTAGGGCAAGTAAATGAGGTAGAATGGGTTTTAATATAACTGAGAGTATATGAGAGGAATGGCAGAATTTTTTTCTAATTTTCCCCCCATTTTGCTCTTGCCAGTTCCCTCACATGAGCAAGCACCCCCCTCATCTTATGACCACACACACACAGCCAGTCAAACACATTTTCCCCCCCGAACTGCTGTGTCACAGGGCAGCGATGTACTCTCTTCTACATACATGAGCTTCTAGATTGGCTAGTTTTGCTAATATTTACTTTTTTTTTTTTTTTCTTTAAACAAAGAGATACCATACGTTTCCATTCTGTGTCTGTGTTGGTTTCCTCTAGGTTCTCTGTTTTTTTTTCTCCCCACCTCCCAGAAGCATACCAGTAGGTGAATTGGCATCAATAAATTGCCCCAGTGAGTGTGTGAATGTGTGTGTTTATTGTGCCATGGGATGTACCCCCATTCTGGAAGTACTCCTACCTCAAACCCAGTGTTCCTGGATCCATCCATTGACCCACACCAGGATAATGTAGTTACTAAAGATGAATGAATGGCTTAATGAAAAGAAGTAGGGTGTGTGTGTGTGTGTCTGTTTTAATACAGATTATTCCCATGTGTGTCCATGTGCTCAGGGACATCCACAGCACTACAGGGAAGCTAAAGCGTGCAGTGCTGCAGTTTACTCCAGCTAGTTGGACCTACGTGCGCTGGTTTGACCCCAAATCATCTTTCCAGAGAGTGGCAGGGATTTATCTCTTTATGATCATCTGGCAGGTGTGTGGCAGTTTGGGGATGTGATGTTTGTTGAAGAATTTCCTGATTAATGTAAATTCAACATAGTATAATATATCAAGTTCACATTTTTGGCAGAGTTTCTGGGGTTTTGTTTCCTTTGAAGCCATTTTAACATCTCTTCAACCATATTTGCAGCTCACAGAACTAAACACATTCTTCCTGAAGCACATCTTCGTGTTCCAGGCATCTCATCCCCTGAGCTGGTGTCGAATCCTGTTAATCGGGATCATTACGGCCCCCACCGTGCGGTACAGTGTTACTGATGATTCATTCCATTGAAAATACTCAGTACAGTCTTACGCAAGCTTCCATCTAAAAGTGGATCCAGTGAATTTTATGAATCTTTATTACAAGCAAGCCAGAGAAATGGGTGTTAATCCTGAAGGATGGATAAACGTGTTGTGACAGCGTGTCATGCCGTATAAAAGTCCAAAAGTAACCTTTGAACTAATTAATGTTTTATACTGATATTAATACCTTTTTTATGTTCAAACCTTTGACTCGTACTGTAGACACAGTGGTGATTTCCTTCACCTGATTCAGTCTGTTTTAACAAAATTGGTATGACCTCCAGGAAGCTATCAGACAGGCGTAATGGTTTTATTTAAACGGTATTGCACTTAATGAGTCAGGAAACGTATGACATATAATTTTACTTCCAGCTGCAGCCATTTTGGTCACTCTTTTTATTTATGCTTAATTATACAGGTATGCCAGTCTACTGTACTTAGATGTGATCTTTTCATTTCTGTTTTGGTTTAGGCAATACTACGCTTACCTTACAGACACTCAGTGTAAAAGAGTTGGAACTCAGTGTTGGGTGTTTGGGTGAGTACAGCCTTTATTCACTTTCTCTACATTGTCTATGAGGGTAAAATACAACAGCAGATTGTTGATCTTGAGCCAAACATGAACCCCTTTTAAAAATAAAAATTTATTTTTTTACTGTTACTGGTTTTAAGTGGATAACCTGTTCTACTGGCAAGTCAGTATTATTTGTCAGTTTATCAGCTATAAACAACAGTTATTATTAAAAAAACAGGCTTGTCAAGTTACAGAGAAACCTTTTTCAGGTTTAAAAACTGAAGCCAGTAAGAGTGGGTTGTGAGTGAACTGTCTTTGTTTCTGAAGCAATATTCCAGAATGCACCAGTTTGTGGGGTTCATGCCCCACAAACACTGCTGTAGTGATCGTTGTGACGGTTCAGTCATAATGCAGCAGGTCTGAAGTAAGGATTAAGTGTCAGTAACTCTGCAGATGAGCGGCATGGTGGAGTACAGGTTAACACATCAGCCTCACGGCAAGAAGGTTTCTGTGTGGTGTTTGCATGCTCTCCCTGTGCTTCTGTGGGTTTCCTCCATTTTCTTCCCACAGTCCAAAGACATGCACATAGGCTCATTGGCTGTGCCAAATCGACCCCTAGGTGTGACTGATCATGGTCTGGCAAGCTGTTCAAAGTGTTCACCTGACTTTCAGCCACTGTTGGCAGAGATAGGCAACAGCCTCTCTCATGACCCTAGTAGGCAGTTAAGTGGTTCGGTGAGTGAGTGAACTCTGCAGATGATATTTTAAATGTAATATAGCCTGCACATTTTGTTTATTTTAAAATAAATATTTTACACCCATTTACCTTCACATAGCTTATGCTGAGTGAGAAGCTAACCCATTTAGCATGTCTGTTTTGTTGAATACAATATAACGCAGCAGTAACTGTGACCACAACACTGCTAAAGCATAATGGTTAGAGAAGCGGCTTTGGGACTGAAAGGTCACTGGTTTGTCGTGGTGGGGGGAGTGACCTGCACCTTCCCTTCCAACTTCATGGCTGAAGTGCCCTTGAGCAAGGCACCTAACCCCCAGCAGCTCTCTGGGCAGAGCACTGTGTAGCAGCCTACTGCTCTGAGTGTGTGTGTGCTCACTGTTTACACGTGTGTGTGCGTGTGCTCACTTTGGATGGGTTAAATGCAGAAGTAAAAATTTCCCTTGTGGAATTAATACAGTATAAAATAAATAAAAATAAAATAAATTACACATGCTGCTTAAGCTAGAGGACACATCTGAAAAGATTCTTAATTAAGTAGGGGAAAAAAAACTTGAAGCACACCAAACATTAACATTTACATTATTTGGCAGACGCTTTTATCCACAGCAACTTACGATTATCATTTTTATACAACTGAGCAATTGAGGGTTAATGGCCCAATAGTGGGGATTGAACTGCTGACCTTTGGATCAGTAACCCATCACCTTAACCACTAAGCCACCACTGCCCTCAAACAAATCCCAGGTGTGAATTAATGCATTTATTCCAGTGGGATTCTATCAGTAGCAAAAAGACGGATGTCAGAGAGATGAATAAAGGATGCCTCATGAAGGCCTTTGGTGTAAATTGGCCGTTAATGCTTTAGAGGTTTTACTGCTGACTGTTAAAAAGCACTGAAACTGCTACCAGTAAATGCTAAATAAACACCATATCAATGATTGAACTTAATTTTTATCTGTTTATGTAAGACATCCCTAATATGTAAGACTCATGTAAGTTAATACTACAGAAATGATAAAGTATTAGAACCTGTGCGTTCCTATAAAACTCACAGTTGAGGGTTCTCTCTAAGCTGTTATAGAAAGTTTATCATCACATTTTGACCAGTCAGACCCAAGCGTTGAGCAGCATGTGGTGTAATGCAAGTTATTGTGTTTCGATGAGTTTCTTTTCTTTTCACTCAGGGCCATCGCCTTCCTGGAGGCACTGGCATGTATTAAGTTTGGCCAGGACCTCTTCTCCAAAACACAGGTCATGTATGTGGTTCTTTGGCTTGTTTGTGTGGTAAGTTGTTACAGATTGGGGCTTTATATTTATGTATTTCTGTAAAACCTGTGATTAAACATTTCTGCAGTTTTAAACCCTGTACTTAATCAACCAGGCTGCATGCTAGTTCAATTATCACTGATAAATGCGCTCTCTCTCTCTCTCTCTCTCTCTCTCTCTCTCTCTCTCTCTCTCTCTCTCACTCTCACTCTCACTCTCACTCTCTCACTTACAGGCCTTCATTACCTCTCTCTGCCTATATGGGATGGTGTGGCATGAGCAGAAGTATGGTGTGCGGCTAAAGGTGTGTTTCTGCAGTATTTTGAAACCCCGCTTCTCAGAATTTAAACAAAACAGATTAGTGTAAATCACTTATTGTATTTTTCGGCTGCCAGTCAGCCCTAATCTTATTCACCTCAATGTTTGTCTGTAATGTTCATCTTTGATAGCTTTAGTGATTTATGACAAAAACTTTTTATTTTTTATAGAATATTGTAATGTACTATACAGATTTGTGTATCTCTTTGTGATGGTGTTATTGTTTGCTTCATATATCGTCACCTGATTAATCTCAGTTGCAGAGCACATCCGACTGTGATGATAGCACCACTGACTCCTGTGGTTACGTTCCTGACAATATTAAAGGTAATGCTTCCAGATGTGTATGTAAGGATTATGACTATCAGAACACATTTCCCGATTCAAGTACCACTCACATGTTCACTTTATTTTTTTATAGTCTGTGTTTTAACAAAATGCACATTTGAATGTTAAATTTATTTACATGATAAAGTGTTGTATTTTAGTTGTTGTTTAATATCTATTACTTGTATCTGAATGAGGGTACATGTCATTTATGGCATATTTTACTTTTACTTTTTAAGAAACCATGTATTGATTTTTTGTACGGTTGCATAGTGGTCAGCACATCCACGTCACAGCAAGAACATCCTGTGTTTGGGACCTAGGTTTAGTGAGGGCATTTCTGTGTTGAGTTTGAATGTTCTCCCTGTGCTTGTTGGGCTTCCATTGGGTACTCCAGTTCCTCCCACAGTCCAAAGACATGAACATTAGGCTAAATGGCTGTTCCAAATTGCCCCCAGGTGTGAGTGTGAATGTGAATGGTTGTGTGTGTTGCCCTTTGATTGACTGCTTTGCTGTTCAGAGTGTATCCTGTGTTTGTCCAAAGTAGCTGAGGTAGGGTCCAGCCTCTTCATGACCCTAGTAGGATTAAGCAGTTCATCAAGTGAATGAATGAATGTAATAATTTTCTAGTTAAAGACATACTATGTTTTCCTTTGAGCTGTAAACTACACTGTAGTGTAAACTTGTACTGCTCTGTGATGAAACATGTTAATGCTGGTATTCATATTGACAAAAAAAATAATTCATTCAAACTGGCATTTTATTGGTTGAAATTGGTCAAAATGTTGTTTCCACTGTGTAAAATCATACTGAACCTTGCAAAGCTGATGCTGACATACAGTCGAGCATTTCGTACTTTATATTATGAAAATTTTTATTTATGGGGAAAAAAATGGTAATGCCCCCTAATCAGAAATGGGGCCCACCTTCCCCAGCTCTGTACTCGACTGGGAGTCTGTGAAACTGTTCATTTTCAAATCTACATGTACAGATTGAGACTCACTGAGCAACTCCTGCCTTGCACATCCACAAAGCCAACCATTAACCATAATGAATATGTATGCAGTGGGTGAAGTTTATAAGTTAAAAAATGTGAGCGAAAATTCAATGAAGGTTATGAAACTTATGAAAATCTACTAGATATATAATTCACCATGTATTATACGTAGTGCTTAGTATATGTTGTTATGTGGTACCCTATGTAGTGCAAATATGTAGTGAATTAGAAACCTTTTGGGATTTGTCATAATAGTTATGGGTGTTTTATCAAATCCTTTATAGTCCCTCATGGAAAATTTAGAAAACATTTAATATAAAAAATACACAAATAACATTATAAAATGTCACAGAGCAAAAAAAACAAAAACATGCAACAATCATACAGGAATTATACATATTAAAGGTCAGATATTATACCCATATTCAGACCATTATTTTCCCTTTCAGACACCATTGGAGCACCAAAGTACGATTCCAAAAATTCTTCAGGATGCTGCTTCTCCACCTCCCCTAAAATGCTGATTTTGATTATGTGCTCTGGACATACCTCCTCCCATTTATGCTCTTCTCTTTTATGTGTTTGGCATCCTCCTCCCATTTATGCTCTTCCCACTATCAGTGCTTTCTCTGCTCTGATTGGTCGCCTGAAAGTTCCATGCTCATTGCATTGGGAGGTAGACAGGGATGGACGGAGATACTGTTGTGCATGGTGGGGTAGTTGGGGAAGTTCAGCTAATCAGAAAGCCTGGCATACAGTGATCCACTACTGTACCCCCCTAAAAAAAAATCTGTGAAAACTGGGAATGTACGACCAGTTTTAACAACCCACAGAGAACATTTAAACATGTGCTAACCTCGTTATTTGACACTCTGCCATTGTGTAACCTGACTATTCAATACTGTAACAACATTGATTGGTCAAAACAGTAGAAAAACTTATTTCTCCTTTAAAATAAAAAATAAAGGTCAGAAGTACAGGCGTCAAACTACCACTTAGAGTTTTGTAATTTTTGTGAATCCCACTAGAGCCCCAGTGCCATCTCATGGATTAATTTGGTAGTTTTATGCCTAATAAATGAAAAGTGGTTGAACTTTCACACTTTAAATTTACAATATAAATTTCCTTCTTATGGCTATTTATTTATTTCTTAAGAAACCAGTTTTCAACTCATGGTTTACTTGACAAATTGTGTAATGAGCATGTGTGCGTATAATATTATAGCTCTTGTGTTTGAAATGACTTTGTATGCATTATTCCATCCCAAGGTGAAAGAGACTTCAGTAATGCCCAGCTATTACACCAGAGAAGAGGGGGATCAGTGAAGAACAAAAGTAATGGAACACGCAGCAAACAGTAGCTACGTTGAAGGCAGAGAACTCTCCTCTCAACACGTGGTCCTTACATGGTAAAGAGTTTACAAGGACATGAATCAAAGAGCGATGATTAAGAGCAGATCACGAAATGCCAGTCCACAACGTATTGCTCAACATACAAGTCTTTGCGCCAAGGCAGTAGCAGAGGACCTTGTGCTACAGCTGGTGTTTTAGTGTTCTGAAAATTGCACTGTGAGTAAAAGCAAGTTTGGAAAGCACTTTTTTGGATTTCCTTGATAACCTTTACAGAATTTAGAAATTATAAGGAGTGTGTGACCAAGTGATTGTCAGTTTCTTCATCATGGCACTATTTCTGCTTGATGCTTAATTCACGTTTTTTTTATTTACGAATACGATTACGAATACGAACAACTTTATTCATTCAGGAAATTGCTGATTCTCTTTATTACTATTATTTTACTGCTGTTACTGTACAGGTTTCTAGTTTTGAACCAACAGGTGAGGGAAATGCAAATTATTATATTTAGTTGTAATCACATACTCCTCGCTGCTTAACATGCTGAAGCATATTTCTGAAGACATCTTTACACACAAGCATGAAGTTACATTATGATGGACTTGCCCAGCTACATTCCTGTAAAAACATTCCCCGCTCTTCTGTTTTCTTTTCCCCTTATCACAGTATAACACCCTCTTCTCTGCACCAGCCGAACGCCTTATCTTGTGCATTAACAGTATGCCTAAAAAATAAATAAGATATTTAAAAATAAACCAAAACAAAACCTGTTGGAGGTCACGCATGTAGATTTGTACTGTAATGTACTAAAGGGAACTAAACCAACACAAGATATTCTGTTGAATCATCTATGAGAAGTTACAGTTTACATTCCACCCCACACTTGCATGGACACATTTTCTTGTCCTTCTGATTATATCAGTGGCAGTTTATCAAATTAAGGCTTATGCAACCACAAAAATCTATACTCTCCTTTCTAAATCACTTATTTATATTTGATGATTATATAATAATTAAATGTAGCACAAAACTGCTTCTTCATTTTTGATAACAATACAGTACTGAAATCTTGTATATCTGCTGATACTGATATCCATCCAGTTTTTTCTTCTTCTTGAAAACATTAAGCTTTAAAGTGATACATTTTGGAAGCACTTCACTTTTTGGAAATTACAGGAAAATGGATAAAGGTGGGGGAAAAAATTATACACAAGCTGCACTTAGTGGTTAGCATGTCTGCCTCACCGCAAGAACGTCCTGGGTTTCTGGGTTGAATTTGAGTTTTCTCTCTGTGCTTGCGTGGGTTTCCCCCACAGTCCAAAACACATGCATATTAGGCTAATTTTCTGTTCCAAATTGTCTCCAAGAGACTTCAGCCTCTCTGCTACCCTAGTTGGATTAAACAGTTTGGCGAATGAATCGAAGAATAAATGAATATACTTCAGCGTATGGCATGATCTGATTGGTTTACTCTCTTGGTGATATTAGCCATTGCCTTAAGTGGATAATGCTTAAATTAAAAAGGCTGGCACTCATCGTTTGTGTTATTTGACAGTGGTGTCATTGTTGTTGGGTTGCAAAAATGGCAAAAATAGACCATAAAAATTGGATTTAATTTGTTTTTTCTGTATTTCTTTGTACTAACAGTACAAATGAGTGCACACAAAAATGGTGATTGAAGAGGCTCAAAGGATTCTGAATTAGCTAATACTATTTCGCGGTATTCAGTTCGCCTTCACTGAATAATAATGTTGTATAAGAATTTGGATAATGATGGGTTGTATTTTCCACCACTGTAACAAGGTAAGAAAGAATTGAGGGAAAACCCTGAATCTGACTTGAAACCTGTTTAGAGCTTTTCTCCAGCTTACTAAAGTAGCTACTTGAAGAAATATGATGCCACCCTTTTAGGTTCGTGAGAACTTGAGTTGTGAGTATTTAGTACATTGTGTGATTTATTTTATTTTTTTATTTGCTTTGTTGTTACACACTTTGTTGTTCTTAATAAAGAATATACACACAAAAAAAAACCTAATTAAATTATGGTGCTAGAAAAGGGTTTAATGATGTTTTTTGTATTATGTATTTGATTGTTTTTAAAGGAACTGTGAGAATGTGTGAACTGATCCTGTGGACTAACAAAGCGTGACTGAATATATCTAGAAGAAATTTTTGATTGTCAATTAATCAATTCTGTGCTGCTTGGTAAAGGTGCCTCTGTGAAACAGTGATAGACATTTTATGCCAGTTCCAGTTTCTGGGCTGCAGATAGTTCCTTGATGAAGAGGGTTTGCCCTGTAATGAATAACCACTGTTTCTGACGGAGAAACAATAAAAATATAATCTTTTTGTAATTTTTTAAAAATAATTTTGGTAATGTTTCTACTGTGGGGAATTTCTTGCCTATATTTTCTGTGTCTGTAATTTGTCATCATGTAATTTGTTATTGGTGAACTTGTGAAAGATGTTTTAAAAAGCTTTCTTGTTCAGAAAATCACTATGACCTGATAATAATAAAATTGCTGTATCATGAGAGTTCTAATTTCTTTATTGCCTGGTGAACATGAGTTCAGATGACACCGATGCCTCTGGAGGAATAGTGACATTATTACTCTGCCACTGTTATTTTCATAAGTGCTTACATCAGTATTGGTAAATGTTTTTGGTCAGTTGGGATACGATCACACTAAAGACAACATGTAGAATTCAAAGCTGATATTAAAATAGCTATTCAATAAAGCTCTAAAGAACAAGTCGAAAAATGTTCTATGCCATTTTGTTTACTTGACCTTTATTTGTAATGTTCTGAGGCATTAAATGCATTCTTTTGCACAGAACGTGGTCTGTAATTGCAATCTACTGAGTATTGTGGCAGCATTATGTACGTGTAGCATTGTTAGCATTGGATTATGAATTAATATCTGAAAAAGAGAGGAGAAAGTGTTCAGGTTAGAGAGAGCTGAACTATCTGGCAGGAGGAGTAAAGGAAGGCCAAAGAGGAGATTTTAAATGTGGGATAAGGGAGGACATGCATTTATTTTATTGTCGTGACGGAGAGGTATGCAGAGGACAGCATAGATAGAGAAGGATGCTCTGCCGTGGTGACTTCTAACAGTAGCAGATGAAAGAAGATCTCATTATTATATGGACTTAAGTAACAGTTAAAAATTTGAATACTAAGTCATAATTATCAGGTTAGTTCATTCATTTGTTATCCGTACCACTTATATTCCTCTATCTCTGGGGAATACCCTGAACATCTTGAGTCTACTGCAGGGCAAACAGATAGGCAACCATTCACACTTACATTCACACCTAGAGACATTCCAGTGTAGTTTTTGGACTGCGGGAGGAAACCCATGTAAGCAAAGGGAGAACATGCAAACTCCACACAGAAACGCCCTAGCTGACCACAGCACTCGAACCCAGGACCTTCTTACTGTGAGGAGAGAGTGCTAACCACTACAAAATCATGAGGTTAAAAATCATAATTAATTAGATAACAATCAAATTTTTTACCTCACTAGTATGAGAACTTCAGTCATAATTTAAAGAAACTTTTTCATTATTATTGAAAAACAGTGAACGTTGTGTTGATGGGATGGGATAGATGAAATCACTGTGAGGAGTCTAGTTAGGACTCGTAACGCAGTAGAGGAGGGTTTAGTTACTAAGCTTTGATGTCATGAAGGATTCCCTTATTATGGGATAGACCACTTAGCGATGCTCTAATGGGGGCCACAACCCTTGTTCGTTGTTCTGTCTCTATGTCTCTCTGTTCTAATAGTGTGTCACATGACCTACCCAAACTGTAATGATGTTTTTGACAGAATTAAATATGTAATAGTGTACACAATGCAAGCCAAAGCAGAGAACCCCTGACAAGTACATTTCATAATCGTTGGTAAACCCCCCCTAAAAAATTAAGAAATAAACAAATATAGTGTGTTATTTAAAAAACCCCAAAACAAAACAGAATGTAAACAGGCTGGGGCAGTGGTGGCTGTGGCCTGGTGGTAGGGTGCTGGATTTGCTGATCCCAAGGTCAGGGGTTCAAGCCCCACTATCAGTGGGATGTCACTGCTGCCCCCCCCCCCAGCGCAGCTAAATGGGTTATCAAATGCTGGCCATGTCTCTCACTGTCTATGGTGAGAGGCATGTAAAAGAACAATTGCTGATTTTCATCAAGAGTAGGCTGCATAGCCGTCAGCGTGTTTCTGCCCTGCGATGGCCTGGCGAGCTGTACAGGGTGTAATCTGCCCTCTCCCGGAGTCGGCTGAGATGGGTACCAGCCTCCCCACGACCCTAATTAGGATTAAGCAGTTCACAAAATGAATTAATGAATATGTTTATTCCAAAAAGCTGTTGAAACCTGGTATGCAAATATTTAATGAATTGAAGTTCAAACCTTGCATTATATCAGATCAGTTTTTTTTTTCGCAGGTTATGTCTCCAGCAGTTTGTTATGCATTGTGGAACATCCCTTGCAGAGATTGCTGACATCTGGAGGTAATCCGTATGTGGAATATTGTCTGTTGGATTTTAATAAACATGTATCATGAGTAATGTTGAAGCCATTAATTAAATGCTGCTAGAAAACCCAACTTATTGTTATTGTACTTATTTTTTTAATGACCTGCTTAGTCATGAGAGTATAATTGTGTGAGAATGTCATGTCTTTTTGTTTTTATGAAGGCCCTTGTGACTGTTAGAAGGCAAATTAAAGATAGTTTTAAATTTTGTTTTATGCACAGAAGTATCTGATCATTCTTCTATATGCACACTGCCATATTTTCAAGTGATCTGGAACTTTATATCTGCCTCTATTTTAAATAAACAAATATAGAGTAAAATTCATTTATTGGAATTCTACAACTCAGTCTTATTGTAGCACTGACCACTTTATTGAATTAAGTGAATAAAATTGTAAACACTTAAAAATAGGTTGGTGAACATGATTGCAATTAAATATCATCAAATGGAAAATATGTCACTGCAGTGTTTATATTTACAGATTTATTACAGCATATTTACATCTCCTTCCACAAGCTAGACTTGAAATAGGCCGCCACCACCCAGTGGAAGGATGATGAATTGTGTTTCATGGTAATGGTTGATGCAAAGAATGTACGATAATCATGTTCTTTGAAAGCTCTTGCAGGCCACATAATATGAGTTGGCAGGCCAGACTTGGCCAGCAGGCCTTGAGTTTGACACCTGAGCTCTAAAAAATTCACAACACGTAAATGCCCAGTCAATCCCTGGGTTTCCATTGAAGCCTGGTGCAAAATTTAAACAAAGATTTTGTTTGTTTTTGTCTTGATTAACCATTTTTTTTTTTCCATTTAGCGATCACAATAGTGTTTTGCAGTAAAGTCAAAACACAAAACTACTTTGTGTGGTTGATTCTTCAACTTGGTGTAATCCCAAGATATCCCTTTCATGGTGAGTCTAGGAATCAGTATCTAGTCTCAAAGTCCGTGTCCTACATACAGAACTGATCAGATTGAGTCTCCTGTAACAGTTTGAAAGGTTGTTCTTTTCCCACATCAGTCATCACTGAACCTGTACAAATTTGCAGCAGATACACAGAGGACTTCATCTTCTTGGCACATCACATAACCCAAAAGAGACTCACATGGAGAGATGGAGCACATACAAGAGATACAGTTTATAGACTACAGTCCCTGAACTACAGTCCCTATCATCCCTGGAAAAAATGTATCTCCATATTCCATCAGAGAGGCCTAGTTGGCCCCCTGAATCTTGAATTGTTGTCCCTGTTGAACTGGTACTCAGGGATGATCCTATTCCTTAATTTAGCCAAGACCATGGATTGTGAACTTTGGAAGGTCTCAGGATGATGAATATGCTCCCGTCTTCCTCACTGGAGATAAAATATTCAGATTCAGGTTTCTGAGCTACACGTCATAGATACTGCATCATGGTATGGTAGTTAAGCTGCTATGCAGCTCTTCGGCAGGTCAGAGAGTCCTGGGGGACGCCATGCTGCCTCAGAAAAGCTTCTATCATCTGTAAGTGTTCCACCCACCCACGCCAGTGTGTTTGAACCCATTGCATCTGGTAGAGGTTAGAGGTGTTCTATGCACACACTTCCAGACTGAGAAATATTTTTTCCTCCAGAGAATTATACCTGCTTTGAATCGGCCCACTGTGTAATCTGGCACTACTATCACATGCACATGCATATTACACTATGCCACCAAATAACTACATCAAGGTCCAATCTTTGTTACTGTCTGGATATGGTGTTCAATTTCAGTATGCACATTTTCTCGTCTATAATAAGTAATTATGTCCCCTAGTTTTTAAAAAGGGACTATTATTAAACACACCCTTAAGAAAAATATTGCTATAACTCTCTATTTATCTGATGTGGCAGCAAAAATACCCGGATGAGAAGACGGTCTCTGATTTGTCCAAACAAGACAATAGACGCAAAAACAGTTTAGGAAATAACTCTTTTCAGGTCTTCGAAACGTAAGTACATGCAGTTTTAATGATGTAACTACACAAAACAGGACCATTCACAAAGAATTAAAGTGAAATATGTTTGTCAATATTTACTTCCGTCTTCGGAGTGACGCAATGACGTACAGGCAGTGTCTGCGTGCGTTCGGGCACGCCCATTGGTCACTTGAAGACACGCCCCCTTCAGCTGCAATGAGTGCAACCGTCCTGAGCTGACAGCGGAAAACGGCCTGCCGAGGTGGGTTTATTCTCTCTGGATCTTAACGTTGGATTAATAATACGTGGTAATTATGTTGAAGACGTGACTGGCAGTCGCTGAAGACAGCTTTGTAAGACGTTAAACGTGTTTTCAGACAGGAATAAGTTTGCTAGTCGGAGTGTTTTGTTGGTTGAGTAACAGCCGGGGGTTCTGTGTTTGACCTCGAGCTCTGTGTGTGTGTGTGTGTGTGGAGATCATGTCGGCTCTGGGTCGCTCATCTGAGCTTTTCTGGCACATCAGGTTTATTATGCATTTGGAATCGCTGCAGTAGGAATCGAGAAGATTTAGTTTGGTGAAGATCACAGCAGTGCAGCAAAAACAAACACGCAGTCCTGCTGATTAAGGCAATGATCATCATCCAGAGTGCAGCCGATGCTTTACCACTGACATCAGATTCTAGCATGAGTAGGACGGAAATGTCCTTGTCTCAAATGTTTTCCGTGAATACCTCCGTGTATTCGTGCTGTGAATCAAAACAACCCTCCCTACCTGCCATCTAGCAAGTTCTGGTCCCAGATTAACCAAGGAAAAGAAGTGATGAGAGCTGTAAGACTAGATACATACAGCAACAACAACAAAAAAAAACTAAACTAAAATAAAAAATGCTGAATTTGGTCACTCTGGGGGCATAAAATGCAAATGTTCTGTGAAACAGGGTAAAGTAGGATTGCTATGATGAAAATTGTGTTGTATATGTTATCTTTTAAATGTTTTTTTCCCCGTTTCTGTAATTGATTCACTTTCACTCATTTGCCAAACCGTTCACTCCTACTAGGGTCGTGGATCGGTTGGGCCACGCTCCGCCGACACTGGGCGAAGGCAAGGTGGCCTTAAGTACAGCTTGCCAGATTATAACGACATACACCAAACCATTTACACTCACGTCCACATCTAGGGTCCATTTGGAACAGGCAATTAACCTAATGTGCAATTTCTGGACTGTGGGAGGAAACCGGAGTACATGGAGGAAACCCACACAAGCACAGGGATGCCTGAACCCAGGAATTGAACCTAAGACCCTCTTGCTGTGATACAACTAACTACTATGCTACTGTGCTACCCTAATTCTGAAATTGTGCTTCTTTTATATGACTAGATTTTACCAATTAATTTATTTTCTTAGTTAATACATGCAAAAAAAAAAAGTAACGACCAATCACTGCGGCTGAATAGATTATTATAGTTTTTAGCCGTTATAGTTGACTTTATTTTTTAAAGTCATGCCATGACTTTAATCATGGTTTGGTTGTGAATAGCTGCTACCACACTGCTGCCTCTCTTTACTGATTTCAGTGCCATTTGACCGTGACCGTTGGGACAAGTCATGATGATGAGATCCATGCTATATACACAATCTGGCTGTAGCCCAGCAGTCACTGTTTTGCTTTCCTTTGCACTCTCTTATCACCTGTAATGTCCAGCTCTTACTCATATAATTCTCCGTATCAGGTTTTTTACAGGGTTTTTTTCTGGACAAAAAAAAAAGCATGGGAGGAAGAACAAACTGAAACTTTATTCTAACACAGCTCACAAATTTAGACTTGACAACCTAGAGCCCCATATATCTCATGGATGAGGATTGCATGCTCACAAGTGCATCATTTGCGGCAGAGCATATCTTAAACCACATCAGCATGAGGGCAAAAGCAGATGTTTTCAAAAATGCTTTTGGGTGGAATAAACTTCCATTGCTTGTTGTATTAGCTTTAAATCTGTAATGCAAACCTACAATGGCAAACAGCGGAGGATAAATCAGGCTTGATTCATTAAAAACTTGAATAAAGCAAGTACATTTGATGGAATAAAGAGTTATTTTAAGACTGTAAGTTGCTTTAAGTGTAGATTATATTGCAATTGATATTAGTCACTGGCAGTATCAAGTGTAAGACAAATATACCATGTTGTGTACTTTTCCACTTACTTACTCACTCACTCGCCAAACCACGTAATCCTTCAAGGGTCACGGCCGACACAGGTGAAAGCAGAGTACACCCTGACCCAGCCTTTTTCAACTAAATCTTACCAGTTCATTCATTCATTCATTTTCTAATCCACTTCATCCTACTTAGGGTTGCAGGGAGGCTGCCGCCCATCTCAGCCGACTCTGGGCAAGGGCAGGGTACACCCTGAACAGCTCGCCAGGCCATCACCAGGGCAACACACACACAACCATTCACACTCACACCTAGGGGCAATTTGGGACAGCCTGTGGGAGGAAACTGGAGTACTCAGAGGAAACCCACACAAGCAGGGGGAGAACAGGCAAACTCCGCAAGCTCCACACAGAAATGCCCGAGCCCAGGAATCGAACCCAGGCCTTCTTGCCGTGAGGTAGACTTGCTAACCACTGCTTCACCGTGCCGCATATCTTACTAGTTTTCTAGTAAAATAAACAGTTGCAGACATTTCTCAGTTTCCTTACCCATGCTCTAGTTTATATTTCTATAAAGTTTAACATTAGCTCATTTATTACGATTTATACAAAAACTGTAAACAATCTAAAACATACAGTACATCTGTTATCCTGATAGCTGCTCAGAAACTGACTGTCAAACACCAGCAGTGTCCCAATCATTTTACTTATTTGTACTTGACACTTTACTACATGCTCTTGTTCTCCTCTTTCAGTAAAAAGCATTCTGCTGAATTTCACGGTGCCATTTCAGCAAAAAACAGTATGAAGATGTCCCAGGCTAAACACGTCCGAGTGCTAGTCCTCAATGACATGGAGAAACTGGACAGGACCCTGTTCCGCTTGGAGCAAGGTAAGTATTAGCCTTTTTTTGTTTGTTTGTTTGTTTGTTTGGTTTTTGTGGGAATGTCTTTACAGCGACACAGAGTCACTGTGCCAGTAACCCTTTTGCTTCCTTATAAGGCTCGGATCTTCACAAAGAATTTGTAATTAGTTTTACTGTGAATCAGCTCGGTAGATGGGCGAATAGAGATCATGTGCAACTTGTTTCTTTATTCAGAGACTAAAGAACTAAGGACTAAGGTCTTAGTCAAAAATCTAAATAACACCCAGGTTTTCACTGTGTTTTCAGGATTTTTGTCCCCAAAATCCTATTAGGGTTTAATTGATGTAAAACTTACCATCGAATTAATTTTACAGCTACAATTTCCATTACCCAATACAGTAGTTTCCCTGAACAGCTTTAGTTGAAACAAGATTTAATTCATTTTAGGCATCAGTGTCTCCCATTCAACCAACTGAACGGGTAACTAATGAAATCCATAATGTTTAAGGATGTACTTCAAGATAATACCAAAACAAGTCATTAAATTTCACATCTCTAAAATCTCGAGAAGCAAAATAAACTGTGCCGTGCAGTGTGTCTGAGATATTCATAATGCTTTGAATGTACCCTATTGCTTGATAGTTAATTATTCACTTAAGGCCACTAATCAGTCAGGACATTCCTACGTACAGTTGTATATTTTGTCATACAATATTTATGGCTTCAAGGTGACATCTCTATAAAACCTGCCTCTACAGGCATCAACTTTAATTTTCAACAATTTTGCACATAGTCCCATCTTTCCTAACTTCTCCATTGCTTTTGTGCAAGTGACCTGACTGCGACTTTTCTGCTGTTTATCTGATTGTTCAGTGTATTTAGACTTGAATAACCAACACTGTACTTCACCTCCAGGTTTTGAGCTGCAGTTTCGACTAGGGCCAACTCTTCAGGGGAAACAGGTACATGTTCATGTCAATTACCCGGCCAAGGGAGAGCGCTTTGAACGCCACAAATTCCGCACCCTGGAGTGGGTGAATCCCACCAGCAGAGAGGACGACTCAGACAAGTTCTGCTCCCTCGAGATACACACTGCAGGCTCTTACCAATATTACTTCGGCCACGGGTTAGGAACTGCACACATCCTTTTTTCCACCCCTCCGTCCACCCTACCATTATCTATACTGCTTGTCTAGCAGTGATGCAGAGCCAGCCAGAGCCAATCCCAGCTTACTTGAGGCATGAAGTGGGGATACACTTTGAGCAGGTCCTTCTCAGGGCGACACAAACAACTGATCACACACACACATTCACACCTATGAGCAAAATAGAGTAGTCAGTTAGCCTGATCTACATGTCTTTGGAGTGTGGGAGGAAATCAGAGTACCTGGAGGAAACCCACATAGGCACAAGGAGAACCTTATTGTTATGAAGCAACACTGTAACCACTGAGCCACTGCACCGCTGTGGGAAATAATATAAATTTGAAAAGATCACAAAGGAGTTTGACATGATGATGATGACGGCAAACGTTTCAAGAAAAGTGCAGATGAGGTCAGCTAGCTATACTGAGTTGCCCATTGTCGTGAATGCGAGTGTGAATGGATGTTTGTGTCTATGTTAGCCCAGAAATAGACGCAAAGGTGTAAACGATGTTCATGGCATACCCTGCCTTTTGCCCAAAGTAACCTGGGAATGGCTCTAGCTTCCCCACCATTATTATGTTTTTTCACACTTATAAATGGTTTCTTTTTATTTATTTTAAAGCTTGACACTAGTCATGAGCGGTCCATTACGGCCATGTTTAAACTAACTCAAAGTTTGAGAAAAAGTTTTTATTTAAACCTTTAAAAGCATTAATGCCATATTTCATAGCTTTCGTTGTATTTTTTTGGTGCAGAATTTTGTTGAATTTCTAGGATTTCAAAATGTGTGATTGAGACTTTAAGCAATGAATCAAAAACATCGATTATCTTGAGATGAGAAACAAGTCAGATCGCACCATTCCCATGTAGTATATATTAAAAATAGCAGTAGTTTGTTTCTAAGTGCTTTTAGCAGTAGTTTGTTTCTAAGTGCTCATGCTTTTCTTCTTTTCTTTTTTTTATTATTATTTTTTAACAGGGATGAAGAAAAGGTTGGAGGAGGATATATGGTTGTGGATCCGATCCTCCGTGTCGGTGCTGATAATCACATCTTACCTTTAGACTGCATCAGCATACAGACATATCTGGCTAAATGTCTCGGGCCTCTGGACGAATGGCTCGATCGGCTCAGGGTGGCTAAAGAGTCAGGTAAGAGAAAAGCAAAGAGTAGAGGGAATCAATACTAAAAGACCAAAGTAGAGGGAATCAATACTTTTTTTAATTACCAGTCAACCAGTAACAATTAGTCTTTGTGTGACCTGAATATCACATTTATATTCCTTTGTCTTTATTTCCTTGAATGTTTTGCCACCACAGTTCATGTCAATTTACCTGCGGTTGCAGCTGCATTTAACCTTTGCTTAGCTCTTTGGTTTGTTTGAAACTAGACTTAAATCAATGATTGCCTCGAGTCACTGGACTACCTCGTCAATAATAAGCACAGGTTAAATCAACCCACTGACTACAGAACGTATAAAACACTGAAAATAAATGAATAGCTGGCTCATCTGTGTGAAACATAAAAAAAAAAAAAAACCTAATGTGTTCCTGAAAATCACAAAAGTTCACTATGCTGGACAATTTTAAGACAGTTTTCTTTTTGAGGCTCAACAGCTATTGCTCCAAGTGTTGCAGTGGTCTTTCTGAATCCCATAATTCCATTAAAAACCCAGTGGTGTAATGAAAGCTTAAAATGTGGTGTTTTTGCCAAAATCATAATCTGAAAAAATTAGTCATTCTCGCTCACTCATTTGCCGAACAGCTTACTCCTACTATCTCAGCCAGCACTGGGCAAAGGCAGGGTACAATCCAAACTGCACGCCAGACTATCGCAGGGCCAACACACACAACCATTCACACTCATGCTCACACCTAGGGTCAATTTAGTACAGCCAATTAGCCTAATGCACATGTCTATGGACTGTTGGAGATAACCAGAGTACCCAGATAAAACCCACTCAAGCATGGGGAGAGCATGCAAACTTCACACAGAAACACTTGAGCCTGGTCATCGAAACTCAGGACATTCTTGCTGTGCGACTAACCGCTATGCCATGGTGCCTCCCATTGTAAAATTATTAAAATTGTATTTACTATTTACTGTTGTTTAATGGAAAAAGCATGCTCTGTACAAAGGTTCACCTGTTGTTCCTACAGTTTGGCATGTTTCACCATTTAAATGTTATTTTTTTATTAATATATATTTAAGTTTAACCCAAATATAGTTAATTACCTGAAGCAAGTAGCGTCTGATTGTTTCTTTATCATTCCAAGGCAAATGTAGCTATTTATTAAAGGAAGTCTCTTTCACCGAGAATATTGTCTGTAAATATTAGTCTTTGACCACATCCAGTTCCTTAGGAACGTTACACAGACTTGCGGCTGTGGTTTAAGACAGTGTAACTTACTGATGTCCAAAAGTCTGTAAGGGTGTGAGGTCATCCATCTTGTAGAATTTATTAGTGCAGTTCGAGCGCTTAACTCTGCCCCAAAGTTTGAAAGCAGAATTGTAGAGAACATTTAAAACTGATGCAGATGAGGATGTACTTAATAGGGGCTGTTTTTGAATTAGCTAAGAACAACATTGTATAACTTAGCAAGTATATGAAGTAATGGGTAATATTTTTTGGTAAAATAAATTTCCATTATTTTGATGGATACCTCAGCATCATTGTTCAACTGCAAAAGGTAAAATCAACTGTATTTGAAAGGAGTGGAGAATTCATCACCCTGATGCCAGTTTCAGCAACCAGGAATTAGATCCCCAAGACCACCAAACTTTTTTTGCTGCTGCTTGATTTACAATGCATGAACCTCTATGGCTCCTCCTGCACACAGGACTGAGCCTGCCCAGGACCCTTGGGTAAAGGTCTGACCACCAGGCACCTAGCTATGAACCCTTCACTCAAGGTCACGGTCCTGTTATCCATATTTAAAGTGAGGTATCTTGGTTTGTTTTGTTCCCTCCTCATCAAAAGGATCCAATTGAGGTGGTTCAAGCATCTGTCTAGAGGCCTCCCAGTTAAGCTGCTTCAAAATGTCCTAGGATGTAGGTGTAGGAATGGATTGATTTCCCAAAATGGCATTGTGTTAATATTCGGCACATGCATACTTGGTAGATTTTAATAAAGTATATATTGTAATTTTATTAAGAACAACTTCATGTTTGGCTTCTAAAAATTTCCTAAACAATATTCCTTGTGGTAGTTTGGAGCAATGGAAATCTGGAATATTTGTATCTTTGCAGGTTATAACATGATCCACTTCACACCGCTCCAGACACTGGGTGAGTCACGCTCCTGCTATTCTCTGGCCGATCAGCTGGAGCTGAACCCCGAGTTCTCTCCTTCGGGCAGGAACTATGACTGGAGTGATGTAGGAAACCTGGTGGAGAAGATGAAGAGCGAGTGGAACATGCTTTGCATTACTGATGTTGTTTACAACCATACAGGTGTGTGTGTGTGTGTGTGTGTGTGTGTGTGTGTTTTATGGCCTGTTACATGAAAAGCTCATGCTGGCATTTCTATTCATATAGATAGATTCGTGACATGTTTACTGATACTGGTATTAATTTTGTAAACGAATGTGTTAGTTGTGTGCTGTACTGATGGGCATCGTCTTTTCTCACCCAAATTTCTCATAGTAAGGAGAAATACAGTGTTGAAGTAGTGGAGATGGCGACCGTTAAAATCAAAGTATCAGAATGCAGTGTGTTAGGCTTGGCAAGGATAGTGAGTGACCTGAAATAACGAGTGTGATGGTGTTGACGGCGGGATCAGCATGAAAGGTTAAGCTCAGGAATCTGATCCGTTTGAGCAATGTATACAGATGAGGAGGTGAGGCAGCTGGACTGAGTTAAGGACTAAAATAAAGTTGCATTACTCTCTTTAGGTAGAAGTGAAAAAAGGGCTAATTTCTGGCACTGATATCAGCAGCGAATCCAACTAGCTGGGTGGTGAAGGAGATTATGAGCCAAAACAAAAATAGGCCAATATTACAGTGAAAGAGGTAAAAGAAGAACTGGACAAATTGCTGTACCTTTAACAATTAGTTGTGAAGTATAGCTATGGAATAGTTTTGTGTGTGTGTGTTTTGCAAATCTTGCATACTGTACTGTTTCATCAGACTGCAACCTTTCACAAACAGCAGTGTTGTCATGTTCCGCCTTATAGTCTCTATCTCTCTCTCTATCTTTATTTGTATTTATACTAGTACATAGTAAATAACAACAAAAATATCACAGCACAAATTAATTTAACGAATAAGAAGCTATGCAGATATTAAGCAGTAGCAAATATTTATAAGCATCATGAGATATAAATGGACCAGATTTACTAAACATGACAAAGTAGCATGAGGGCATAATTTAAAAGACATGGGAGTGACAGGTCTATGGGTGATCTACAGCAGTGCACAAATTAATGAACATAGACGCAGTCAGTTATTGTATTAGTGTAATTTAGTGTAGGCACGTGTCACAAACAGGTACAAAATAAAATGCCTTGACAGTGGATGTGTTTCATTCATTCAGTCATTTTCCTAACCACTTACTACTAGGGTCGTGGGGAGGCTGGAGCCTATCTCATCCAACACTGAGCAAAGGCGTGATGTACCCCGAGCAGCTCACCAGACCATCTTCCTCTGGCATTCCAAATAAATCAACATGCATGGAGAAAAAATTCTCCTTCTACCAGACGCTTTATAATTTTTGTTCCTCAATCCTGAGTGTGATGTGAGACTTTTGCAAGCACATAAAGGATATTTTGAAGAGAAGATATTAATCTAAGCACCTAATCAGTGTGCTAGCAGACTTATGCACTTGTTCAATGTCTCTCCTCTCATCCTTTCCACATTTTCTGTATTAAAAATGGCACAATGTGCAGTAAATTGACTACCGCACACCTCAGTTATTCATTTTGTGTAATTTATTTTAATACTCACAGGAGCACAATGTGTGATCTAAAAAGGAATCGGTTACAAATGTACATGCAATCAAGCCAAACATGAAAATAACTTTGTCCAAGCCTTTTCACTGATAAATTTTCCGGACACATTTTTAGTTAATTCTTACAGTAGTTTTTTTTTCCCAGATATGAGGATTTGTCACTGAACTTTGAGGCCACAGAACCCACATGTTCCTCAGTATTAGATTTTAAACATTTTTATATGTTTTTTATTCCCGTAATTCCCCAGTAACTTTTTATGTGTGCAAGAAGTAGTACAAGCTTTAACACATCAGCCTTTTACTCTTAAAGTACCCCCTAAATTAGAGTTCACTGTGACTGAAAGGTCACGGTACGTAAATGATACACTGCAGCATATCACAGAAACTTGTATGCTGAGTTCAGCTCCAAAAATACCTCAGGCTTGTCGCGGTGGGACCGTTACTGAAACACCCCCTGTCTCTGAAAGCCTATGAACTTTGGCAGCTTTGCTGTTTGGTGGATCTCCAAATGAGGCCTCATCCTGGGCTTCAGAACAATCTGTGTCATTCTTCCTTTACTTCACCCAGTAATCTTTATGAAGTTATCATTGTTTAAGTTAGAGCAGTGTGGAGTGTGAATTCTTAAGTATTCATGTGTTTAAAGGTGGCACTGCTCTGATAGGAAAAGCACACTTTGTGAATAAGAGTAGCTCTTATTGATGATTCAACCAGTAACACTAATAATAATCATGTGTTTTTTTTTGGTTGAAAGGCAGGATTAAACAAAAACACACACAAACACACACACACATACAGCATTTAGAGCACTTAAATGTCACAGTGTGAGAAACTTTATCTTCACCTCCAACTAAATGTCACATTGCCGAGGAGAAGGAAAGTGTGTGTGTGTGTGTGTGTGTGTTTTTGCTGTCTTAGCTATTGTACCTGCACCCACTGACCCCAACCATACACTGTATTTCTTTCTTTCTTTCTTTCTTTCTTTCTTTCTTTCTTTCTTTCTTTCTTTCTTTCCTTCTTTCTTTCTTTCTTTCTTATGCATATACATTATTGTAACACAGCAGTTTTCTTTATGAAGTTTATTCTTCTTTGACTTACACAGAGACAATCTTTAGGTTCAGTAATAATAGTATATATTTATATACATAATATTTATATTTATATACAAATAAAAACTAAAATATGTAATATTCATTTAATATATTTATATAAGCTAATGTTTGATTTTGCATATATATCACTGCATCAAAAATGTGATATGTATTGTATATGCTTAGATGACAACTTTCAACAGAACGGGGAACAAATTCCCATGATCGTCTGCATTTTATTTGCTTTGTGTAGCTGCGAGCAGTGTGTGGATCCAGAAACACCCCGAGTGTGGCTATAACCTGGTGAACTCACCGCACCTGAGGCCTGCGTGGGTGCTGGACAGAGCGCTGTGGCACATCACTTGTGATATTGCTGACGGTAAATACACCGAGCGTGGAATTCCGGCCCTCATACGCAACGAGCAACACCTCAATGTGAGTGTGTGAGTGTGTGTGTGTGTGTGTGTGTGTGGGTGTGTGTGTGTGTGTGTGTGTGTGTGTGTGTGTGTGTACACATGTATTTACTGAGGCAGGAATTTTGTGGTTTTATCTGTCTTTTTTAGGCCATCCGTGGGATCTTCTGGCAGGATGTGTTTCCTAAGATTAAACTGTGGGAGTTCTTCCAGGTCAAAGTTGAGCCAATAGTGGAGCAGTTTAGAACTTTACTCCAAACTGGTAAGTTTGTAAAAAAAAAAAAAAAGTAAAGAAGAAGACGAAACAATTTTTCAAGCAGTTACTTGTCTGCGGTAGGACTGGGGGCAATATGATCTGTAATATTGCTATCATAATCAATTAACTCACTTTTTTAAAAAAGATATTTTGGATTTTCTGACTTAATATATGTATAATAAAATAACACATATTAATTTATATTATAGTGTATTATATATATTAATATGTTACTTTATTATATATATTAATGTTATTTTATTATATGTTAATATGTATAATAAAATAACCCATATTAATATAGATCATTATAAATGTGTTTAAAAAATGTATTGATTGAAATTGGCATTATTGCAATATTACACCCTGAACGCCCTGCCAATCCAAATAGAAAGTTTTTTTTATAAAATCAGATAAGAAAATTCTATGTACAATTTTTCTTCTAAATTTTTTTGGTGGAAAAGGGTTCACAGTAAACACACTTTTACTCTGCCACCCCAGCCAGATAATTGATTTAAAAAAAGAGAAATTAAAAAATAAGGAAGAAAAAAAAGGAAAAAAAAAAGGAAAAAATAAGGAAAAAATGACTACAATAGAACCCCAATAGAAGTTGTAGAAGAATGCCTGAAATTCTTAAGCTGTGCTCACTTTGAAAACAACCATGTGTGCAGGGGTCAAACCTGACAGAAGTAAAATAGATGGCAAGAAGCAGATCAGGATCATCCAGGACCCTCAGTACAGACGTTTCGGAAGCTCAGTGGACTTAAATTTAGCCTTGGAGTTTTTTGTGCCCAACGGGAACAGTCCAGGAGCCATAGAAGACTGCTGTAACTGGTTCAGGAAGAGGCTGGAGGAGCTAAATGGAGAACAGTATCGAGAAATCAACTACCATCAGGAACAGGTCAGAGCTGCTACTGTTAGACCAGATCTTTTTTGTGTGTGTATTCTTTATCAATACTGTAATAAAGCCTAAATATTTTATTAAAGAAATAATGTATACAATACCATGCATTATATGCACTTTTTAAAAAAATATTATTTTGCACTAAATCACATTTTCTCAGTTTTGTCTTTAACCCAGATGTGATCAGTTCCCTGTGACATGTGTTTGTTTTTCACTGAAGCTGTGAGGCTAATATAGCTAATGAATAATGGAAGTGTAGTTCACTCAGCACTGCTAAGCTACATGCTCTCTCTCTCTCTCTCTTTTTATCATCATCAACTACACAAGCAGATCTTCCTACGGTCTGTGAGGAACCAAGCTAAGGAAAAAGAATTTTGCAAAATGGCTGAAGTCTTAATGTTCACGCATTCAGGAGTGGTGTTTTGTTCAAGTCGGTGTGTCGTAAACCTTATAAAAACATATGTATGACATCAAGGGCGGCACAATGGCATAGTGGTTAGCACGTCCGCCTTACAGCAAGAAGGTTTGAATCCAGGGTTTCCTCCCATAAAGACATGCAAATTAGGCTAATTGGCTGTGTGAGTGTGTGAGTGTGTGTGTGTGTGTGTGTGTGTTGGCCCTGTGAAGGCCTGGCGAGCTGTTCAGGGTGTACTCCGCCTTCGCCGAGTATTGGCTAAAGTGGGCTCCAGCACGCCCGTGACCCTAAGTATAATTAAGTGGTTTGACAGGTGAGTGAGTGTATGACATCATTGACAAGTTGAAAGTGGTTTGAGGTGTTTGTTTATAAAGAGCATTTTGTTTAAGTCTGACCTCTGTTGCGTATTAGCTGAATGTGCAATGTAGCATCAGTGCAAGACTAGTAATAATTAAGTAGTAATTAACATGCCCTAGGTGGGGAACTGTTTTTGAGCTATTGTTAATGCAATAAAAAAGCCTTAACTTTAAGTAAGATATCTGTACATTAGTCTGTGTGCACTAACTGTACATATTACAGCACAAAGCTAATTAAGGAAAATTACAAACAGATGTAGGTGTGAAATTCAGTAAATGCATTTAAAATAAGTTTCATACTCAGAAAATTTATGTGATAAAAGATAATAGGCTTTTTTTAAGTACTTAAAAAAGTGAGTTACTTATAACTTTTATCTTTATGAAAAATTTATCTCTACAGGCTACCAACTGTTCCATCGGTACAGTGTCTTATGAGCGCCTGGCAAACCACGGCCCCAAACTCGGCCCCATCACCCGAAAACATCCACTGGTTACAAGGTAACCTCGTCATACAATTCTGAAACCCATTTCACACTGAAACTGTACTTTAGCAAAGCACCTCAGATGAGATAATATCTACAATTAGTATCTGCCTCTTGTGCTGGAAGACATTTTCACCAAAATTTTTCAACACAGAATTTAAGGCAACCATATAAAGACATGAAACACGAAGTTTCTGCAGTTTAGTGCTATCCAATTCCCAAGGTGAAGGTTTCAACCCCCCCTTCCTTTAGTTACAATCCAACTGAGGGCATTCGAAATGTAAGGATAGTCTTTTGTTTCCTTTCTGTCTTCAAAAAAATCATGTGCAAGCTGTCACAGGAACTCCTAGTTACATTACTAGTGAACAACAACAAGGGATGAGAAGTGAAAGGGTGATACAGCAAGTATCTCTCAGAGCAGCAAATGCTGATGGATGTATCGAATTTTGGGTTTTTTAGGGTTCATAGAAGGTTGCAAACTAGTTTGCTAACAGTTTTTCTGTCATTACAACCAAATACTGCAAGGCCATTGCAATATTGTACCAGAATAATAAACATTTTCAGTGGGCCAGCACAGTGGCGTAGTGTTTAGCACTTCTACCTCACAAGAGTATGCGTAATTAATTTGTAAATTGCCGAAGAAACCTGAAAAATCCAATTTGCACACTGTCCAGCATCTTCTTATTAAAAGAGGATCTGACACTTTGTTAATGCATGCAAGGCAAAGTTGCATGAGTGCATGTCTGCATCCAAACTGCTGTCATTTTCACAGTAGTCTTCTAAACACCTCTCTGCTTACATCAGCAGTCTTATCTTATTGTGGTCTGATCACTGTAGGTGTATAGAACCCTATTGTTTCCGATCTGTTTATTATTATTTTTTCTTTGTTTTAATTTGTGTGGTCAGGTACTTCACGTTCCCATTTAAGGCCACGTCTCTAGAGCAGGATTTTTTGCTCATGGATCAACCGGACAAAGCATGCCACTTCCTAGCTCACAATGGCTGGGTGATGGGCGATGATCCGCTGAGGAACTTTGCAGAACCAGGTCAGAACTGAATCAAACTGGAAACCAGGTTTACATCTTAGCTCTTCAGGAGCTTTAAACCAGCTGCTTGTTTAAATCTCTTGGATTATTTTTGATTGTTGACAACTAGCCATTTTGTGTACTGGCTGATTTAATTTAGTGATGTCAGGTACAGTACAGTGCAAAGTCTTAAACACATGAAAGAAAATGTTGTACAGCAAACATGATTTAAAAATAATAAAAATTACTTTTTTTCTGTATTTGAAACAGAAAACAGTCTCTGGTTTAATTTTTGTAGATATATAAGGATTTAAGCTGTTGGTGTTACTGAGCATCAGGCAGAACCAGCTACAGGTCTTTTGGAGGTTTTGAAGATTATTTTTGTATCAAAACCCAGCAGGCTTCATTAATACTATTTGATACTTTTTGTCTAAAAAGTAAGCTCATGAATAATGTAATTTGCTGCTTTTATTACTGACATGCAAACATTTTTCAACTTATATTTAAGTTTTTTTGTAAAACGTAGAATATTTTGTATTTTGTTTGCAGATGTTTGCACAGTACTTGTATCCTATGTACAAATCACAATTAGCATCATCCGATACCCAATTAGCTCCACCCTCATACCCTGAGCATCTATAAACAAAACTGATTGAAACTAAAATTTTTATGTTTTTGTCTGCACGTACCATTTTTCCCAGTGTTAAGGTGATACTTTCCCATGAATTGTCTCAAAGCTGCCCTTCTGCTTTATTCCAGGCTCTAACGTGTATATCAGACGCGAGCTGATCTGTTGGGGAGACAGCGTGAAGCTTCGGTATGGCAGTAAGCCTGAGGACTGTCCGTATCTATGGGCACACATGCAGAAATATACAGAGATCACGGCTACATACTTCACCGGAGTTCGTCTCGACAACTGCCATTCCACACCTCTGCATGTAGCCGAGGTACACACAGAAGACTTATCCATGAGATAAATACACAGGGCCAGATCAGAAACTTGAATGCCATTCTCTAAATTCAGTTTTATTTGTGTAGTGCTTTTAACAATGGACATTGTTGCAGAGCAGCTTTATAGGATATATAGATCCAGTTATGAATTAAAAACATTAATTTATCCATGGGGCGGCACAGTGACATAGTGGTTGGCATGTTCGCCTCACAGGAAGAAAGTCCTGGGTTCAAGTCTGGGGCTTGGCGAGGGCGTTTCTGTATGGAGTTTGCATGTTGCTTGCGTGGGATTCCTCCGGGTAATCCAGTTTCCTCGTAATTGGCTGCTCCAAATTACCCCAGGTGTGAGTCTGAAGGATTGTGTGTGTTGGCGCTGCAATGGATTGGCGATCTCTTCAGGGTGTACCCTGTCTTCGCCCAGAGTTGGCCGAGATAGGCTCCAGCTTCCCCGCGATTCTAGTAGGATTAATTGGGTCAGGAAATTAATAAAGGAATAAATTTAGACATTTTTCTGTATTCATATATCCTATACATCGGTTTATGAAGAAGCCAGTGGCAATGGTGGCTAGGTGCCAAATATTATTGCAGTCATTTATTAAAAAAATATACTTGGTGCAGCCAATCCAGAGAAATTATGTTATAATCATCCTAACACAAAATCAGGTTCGAAGAAAATTGGTTGTAAACATTGATGTGTAAATCGAAATTAATGCACCTTTATTTGCTATACAAACTCGTATTTGTATGTTGTTTTACAGTATAATTACTGTAAACTACAGTATAATTACCTTACATTATTATGGTGACAGGTACAGTATAGATTATGATTTTCTGACAAAATAATATTTAAAAAATAATAATAATTTAATGCATTCTTATTCCATATCAGTGTATCTCAGAAGGAACATTTGCTACACTGGACTTGATTTGTTGTGATGCCCCATATTTAGTTGAAAGTAATTCTGAAGTAATTTTGGATTGATTTAAATATCCTCCATTTTCAACTCTTTTCCACAAGCACTCATTTCCCCATTAGGACAATGGTTTTAAGCTGTAGCCATAGACACTACATAGTGCACCGTATCTCTTAACTGATATGTTGACTTACATGTATTATTATAAATAGTAGGAGCCTTTATTTCTATATTTATTCATTAAAACATAATTTTTATTTCTGGGTCATTTACCAAAAAACTGTTATAACTACAAATAAAACTACATATAAAGAAGTGTTTTAGTCGGTGACTGAGGTTTATCACTCTGCAGGCAATGCTGTGTGCGGCCCGGGCTGTCAGGCCCGATCTGTATGTCATAGCTGAGCTCTTTACAGGCAGCGAACTGCTTGACAATGTGTTTGTAAATCGGCTGGGAATAATCAGTCTCATCCGAGGTACTGCGGGTGTGTGTGTGGGTGTGCGTGCATGTGTGCATGTATTCTTGTCCTAACAGTCTTTTTGTATTTTTTGTCTCTTCTCTCTCTGCTTCACTTCCACCTATTTCTGCTGGTCCTTTATTTCTCATGTCCTCTTTCTTGACTGTCCATCTATAAACACTGACACCATTTCACTTGTTTTTCACACTGTCTCCTCCCATTCATGTCCTTATTGTCACATCAACTGTTCCTGCTCCCCCCTTTTTTCATTTGTTACTTACTCCTTTCTACAACACTCCTTCATTCCTTCCTATTTTTTCTAGCTCTCCCCCTACTTTCTCTTACTTTTTCTGACTGTCCCCTCACTCTTTTTTCTCTCCATTTTTCTTATTTCCTCTCTTCATTACCTTTCACCACCACCACCTCTCTCTCTCTCTCTCTCTCTCTCTCTCTCGCTCTCTCTCTCTCGCTCTCTCTGCCTCTGCTATTTTCTAACACTTTGCCATGCGGTGGATTAGTTCATGTTGACTGCAGCACGCTCCATCAGACCTGACCTGTATGTGGTGGCTGAGCTCTTCACAGGCAGCGAGGAGCTCGACAATGTGTTTGTCACTAGACTAGGCATCTCCTCTCTTATCAGAGGTATAACTTTTAACATTAATCAATCCTGTATAATTGTTTATTGTTATAAGGAAATGTAAATTATTATGTTTGTAGTTAATAGGTAAAGACAATTATTTTAAGTAGTATTTTTTTTAAATCCTAACTTATATATAAACCAGAAAATAATTCCGACAAGTGTACTGTATGGCTAATAAACAAAAACACTGAAAATACCAATTTTCCAGAAAAATTAAAAATTTTTATTTTTTTTACTTTTGCATAGCATGAAAGAACTTCAAACCATATGGAATGGTTTAGCAAGTGAAGAAATAAAAAATATGAGAACACTATGCCTGAAAGGTTAAATGCTGTAATCAAAGTAAAGGGTGGCCGCAAAAAATATTGACTATTTTTTTTTTTTTTTTTTTTTTTTTTTTTTTTTTTAAAAAA
>JAQMYF010000001.1:42935579-42952890 GCA_030014195.1 Neosilurus mollespiculum
ATTTTCATCAAGAGTAGGCTGCATAGCCGTCAGCGTGTTTCTGCCCTGCGATGGCCTGGCGAGCTGTACAGGGTGTACTCTGACTAGGATTAAGTGGTTCAGAAAATGAATAAATGTAAACACGATATATACATATATATATATATATATATATATTATAGCTTTACATATATATATATATATATATATATATATAAACTTGCTTTCTAATTCTGACATCATAGTTATTAACACAGCCTTGTTAAATACTATAATGTCACAAAAAGAAAGCTCCAGCACTCAGCTGGCCTGTAATAAATGACCACTCATTCCCACAGACTAAAGGAAATAGACAGCGTTTTTTTTTTTACCAAGTGTGGTAAATGAAAATATGCTGACAGAGGAACTCAATTTCCCATGAGGCCCTACTTCCTGTTTTTTCCCTCGCGCAATGGCTGACGGTCCATCGGAGGATTTTAGCTTTGAGCAGTTGACAGGAGCAGAGCGCTCTCCTCTCCGGCGCAGTGAAATAACAGTCAGTGTGTGTGCTTCAGCCATGGCGGCCACCGGAGGAGGGAAAATCAGAACAAGACGATATCACATTGTTGCTAAACCTTATGCGAAGGGCAAACAGGTAAATAAGAGCACAGTGCTTCCGGGTAGGGTGCAGTTGTTTGGAGTTGGCTTAAACATGGAGTGTTTTTGTCTGGGTTTCTCTGCGGAGACATTTTGCGGCCTAGTCTTTTTTTTGCGGCCTGAGAGCTGCTCGGATCGTTAGCGAGCTGGTTCACAGGTCAGGTAACCCTCGGCTCTTTTGTCACCAACTCTAGGAAGGTTATCCATAAAAATATATAATATAAAAAGCTGACTAAGAGAAAGAAGCAGCACCCTGGGACTATATTCCTGACGTATGGACTGTGAGGTGTGTAGGTTAGGTCGCTAGCCGTTAAGCTAACTAACTATTCCGAACACGTTCGGTACAACTGCACTAACGGCTAACGCTGAAGTTTCTATAGAAACACTCACGGTTTTGTTTTGGATACAGCAAAACATACACGGTTATTAGTGTGTGGATATTAACCTGTCTGCGGCTGAAGTTGTGGAGAAAGCCTCAGCATTAGTGGGTGAGTTAGTATGTTGAGTTAGCCGCTTCAGTGCTCCGGTTTGGAAGGCGGCCAGGCCAAGACACATGGGCACCTGAACAGCTCCAGCACTGAGCTTTAGCGTTAGCCTGCTAGTTAGCACTTTGTGCTGGCTGTTTCTCTCCCGCGTCTTTACTTAGAGGGACAACAGGACGGCATGTAGTCGGGTTCAAGGCGGAATAGAGGAAACCAGCCGTTCACTGTGTTTAAAAAGAGAGACTGGGGGGGGGGTCATGGATGTGTGCGTGCTGTGGCGTGTTTTCAGCCTCCTTTAACCCTAATACAGACAGGCGCCGCACACACAATGCTCCACATGGACACGGTGCTGAGGTCCTTCAGGGGAAAAGTCGCCCCAATCAGATCAAGCGTGCTCAAGAAGTCGGCTGGTGACGTCACTGCCTAGTTAGATTTGGTTCAGATTATATATTGGGGTAAATGTCAAGTTTTCGCTTTTAGACTGTAATGGAGTACAGTTGTGTCTTATCGAAATAGAGGATCTTAGGCTGTGCTTGTTTCTTGAGTAAATAAATCATTCTGGTCAGTAAAGTTCTGCAGTGCTACAAAATTACTGTAGATTCTATAAAGCACAAACTGAAAAAAGAGGGGTTGCTTTTAAATATGATCAGTAATTGAGTGTAAAATGAAGTGTTAAGATGGTGGTGTTGAACAGCGGTGATCAGTGATCAATCATTGTGTGTGGCGGTGATCAGCAATCAGTCGTTGGTGAATGCTGGCGATCAGTCGTGGTGAATGGGGGCGATCGGTGATCAGTCGTACTGTGTAATGGGGATCATTAATCGTTTGGAGTGAATGGCGGTAATCAGTGTTCAGTCGTGGTGAACGATAGGGATTAGTAATCATTCGTAGTGGTTGGCCGTGGTTTAGTGATCAGTCAATCAAGATTATTTGTCATACAGGTAATGATGGAACATCACAACTGGCAATTAAATTCTTGGGCTCAGAGACCCCTTAATATTGCACATAAAACAAATACTGCATATTAGGAAAAGAGAATATAAAGTAAAAAAATAAAAACTATATAATAAAGATATAAACTAAAAGAAGTTGTGTGTGTGTGTATATGTATATATATATATATATATATATATATATATATATATATATATATATATATATATATGTGTGTGTATGTATGTATGTATGTGTGTGTGTGTGTGTGTGTGTGATAAATAGAAAATACTGATGTGGCTGTAGTGCACAGGTAATGGTGTGTGTATCTAGAGTGTGTACAGTGAGTGTGCAAATAATTGTGTACAATTTGTCCAGTATATCATTACCCTGATGGCTTGTGGGTAGAAACTGTCCCTGGATGTGCTGGTGCGAGTCTGGATGCTCCTGTACCGTCTGCCTGACGGCAGGAGTGTGAAGAGAGTGTGGCTGGGATGAGAGAGGATCCGCTGGGCCTTCCCCCTACAGCGCTGTGTGTAGAGGTCCTGGATGGCTGGCGGTTCAGACCTGGTGATGCGTTGTGCAAAAAAAATTGCCGTGTTGCCAGAAAAGTTAAAAATAGCGCTAACAAAATGAAATTGAGGAGGACGCCGCGCGACAACGACCATGCTCAACGGCGCTATCTGACCTCTCATCTGATCAGTACTAGTGGGTCGCTGTGATTTAGTTATCAGTCCTAGTCTAGTCTAATTAAGTCATGTTAAGTCAATTTAAGGAGTTTAAAGAGGTGCCAGATTTAGCTACGTGGACAAGGACAGTGTATCACATTGATAAAAAAAAACTACATGTTGAAGGTGCTGCAAGGATGAAATTATCAGAATTATAAACCTTCAGTAACATGCAATGTTTCATTGTGTTAAAATTCACGACCTGTTGGTAATCTCATTTATTTGCGTAGCGTACATAGTAGTTTGTGTTAAAGTAGCTAGCAATTAGAGGCCGTATCGAACTGTTTGTACTCATATGACCGTTACAATATAGTTAAATATTTAACTCTGTTCTCCAAATCAATTAAGCCCATTACTGCAATTTAGCACAAAACATTCTTTAATTTCTTAGGTTGCATATCTCAGGTATATCTTTACAAAGTTTCTATACCAGTGATGTACAGCAGTCCTAAACTGTTTACAGTTTGCACATCAGGAGCATTGCATGACTTCAGACCTGAATCCAAACACATTGTATTTCAAAACACATTTCAGGTGTATATTTTTTTTTATTATTTTTTTTTTATTTTTATTTTTTTTACTCACAACAATATTATATAAGATTTTTTAAAAATAAAAATTATTTTGAAAGTCCAGATTTTTATGACAGTTCAATTTTAGGTAAATAATCCAGATGAAAAAAATATGCATGCAATGATATTAAATATAAAATTAAAACATTCAAGAAATTTTGAGTGCAAACTTTCAAGTGCTTTTACAAAAAACGTCTTGAATTACACTTTTGTATAAAAGATATCGACAAAAATAAATTTTGTCATGGATATGTTTTGCATAACGGTGTGCAAAACCAGGTGCAGGGTGTCACTAAACTATCATGATTTTAGGTATTTAGGTATAATAGGTATTTTTGTGATGCAGGATACAGACAGACTGCTCCGTGCGGCTCTGTGCTTTAGAGAACACACACGATTTTCATCTGTTACCTGTTTAAAAGTTAAAAACCCTCTGAATGAGTACTCTTCGGTTTCATAACTGTTGTGTTCGATGTTATCCAATTTTTTTTAGGTTGTATTCTTATTTCTTTTCAAGTCGATGACCGAGAGTTTTTTATTTTGCCAGGAATAAAAATGCACTTCACTGCCCACACAGCCAAAAATGCTAATCACAGAATCCTCATGTCTTTAGTATAAAGTACTTTTGGGAAACAAAATGTGTTTTCCAATGTTTCTGCATTTTGAGAATGTGGCTTAAAATGCAAACATTTTGGCCCTGTTTCTTTCCCATTCAGAAATTATGACGCTAGTGATTCAAAGTTTTAAATCATTTTCTCCAGAAAAATTGGTAGAAGCATTGGAAAGCTTTTTTGTTTTTTCAAAAATGGTGATGGCCTGAGCCTGTTATCGGCATATCCCTAACCGTAATAAACGGAAGATCTGGCCACCTGTCATTAGTGATAAGTTTAGCATGAGTTGCAATTGCTTACCTTGTTTCTGTAGTGACATACTTACTAATAGTATATGTGTTTATATCCTAGTACTGGATTAGCCAGTCAGAATGCACAGTAGCTCATATCCAGAGGGCATGGATAGAATATATATCTAGGGAGGTAGATAACAGATTAACAGAAAATGATCATCACATCGACTGCTGCTTCAAATGAACAGCCATCATAATATATTAAAGCATATTGTGATTTATAACAGTTTCGTATTATACTGTTGGTGCTTGGTCCTGTTACTTCATACTTCCCTTTAGAGATTCAGTGAGGTGTTTATGCAATATTGTGTAAGATTTTTTGCAACGCTGAAACAAGATGTCTTAAAAATAGGAAATATAATAGACCAGATCTAAATAACCGTAAATGAAGAAGTCTTAAAGTACCACATATTGTGTAAAAAATAAAAAATAAAAATACCCATCTGGGACAAAATGATGACCAAATTATAAAAATACAATGCATGCTAATTCATATATGTTTTTGTATGTTTAAAACTGTTCCTAGAACTATGATCTCACACTGAATAAATCTCTGCACATGCACGCTTTTAATGTAATAATACAATTAGTTGGTAAATAATTGGTTGCTCACTTTGTCACAATAAATTTGATTAATTGATTACTTGCAGGTTATTGAGTAGGTCCTTGTACTTTTTAATCTGTTTCCCCTGAAATAGCACATCTGGAAGTGTTCCTTTTCTTTTATACTAAAGTGGCTTACAGGCAACTATTTAAATATTTTTTTAAATAAATAATGACCCATACTTATCACACTTTGCTGTTTTTTTTCCCCTCCATCGATCTTTCACATTGAAGGTGCATTAAGTAAGATTTGTGGAAAAATAGATCACTAATGGTTAAATGGGTTGAAATTGGGGTTGGTAACTTTTTAGCTGTATATACATTCATTAAAATGGTCTTCGCACCTCGATATAGCGGTCAGTAACTTGAGATCTGTTCAGGTAAGGTCAGAAAAAATTTTCATTGGTTTCCACAGTAATCCTATAAAAACGCTGACCAATCACTATCTCGTGGTCTGCTGGGAAATTAGCCATGCAAAGGCTTCCATATCTGTTTAATTTAATTCAGTCGTATTTGTGTAGCATATTTCAGTTGTCGTAAAGCACAGTAAAACAAATTTGGTAAAGAATTAAAACGTCAATTTGTTGAATGATTTTAAACTTTTCACTATAAATATTATACATCACTAATGAGCAGGTCTGTGTCTCCTTGCTTGTGGCGCATTGAGGGGGTGTGGCTTTGGATCTCAGAGGGCAGGGAAAGGGTTTAGCCAGAGCCCTGAATAGATGCTAGATTTAAATTTTGTTAGCTTTTCAGATTACCAACCCTGGCTTTAAGTTTTTAATGGTGCTTTTTTCCGCTTATTAAACCGGCATTCATTTCTGCAAGTGCCTGTGAAGCTCCACCCCTCAAATCTTTGGAGGTTTAACTAGTTAGCGTCAATGAGGTAAATCTTGGAATCACCTTGTCACATGGACATTCAACTCGTTGAAAGTCAACTTACTGCTTGTAATGATTAATAAGGATGTGACTGGGTGTCTGTTTATAAAATGAATAACAGTTCCAATCCAGTCATAAATTAACCTATAGATAATTCTTTGAAACGGTGGCTTAAGTGGCCTCTAATAAATAATTTGTACATGATTTGCCACATTGTTTTTTTTTTTTTTTTTTTTTTGTGGGAACAGAATATTACTTGCCATTTTACTTTTAAATGACTTACTCAGAAGGTGTGTCTAAATTTTAAAGTAATGAACTTTACCCCTGAAGACTTGTTGTTTTTAGCCATGAAGTTTTGCAGCGTTGTTTGAACACCTCAGTGACCTTGTGCATACACATTAAACTGCATGTGGGCTGTTTCATGGTCGGAGTTGTCTTTTTAAAATTATAAAAAGGACCCCTTTAAGTAGGCACTTGTGTACTTTATGACTGTCTCTTGTTTATTGTTGTATAGAGGAAGAGTAGTCCCAGCTACATTAGTGAAATCTTCTCAATTTCGATAAATAGTGTTATCAGTGGAAAATATTGCTCACATTTTGAGCAAGTACAAAATTCAATTCTCTCCATTGTTTAAAAAAAAAAGGTAGCTTTTACCTGATAAAATTCTGAACGGCACTCCTAATTAATAACTAACTTTTACTTTTGGAGGGGTATTTTCATACAATCTAGAAAGATGTTCTGCTGCCTGTAAGCTCTATTTATAATCTAAGTGGCTTTGTCAGGATCCTTTGTCCGTCAAAAATGTCTTCTCCGGAAGGTAGACATTACATGTGGAGGACAGAAGTGCTTTTCTCAGATGTTAATTGCTTTTTTCTAAAGCACCATAGTACTGTACAGCTTGCTGAAAAATATAATTGGGATTGGATGTGAAATACTATCTGTACAGAATTCCACATCATCTTTATAAGCATGTCCTTCAAAAAGTGTCTTCTCCGGAAAACCACAGTGATTGTCACTGATTCTGGTGTTACTGCAGTTAATAATATATACGATTAATGTTGCATGAAACCTGCTCAAATAATGTGTTTAATGAGCTTTTATTCTTAATTCTGTGAATTCGTTACAATTATGATACACTACAAGCTGATGTACTGATTCTCGAGACCCTGTACCTGTTATACTTTCACCCAGTGTACTTTAGGCACCATTAGACCTGTAGCTCTGATACTTTACACAAAATATTCTAATCTCATAAGGTGTTGACTGCTAACAAGAAACCACAAAAAGCTACTGTGAACCCAAAAAGTATACCTTGATTGTGAAACAGCCCATGTAAAAACTAGTACAGCTGATGCCTGTATATGACCTTGTATCAAAATGTGCATATTTCTGGTACATGTACTAGACTTGGACTACGTAGTAGTAGCCTCTGTGTGCAGGACAGTGCAGTTTTAATCTCCAGGCTTTTAGTTTCTCATTCATGGTTGACAGCAGCTGTAAGATGATCTATGCTATGAATCTATAAATGATTATTCATGTAAGTATGCAGCTTTTGTTCTAGACTGATTGATTAGTGTGGCCTTTTCTGAATCAGCAACATGTACGTGTTGTGTAGATTGTGCCCTATTTGAGGGATTCTTAGACATAATGTTAAGGTCACTAACTGGATCAGAACCACCTTGATGGACTCGTATATCAAACATAGCGTAAATAGGATCGTTAACGAATTTCTTTGTTCGTCCGATCTATGCTATTACGTTGATATTACCTACCTTGGCTGACTATGGGTGAGGACGGGTACACCCTGAACAGACTTCCAGTCAAACGCAGGGCCAACTCACATACAACTATTCACACTCACACCTATGAGCAATTTGGAATAGCCAGTTAGCCTAAATGTGCATGTCTCTGGACCATGGGAGGAAACCAAAATACCCAGATGAAACCTTGTTAATCTTGTTTGCCTTGTTTCAAGGTCACTTTGAAATGAAATGACATAGGATCACCAAATTTGTTGGATGGCTTCCCCTTAGGAATGTCTTGGTTGGGATTGTATATGGGTCTCACTTTCAAGGTTATAGCATTCAATTTAGTGAACTTTTCTATATTAGCATATTATGAAAGTCCTTTATCCCTTTTATTAATCTGTTGCCAAAGGCCAAAAAGAGCTTCCTGTATAACCTGTGGTTAGCAAAGTTCAATAGTGATTTATTTGTGGAGAGATTTTCTATATGTTTACCCACTGCGTAGCTGCACACTTGGCTCTGACAGTATAACAAACTGCAGTAAACTCTCGGTACAGGCAGTACTGTACAACTACACATTGCAGAAGCAGCAGTGCCAGTGTGAGATTGCAGCTTTGCAAAATTTAGATCTGATCAGTGTGTGTAGAGTATTTGTAGATGTATGAAAGTCTTTTTTATCGAGCTTCTGAAGAGGCTACAGAGGAGATTTTCTTTTCAGAGTTTATTCCCTGCATTATTGCATTACCTTTACTGACTCCAGTGTTCAGAACAATTTCTGAGCACAGAAATGTTTGGGCAGTACAGCTGAACACTCTGTGTGTGTTTAACATCTCATTCTAGATCAGGGGTCTTCAACTCTGTTTCTGGAGAGCTACCGTCCTGAAGACTTTGGCTCCAACCTGAACTATACATACCTGACCATCTGATTATTGCTGTAAGAAGTGCTCAAGAACTTAAGAGGCGTGTTAGATTTTGGTTGGAGCTAAAACCTACAGGAAGGCAGATCTCCAGGAACAGGTCTGGAGACCCCTGTTCTAGATGTACTCCATTTACTCTAGTCTTAATCCTCCACGCTTTCCATTCGGTTTTGCCTCCAGCCACAACGCGTGAGGTTAGGAACTGACAGGCAAGGAGACCTGAGGGGTGTAGTCAGCGTTCCGATTCATCCCAAAGGTGTTCACTAGGGTTGAGGTCAGGGTTTCTGTGCAGGATACTCATTTTCCTGCCCTCCAAACTTCTTAAATCATACCTTGATGGAGCTTGCTTTTTGGACATGAACATTGCCATGGTGGAACCCTTGGGCCTCTTTGTTCCACTGAAGGGAAAGAAAATTTAGAAGGAAAATTTAAAAAAGCGTTAGAAAAATGCTGTTTCCCCTTACCCGACTGACCCGGCAAAATCGGGCTGACTGAAATGTTTTATTTTTTGGTTTTTTTTTTTTTTTTTTTTTTTTTTTTTTTTTTTTTTGGCATGTGCAAAAACATACAAACTGAACTAACTGTTCATATATCCACCTCGCCTTTTGTCTAACTGATACAAACTGACATCTCGGTTTTGTGAACGATCGGTTTATTTTTTTATGCGTCGAGGCGCCTGCCAGCTGGTTATTTTGTTTACGCCTCGTATTTATTAGTGACTTACAGAATCAGCTAATGAAAATGCGTTTTAGTGTATGGACAGTTGCAACACGATATAATATTGGCTAACTTTGTTTGGACCAATGACATGTAGAGTAATCTAGACTGTGTGCCACCCCGTCTCTCATGGATAACTTCAACTTCTGGCCGTGGCAATAAATAAATAAATAAACAAAAATCCTGGTGTACTTTGTTTATGTTGTGGATTCGTGTAATTTCTGTGCTGAAATTGTTTGATCTTGTTGCACTGCTGGTTGTGAAAATCGTGCAGACTGTCTCAAAGAAGTCTCTTTTCACCGGTTAGTGGTTTTTATTTTTTGTAAAACTGTAGTCGCGCTAATATTTATAGATAATTGCATAGTATTCCAGCCACAGGCGCTTAATACTATAGACTACAGCCAGCTTAAGGAAGTACAGACTGATCTGCACAGCACATAGTGTAGCGAGAAGCGAGCCAAGGTCTGCACTGATGAGATTCTACAAGAGCTAGCAGAGCAGAGGAAGCTGTTTGAAGATATGGGTCGTTTTAAAAGATATTACCATGATTGTGGCGCTTATTTGAGTATTTAAGTCGAATGATGTTTCCCTCTATATAAATCTTTACTCGAGAGTTCAACTAAGCAACATTTACAGTTCACATTTACAAATACATAATAGTTATGATGTTTGGACTTTTGAGTTCTGACATAAATTTATTCATGGTATTTAGGGTATGTATGTCACATATTTGCGAGGGAAGAAAAATGCCGAGCTACCGACCCTATTTTTTCTGAGCACGTTAGGGGAAACGGCGTTTTTTTTATGCCTAATGCTACAGTAGATAAATTATAGGGAATTGAGTGCATCAGTTTGGGGAAGAACCACGTATGGAAGTGATGGCCAGGTGTCCGCATACTTCTGGCTATGGAGGCTATATGCCAATCACTATAATGCAAAGCAGCAAGAATATACCTATTATGTGTATGAATTGGTACTCTAATAAAGGCATCACATTGTATACTTTAAGCTTTGCATGGTGGTGCAGTTCAAACAGTGGCTTATCAATTTATCTAAATAAGAGGCTCCAGGTTCAAAGCACACATTTTCATCAGTGTAGGGTTTCTCCCAAGGTGATTGGAAAGAGGAGTAACCAGTGAGAATTTGTATGACCACAGCTATACAAATGAATCTTGGGTTTACTGCTAACCAGCTGTTATTGTATGGGTGAAACCTATACTGTCTTATTGGTGTTGGCTGCAATGCCATAAGACTTGCACCAAGAAGTATTAAAATATCTATTTTAATTTCAGGGGACTCATTTGCTCCGTGTGTTCACAGTAAAATTGCAGTGCTGGTGGATTCTGGTCCTAGGAGAACAAAAGGCCTCAAAAGCTTGCATAGTGCTTCTGTGCTGTGGCCTCTTTCTCTAAAGAACTGCTGCTCGCTCATTTCCTTACAACCACAGCACTATGTTGTATACACAGGGCTGTGTATTAAGTGCTTAGTTGGCAATTTGTTTCATTATCTAGTAGGGTGACTCATGATTAAGTTCACTTTAGGATGATTTTACTAGTTCTTATGAAAGTATGTTGGCGAGAACCTGAAACATAAGCAAGGGTGAAGTGCTGAGTGTGGTTATCAGGAAATCCCCTTCTGTTTTATTTACTTCTGAAGCCCAGGTTAATTTGAATTCGTTGAAATGTTTGTGTGTTGCTCTTGATCAGATCAACTGTCATGTTCCTATTGGTGCTGTTGATCCTTTTAGACTCTATTTGTGCTGCTGAAATATAGAGTTGTTCATTACAGTGTATGTGGATTTTATTACAGTCTCTCTGCTGGGTGTTGTGATGCTAATATGGTGATGAAACAATATTGCTACATGCTATGTTGCTTTTTTTTTTTAAGGCCAAAAAGTAATTAAAAGCTAGATCCATATAAAACGAAGTGCTGGTCTGTAGTACTTAGGCATTTAAGGCAAAACTCTCAACGACATTACAAACCGCACCTTTAATCCCACGTGCATCAGTAATTGTTTTCTTATTGCCATGTTAACCGATGCTAATCCCTGGGCCTGTCTTTTCCCACAGCAGCCTGGTTTGATCAGCCGAGTAACAGACACAGTAAAGAGCATAGTCCCCTCATGGCTACAGAAATACTTCAAAAACGGTGAGGTGGCTGAAGGAGAAGAGACTCGTGTGCAGGTGGAGCAGAACAATGTACCTACTCCACCCAATGGAAATCAGGACTCTGTACCTCTCCCTGATGGAGGCCACTCCCCAAAACCCAGCACCAGTAATGCAGGTATGGTGTTATAGCCTGTTTTTTAAAAAGGATCTCATTCTCCTTTTTAATGCTGTATGTTTTTTGGCTCCTCTTTCTCCTAGAACCCTCTACAAGCAGATCATCACTGAACTTCCAGGATGTTCTTTCCAGACCTCCCCTCAATCGCTCCCACCTACATTTCTCTTCCCCTGATGGATCCCCTGCACTTGGGGGCACTCTCTTCTCCCAGCCCTCCACATCTACGGCTCCTTTTCCAGCAAGTCCCTTTGCTATAAGCTCAAACTTCTCCCTAGTAAAGGAGATCAAGGACTCCAGCTCTCAGCATGAGGATGACAATATCTCCACCACCAGTGGCTTTTCATCTCGAGCTTCAGATAAAGGTAAGGTGGAGCTTCAGCCGGTGGTGAACGTCTAAAATCAACATGCTACTTTCTCATTATTCAGAATGCTTTGCGTGGATATGGGCTTGTTGTACATAGGATTAACTTCTCTGGTGTTTAGTAGTGTGATGAAGCTCTACACTTTCTGTGTGACATGATCATCTTTTTACAGATGTACCCACCTCAAAGACTGCACCACTCCTTTGGTCCCCAGAGCCAGAACGCACACAGCTGGGATCGCAGCTGGCTCAAACTAGTCTCAAGAAGCCAGCCTTCAACCTGTCCGTCTTCGGCACTTCAACAGTAAGTGGGCTAGATATCCGGGTGATGGACAGGTGCCCATATACATATGGCGTTATGCTGTATGTAGATTTTAATATGTTGTCCAGGAATGGAATGGTGTTACTTTGATTGGTTTGCCCTCTTGGTATAACTAACAGTTATCCGACATAGTTGCGGAATAGTCAAGGGAACTGTTGAATTCAGCGATATCCACAGGTCTTTGGTGAATAATTGTTTCAGTATATACTACTCAGGAACAAAAAGCAAACTAAAATAGTTTATCTTTGCATATTTTTTCCATGACCGAGGCAGGTCAGGTGAGCTTCGAGCAGAACCAATTGTGAGTCAACAAGCGCTGTGTAGGTTTAATGCTGTATTTTATACCTGCTCAGTGTTTTCATATATACTACATAAATAAAAAGAAGGCAAACAAAAACCAGATTAAAAAAAAATAATAATAAATTTCTCCCATTTTCTCTCCTACTTTGGTCATATCCAATTCCCACCCAAGTGTTGCCTTCCCTATCACACAACCCCCACTAACCAGGGAGGGGCGTAAGCATGCACATGCCCCCAGGACATGTGATCTTGCCACTCGCCTCTGTACGAACTTCTGCCATGCGTATTTGGAGGCGACCTAACACACTCTGAGGGAAATCTCTGCCCACCCCATTGTACAAATGAGCTCATAGACGCTCATGATTGACTGGTGGTCGCCGTGAGTGACAGGGAAGTGAGCGTATGCCATCCCTCCCTCCTGTGATAGCTGGGCCAATTAGCTCCCATGAACTCCGGTCACGGATGGCTGCGGCATCAACCTGGATTCGAATCGTTGATCTCCAGGGGAAATAAAAAATTTCCATTTGAAAGCATGAGCCAAGAGACAGCGACAAACTGATTATCTGTCACTTTGATTGATTAAAGGATGTTTTTTTAATTCCCACATCAGATCATGCTGTTCCTGTATAGTATTTTCTACTAGACATTATCCTGGCTTTGAAGGGTGGAGGATAATCAAATCTATTAAAAATGTAAAAATAAATTAAAAATGTTATTTAATTTGCTTTTTTGTTTCCATGTAGCATATACAAAAATAATTATTTGCCTCAGGCTCAGTTGATATGACCGCCTCTGACTATACCTTGATATCCACCTCGCCTTTTGTCAAATAATTATTTTGAGCTTTTTTCAATATTTTTGTCTCTTAGTTAACATTTTCTTGCTGGTGTGTGAACCCTGAACCTGCTAGCAGTCTGTATGCAGTCTTGACAGTGCTATAGAGACTTTGAGGCAGTTACATGCTATATTCATCTTTCTATGCTATTTAACAGTCTGTGATGAACAGTTCAGTGTTGAACTCGACTCGGCTGGGGGACTCTCCCTTCTATCCAGGGAAGACTACATATGGAGGTGCTGCAGCTTCCAAGATGGCTCGTTCACGACCGGGGACACCTTATCAGGTCTGTATACAGGCATTTATAAATGTTCACGCCACACTAGTCAAGAGTCAGTTTGTTAAATCTGATAACATTCGACTGGCAAGATAGCATGCTGTTCACTTGACTGGGGTAAGCATGTGGTGTGCGGTTGGCCAGCTTCTAACGCTGGGTTATTAAGTGTGCTAAATATGAGTGCTGCATTCTGTAGTACTGTACTGGGATAATTTTTGAATAGCCTTGCTCCTAAAACTTCCTGTTGGTAATGAACCCTTAGACATGTTGGATGATAAATGTCCTGTATGGATTCATGTGTGCTCTTTAGGCTCCAGTGAGGAGACACATCAAGGCCAAACCGGCAGGAGCTCAGCCGTGTGGGGTGACCAGCGCCACAGCCAGACGCATCCTGCAGTCGCTAGAGCGCATGTCCAGCCCTCTTGCTGTGAGTGGTCCAGTCCTGTCTAAATGCATGTTGACCTTGTATTGCTTTTCACTGTAGCAGTTCAGATGGATTCAGATCAGGACGTCACCTTTCTTTTTATTTTAGGATGCGAAAAGAATTCCATCAACAGTTTCTTCTCCCTTGTCAACAGTAAGTGAGACGTTGATGTAATTTTGTAAATTCTCAATGTTTAAATGTTTAATTCTCTCACTTAAATTGTTCCCCCTGATGTTTTTTCTCCCAAGTCATTGAATCACACGGATCTAGATGGTAGTAATTTCCCATCTAAGAGGAAAAAAGTAAGTGAATGTTTGTCAGCTGTTATCAAATGTTATGACTTATTTTAGCCAGCTGCATCAACTCTGTTATGTATTTGTTCGTATCCTCAACTCGCACCAAATGTGGAGTAAAACAGCTGTGACAGCTGTCACTGGGTTCCCAACAGTAGTTTATTCACCCACCAGAAGCTAAAAGCTTATAATGTCTGACAGATGTGTGTAGTCCATAATAGTTCAGACACTGCTGAGTAAATGGAACAAGCTTTAGGTTGAACTTGAGTTTTAGTAGTACAAGGAGATGTGGCACTCTGATCAATCTCAGTTGGCCTCCTAATGCAGTGGCTATAGGTGGACTTCAGTATGGTCACGTGACTAGGTGTTGCCCCTGGTTACAACAGCACGTTCCCATACTGGAGGCCACATAAGCAGTTTCACTATGCCAAAGGATGCATGATTACGCAATGGCTCTCTAATTACTTTTCATAGTCTTCCCCTCGCGCAGCAGAGATATCTTCAGAAATTAGCTTTGTGTTACGGAATTGATTCTTACAAACATGTATCACATTCGAGTGCAGGTTGAACACCAAGCAGTCTGAAATGTTCTTGAAAAAAATATTAGTACAAAAAACTTATGTACTAATAAAACTTAGAAAAGGAGCACATTCTAACAGTTGGGACTCCACTCAGTATGGTCTCCACTCATTGTTTCTACTCAGCCAAACTAGATAACAACACAAACCTTCTCATCTGTGCTTTGATTTCAGTATAATTCTTTCTAATTAGATTTTTTATTATTGTGAACAAAACAAGACAAAATATTAGCTTTACATTTGAAATCACCGGTTATAATAAAATGGTCGGAGATCTTGCTGAACCATTTAGCTCTCCTTTTTCTGAGGAGTTCTTCGGCATGCTTACCCTGGCTTTCAATAATTGCCTAAAAAACGGAAAAAACGCTTGTCTCTTTCCTTCTCTGCACGGTTGGAACAACCGATTGCACATTTACTCTACGTTCTACATTCACAGCTTCCACGGGGCAACCAGTATGGCGCTGGCGCAGTGTTTTCTCATTGGCCTCCGGGTTATGACGTGTATTGCGGTAGATCTATTGTCAAGAGAAGATATACCTGTTCACTATCCACAAACTCAGCTAGAGTATTCTATCGGATGATGCTAGTTACACTGAATACCTAGCATGCATGGTTTTGTATGGCTTACCTTTTCTGATTAATGATTGTTCATGGTTTGCTAGCTGGAGCCAGCGGTCCCACCTGTGCAGAAACTGGTGATTCCAGCTGCTGCAGCTGTGTCCGGTAACCGCTCCATATCTTTCCGCCCTTCACTTACTCCAGGATCTACCAACAGAGTGGTGGAAAAGGTCAGCAAGGAGACGGTGAGTGCTGAAATCATCATGGAGCGCTGAGATACCAGCCATCTTTCATTCTCACCTTAATTAGATTTTTAACTGATCTGGTGAAGAGCAACCTTTATATATCATAAAAGCATGTTGACAAAGTTTTTGTTTTTGTTTTAGCCTGTTAGACGGACCCCTCAGCTCCCAGATCCCATTCCAGCTGCAACAGCAAGGTGAGACTTATTTTATAGTTACTATTAAATATTTATAGTGAACAGGGTGGATGCTCTGATAAAAGTATCATTAGATTATTTTCCATGCTTGTTTTTATTCATTTTGCATGAACAGTGATCGAACCAGTTTCCCTGGATTTAAATACACCTCGACAATTAAATATAACCAGCGAAAAAAAGGAATGTCAGACCATTTAGTTCAAAAGTATCTTTTTAAACATATTTTAATAAAGGACACTTCTTAGCAACATGTAAAAAACACGAAACTAATTAGGCTTGTAACGATTGATAAAACTATTGAATAATCGCTCAACAGGACCCCTGACAGCTCGCATTGATAATGAAATCTTACTGATAATTTGCGATAATGATTCCTGTGGATTTGGTGTGATTCTGTCCGGTTTTATGGCATTTTTTAAAACGTATTTTCTTATCAACGGCTGATTTACAGGCATAAAACCAATAAAGTCCCATCACCTCAACGAGCATCTTCAGTATTTGAAAGCCCTTGGTGTAAATCTGATTGATGGAAGTTGATTGCATAAACCCTTACTGACAGTTTATCTGTTGAAGAATGTCCTTCCAGCCGTTGTGGTTTTCTCATTAGTAATGTTTTGTTTTCCTCTCCAAACTTCTTTGTTTACTTTAATGCTCTTTGTGGTTGAGCTGCTCTTCATGTATGCTTCCCATATTCTCCCTCATTCAGTATACTCTTCGGTAGGGGTGGGCAGTATGGTTAAAATCTGTAATGGTATAAATTAAGACCATGCTGTGCTTTTAGCATGTTTGATTTCTTTCATTTGGAATAAAAACCAGTTTTGCCCGGCGTTCTTCATTTAAACTTGGCAACTCAACTCAAGGTTTTTGCGACTAAGCGTTGCATACTTGGGATCAAGGGTGCGGATCAACTCTCTGAACCCTGGCTTTTCAATGATATGAATCAAGACCATTTCCTTACATATGTGTGTCTTTGCATGTGTAATTTTCTTTCGTCGTCCAGATTTCTTATTATATGGATTGCCTCTGGCAGAAGACCTTAAAACGTGCAGAACTTTATTTATTTATTTTTTAAAAATACTTTGCACAAACACTTTTTGCTCTGTGCACGCATAGAACAGGGTTTCTTATTGCAGTGTACACACACTATTACACTATTTTGAGACCTGACAAGGATGCCTGTTAAATTCTGCCTTTTTGTTAATGTTTAGTGCCGTAGCTGAGACTTGAGAAAAATGTAGGAATGCTGAAAAACAAGTCAAAGTAATCTTGAAATTAACTCCATGCCTCTTGCTGCCTTCAATTTACATGTATGCACAGCGGGTAGCAAAGGTGGCTTGTGGCCAGTGCGTAGTCTCTCTCTGTCTGTTTGGGTGTGTGTATGTGTAATACACACAAACACACACACCCCCATACATATGTGTGTGTGTGTGTGTGTGTGTGTATGTATATATATATATATATATATATATATATCTATATCTATATCTATATATATATATATATATATATATATATATCAGGGGATTTATTAAGAACATTCTTTTAC
>JAQMYF010000001.1:42955386-42967808 GCA_030014195.1 Neosilurus mollespiculum
ATTTTGTGTTAAAAAATAAAGAGATTTGAGAAGATTGAAAATTTAAAAACAAAGCTTTTCTTGTGGAAAACCTGATGTAGCCCAGCCTCACCCAGACTCCGTCTCCAGTGGCCCCCGGGTAATTGAGTTTGAGACCCCTGCTGTAGAGCCTTCTTTATCATGTACAACCTGAAATATCATTTCGCCCACCTTTGATGTTTGAATGCTGATAAAGTTCATTAACGCTCACAAGAACAACACCTCTGTTTCGGTACTGTTGGTTTCTCTCTGGCTCACTCTTGTTAATCAATAATGTAATCAAAAGCAGAGTTTAACATTCCACTTTGGTCACAAACCTTTACATTGTGATTTTTATTTTGTTGTCTAATAACATTTTTACCAAACCCTCTACACCTTGCACCTATTAAATTATATTGATGTTTGACCCTTGTGTAGCTGTGGTGTAATTTTCTTTGTGTGCCCCTGCCTATGCATGTCCTCAGCACAAGCAGTCTGTCGTACCCGTTATCTAGCACACCTGCTACGGGTGCTGGTGGAGGCAAGATGAAACGGGAGAGGAGTGTCCGACCATCCACCAAAAGAGCTGATGATGAGGTTAGTGCCTTTATTCAACTTGCTGCTCAACTTGCTTAGAGATTTTTAAATCTTTAAACTGTAAACGGTGGTTAACTGAGGGTTTTCCATGATCAGGTTGCTGAAGTGACGAATCTTCCACAAGTTTCTCTGCCTATCAGTAACTTCAATCTGCCCACCTTCGCCTTCTCCTCCCCACCCCCTGCCTCGAAACCCTCCCCCAGCACCACACCAGTGCCTCAGATCTCTGAACAAGCAGCTGTCAGCAAGGTAGGAAAAAAGGTAGCTGTCATCACTTCCTGTACAAAATTTAACATGCAGCTACCTGAAACCCAGATGTGACTAAAATTTTGGTGGGTTTTTTGTTTGTTTGTTTGTTTTTTGGCAATGCAGGAGACTAATGCCGTGTCTACGTCTGTTCCTGTCTCTTTCATCTTTTCTTCGCCCATTGTCAAGGCAACAGCTGCCAGTCCACCTTCTTTCTCTCCATCAGTAAGTTTCTTCTTTTTTTCTTTCATTTTGTGTAGTGGAAAAAAACCCCAACCTAATACACTTTCTCTTTGATTCTTCAGTCAGGGTTCACTTTCAGTGTGCCTGCTGTAAAAAACACATCTTTCCTGTCAAATGGGAAAATTGCTCCAGCAGTAGTACCATGTGAGTGACTTGATTTTCAAAATAAATAAAATAGATAAGTAAATATTTGGAGTGTGTTTTTTTTAATTGCACAGTGTTTTTGATATCTTGTGGTCTTTTGCAGTAAAAACTGCCAGCGAAAGTAGTGAGGAGTTTGAAGGCCCTTTCAAACCTGCTAAGACGTTGAAGCAGGGTAGTGTTCTGGACATCCTTAAAGAACCTGGTAAGACCACATTATTAGTTTCTTTTTTAATAGCTGATAACTAATGCTAACACTACAGCCGCTACATAGCCTCTTGCTGAACTTTTGTATCAAGACCATAAATTGCATCATGCGTGTAAGCGTCTTACACCAGCACTTAGTTTCTATAATTACTTTGGGAGAAGTTTTGTCTGTGTGTTAAATTTAAAGGAGTAGCTCCTAGCAAGCCTCCGTCTGTTTTTACACTAGTGTGTGCCATGCAGGTTAGGTTAAGTATGGAAAAAGTAACGTAAACAAGTGATTTTTCCCACTTGCAGTTAGTTTCTTTTTGCTGTTTCATACGCAAAGGAAAACTTACAACCCACTGTGGTTTCATCTTGGCTTATACCACTGGTCGGTAAATGTGTACAAGCATTCCGAAAGTATTGGAAAAAAGTGGCAGGTATTGATTTTTGCCTGCAAGGAATGTACCGTGCTAGTACAATTGGCGTGCTTTGCTAATCTATTAACAAGACGACCCATGATACAGAATGCAGTGTGCAAATCAAACATAAAATTGGGTTGACAGTCCTACAGTATAGGACAGGGCTGAGTGATGGGACCTAAAAATTATATTACAGAATTTGACATTTAATAAAAAAAATTAGCTTAGTTACCATTCAGGTGCATTCCTATAGTGGTTCTCTCACTTCTGTACCCAGGATTTACGTCTCCAGCCCAGAGCTCAGCTGAAACAGAACCCACAAAGCCGACACGAATGCCACAAAGCACAAATACACGTGTCCGCTCGACTTCTCTCGCTGGATTTGGGGCGAAATTGAAACCTGCAGCAGGATCATGGAGCTGTAGTACCTGCCTGGTGCAGAACAAACCCTCAGACAAAAAGTGTGAGGCCTGCCAGGCCCCACAACCCAGCACAGACTCTGCCTCCAAACTGGACAGTAAACCTGCAAAAGCCCCCGCTGCTACTCTTGGTTCTTTGTTTGTCCCTCCAGCTGGAAGCTGGGAATGTGACACCTGTCTGGTACAGAACAAGCCTGAGGTGGTGAAATGTATAGCGTGTGACACGGCCAAGCAAGGGACTGGAGTAAAACCTGCTCTGACTCGGCCTCCTGTTTCTGAGGTCTCCTCTACCCCCCCTTCATCTACCCCAGCCACCACTTCTACTGCTGCCACCACATCAGGACTGCATAGTTTTGCGGACAAGTTTAAGAAGCCAGAAGGGGCATGGAATTGCGATGTATGCATGGTTCAGAACAAAGCACAGGATGTTAAATGTGTAGCGTGTCAGAGCGCTAATCCAGGTACGTTTGTATGGCGGTATTTTGTTGATGTCTTGATCCGAGTTGTGTGCTTCAGTTTTTTGGATCAGCCACTTTAATTGATACTCATAAACCCTAGTACATATCAGAAAATGTGTGTTGTGAGTAGTTTTTATGCACATTTGCTGTAGAAATGTTAAATGTTAGCCCAACAGTATCATTAATATTCTGAATAACCTGTGTTTAATTGTGCAGCTGTGTCCATTTCTTATAATTAAGGATCACTGAGCAAGTATAAAAGTCAATAATTAAGGAGATGTGGTATTTTATAGAACTGTTTGAGATTCTTCTGGCATGATGTCTTCCATGTGATCTGACGGTCATTGTTCTGTGTCGAAATAAACAGGAGCAGCAACAACACCCTCACCCCAAGCATCTTCATCACAGCTTCCTTCGTCCACGCCAGCAAGTACAGCAAGTCTACTGGGATTTGGAGACAAGTTCAAGAAACCTGAGGGTAGTTGGGACTGTGCTGTCTGTATCGTTCAGAACAAGGCTGAGGACCAGCAGTGTGTGGCCTGCCAATCAGCCAAACCAGGCGCTAAAGTAGAAACCAAAGGTAGTGAGTATGACCATGTTAAAGAAAAACATTTTTTATTTTTTCTAAGGTCTATCAAATGAAATTGCAAATGTCACTGAAGTGGAGAAAACTTATAATGTAATTCTCCCCATCACTAGCAATTTTTGTAATGTGTCATATTGTATGCTATCTTGTAGACCTAGTTACTTCCACAGAATAGCCAGTTAGCATGGCAAGATAGTTGCACTTTCGGTTGTGGCAGACTGGTTGCAATACTTGCTTCCTGGTCACCGGCATCAGGTGGCGCTGAGGACTGTTTCTCACAGCAGGCGGTTAGTCTTGTTTGGTCATAGTGAGGAAGTCTAATTCTAGAAAGTAAACATGTTCTTACCATCAAATGCTTTTAATTCCAAGTTTTCTTGATTCTCATGGAATAGGTGTAGCATGAACAGGAGAGCTGACCAGCTAGGGTTAGCATAGAGTCGCTACTGCTTCCGTGTGTGTGTGTGTGTGTGTGTGTGTGTGTGTGTGTGTGTGTGTGTGTGTCCCCTTTTGTTTATTTATTTATCTTAGTTTTATTTTTGTAGTAATGTACCTACAAATTGTATATAGGGTGATGTCCTCATAGTATATTAGCCAACCAGATTGTTCAGTGAGTACAGACACAATTAAAATATATACACCTACACATGTTTGATGTAAACCATTCAAGTAAAATGCATTGGCAAACCCCCCCCCCCCACCCCCCCCCCCTTTTTTTTTCTGGCATTAATTGAATACTTTTCTTTGGTTTTAAGCAAAATATAAGCCAAAAAGCCAAAATGTTTACATCAAAACCCCAGTCCCTTCTCTTCCCGCGAAGTATTAGGACGTCTGATGACTCATACAACCCTCAAGGACGTTTACTAATTTTGCGTCCAATTAATTACGTAATCAAATTTTTGTCCTTTTTTTTTTAGCATACGTAAGTACAGTGTTGATGATTCTTGAGTGTGTGGGGAGAATTTAATTGCTCATCTTTTGAGAAAAACTTGAAGTCTTATAAGTAAAAGTGAATAGATGGCCCTGTTTTAAATTTCGAGACATTGTTGAAACTTGTTTTCCAAAGCGTTCTATACAGCCAGAATTCCACATGCTCTCCACTGTACAGCTAGCCAGCCTGTCTGGGGTTAGCCTAGCTGCTAGCTGGCCAGTCCATTCGCTAGACCCGTGCTGCCTAGTAGCTGTTAGCCAGCATGTCCAGTGTATGGTCTGCAGTGTTAAGCACTAGCTGGCCTTTGCTTTGCTAGCCCCACCATGCATTTGTGTTTACGTACTTGGATGTGGAACTTTATCTTCCACTTGAAATCCACTTTATCGTGAATGCCTTGAAAAAATGAATAAATGTATGGGTTTATTTTTCCCCTATGAAATCTTTATACATGGAAGAAAAAAAGATCCAGTTGTCCCTCTGGGAGAACCTCATTGAAAGTTATCTGTCTTGCTGGGATCAAGTCCATATTATAATTAGCATTTCTATGATGCAGTTAGTGTGTCTGTTTACAGTTTCCTCCCAACTATGTGTTTCAGGGTTTGGCATGCAGTCATCCAGCACCAACGCAAACTCAACTTTTAAATTTGGTACTTCAGGTTCTTCAAATTCGACCTCTGGTGAACTGAAATTCAGTGGCAATTTTTCAGACTCCACGTCCTCCACGGTGTCGTTTAAATTCGGTAATCCTTCATCAGACTCCACTGCACCTTCTGCAGGCTTCAAATTCGGTGGCTCACCGTCAGAGAGTTCCTCGATTGCATTCAAATTTGGAGGAGCCTCCACAGAACTCACCTCAACAGGCCCAACAGCTCCAACTGAGGCTTTCAAATTTGGAGCAGCCTCCAAATCTGAATTAACAAGTGAAGAGAAAAAGAGTAAATCTCAAAGTTCTGGTGCTGGTTTTAAATTTGGAGGAAGCAGTGCAGTCAGTTTTGGCTCTGGAAGCACTGCTACTACAACTGCATCAGGCGGTTTTGCATTTGGGCTTTCAAAACCTGAAGAGAAGGCGGGGTCCAATCCAACATTCAGTTTATCAGCACCCAAATCCACAGCTGAAAAGGAAGAGACTCCTCCTTCCACAGAAGGTTTTTCAGCCACTGCCAGCCCGGTCCCTGTTTTCGGCAAGCCAGTGGGCGAGGCTACCTCAACTGAATTGTTTGGAGCAGGAACACCACAGAAGACTTCAGCCACTACTTTCATGTTTGGTAAACCAGAGGAGGAAAAGAATACCTCAACGCCCTCGACTGGATTTCTGTTCAGTGCAGCCAAGGAGGCTGACAAACCTGCACCTTCCTTGGGCTTTAATTTCAGCAAACCAGACCCTCCAAAGGAACCCCCCAAACCTACGTTTACATTTGGAAAACCTGCTGAAACCACAGAAACCCCAAAGCCAACCTTCAACTTTGGACAGAATGCAACAGGTGTGTGTGTGATGATTTATCTTGTTGTCGTATGCTTAGTTGTGTGTGAATATAAAACACAGATAGAATACAGAGTGTAACGCTTTCTCTCTCCACATTTACTTAGACAATGCAGTACCAAAGCCTACGTTTGCCTTCATGGGCAATTCAGCCACCCCCCCTGCCTCCTCCAGTCTTACACCCAGCCTTTTTGCGACTCCTAGCAGTACAAGCCTGGCCTCCACCCCTGCTCCAACCAACAGCTTTGTTTTTGGCCAGAGCTCCTCTTCAGATACACCTTCCAAGGCTTTCATGTTTGGGCAGCAACAGGAAACCCAGCCGGCCTCGGCAGAACCCCCTGCTGTTCCGAATGCAGCAGCGGCTTTCGTTTTTGGCACTGTAAGCAATTCAACTGCATCCCCCTTTGCTTTCGGAGGTGCGGCCACTACGTCAGCGTCTACAGGTTAGTTTTGTGTGTCAGACATTTTCTGTGATGTCTTTATTCTGTCCTGTATTCTCCTGTTTAGAAAGACATGTTTCCATCTGCTGCTATTCAATATCAATTATGAAGCACCATGTCCCCTTCACTTTCAGCCCCGGCACCCTCAGCAACACCATCTCCGTTTGGGTTTACCGCTGCCACCACCACGCCATCTGGTTTTGGTTCTGGACAGACCCCAGCATTTGGCGCCGCGCAGTCCAGCGTTCCAGCTTTTGGATCAGCTGCACCCTCTTTTACAGCCACGGCACCAGCAGCTCCTGCCTTTGGAGTGAAGCCTAGTGCTCCCTCTGTGTTTGGCCAGCCACCTAATCCAACACCTGCTTTTGGATCGTCTACTGCCTCTTCTGGCTCAGGTGAGGAACTGCATTTTTGTCTGCACAGATCCGTTTCCATAGTGTATTTAAAAAATGAATTGCACAAGCTAGGCAATTAACTAAATTTGGCTGTGTGTTCAGGAGGCTTCCAGTTTGGAGGAGCCACTGCGTTTGGGCCGACTGGTAGCAGCAACAACAGTGTATTTACCTTTGGAGCAGGATCCGGTGCTACGGCTAGTCCCGCAGCACCGGCCATGTCCGCTCAGCCAGCAGCATCTGTAGGAGGTTTCAACTTCTCACAGGCCCCGGCTTTCAATATCGGGTAAGAAAAAACCCCTGGAACCAAACATTTTTTAGCTGTACAAAAAAACTGATTGAAAGATGAATTTATGAGTTGTGGCTTGAAACGTTTTATGGAAATCGTAGTGTGAGATTTCACTTTATATCAGAGATGAACAGAAAAGCCAGCCAGAAACAGGAATTAGCCAATCATTCTCACATATTTCTGATTGTGAGCCAGTCCCTATGGTTCCGCCACAGTTAATAACGTCACAGTTCCTGCATGTATATAATGTCACAGTCACACACAAACTTAATGCCGCAGTCTAACATCGTTAGTGTGAAATTTTTCAATGCGAGTGAATACATTTATTCGGAACAACCGTCCTAATTATGCACTTAAAACTGCAGCGGTAGCATGTTTCGCACTAAAACGGCTTTTGGAGCGATGATCAGAGTGGGCAACTGCTAAATCTACGTTGTTGGAGTTGGTTCAGAGAAGGTTTAGATCCCAGGCTAGTTACATAACTTACTGATACGGTATAATTATTACTGGTAATAGTAGTTTTGGTAATAATGGCGATACTTCTACTACTAATGATGGTGGGGATAAATTTACTACTACTACTGAAGTGCAGCAATCAAATATGTCTAAGTCTGTTAAAATCTACTTTAAAGCATCTGTTTTTCTCTCTCTGATCAGATCTTTCCACCCGAAATCAAACCCTAATTGAATTGAGTTCAAACCTATATAATAAAATAGTCACCCTTCACTTTAAGAATACCTACACATTCAGGTAATCAATCAGTTATCTAATAAACGTAAAAAATAGGTTACATATCAAGAGTTTCAGATAATGTTCACATCAAAATAAGAAGTAATATCTGGTACTTGTGCCATGGTTGTTGGTATCAGGTGGGCTGGTTTGAATATTTGAGTAACTGTTCATCATCTGATATTTTCACACCTGACAGTTTAGAGTTTACTCAGAGTGTTGGAAAAAAAATCATTTGTGCAGAGAGGACCATTAATGAGGATCTGGCCAATTTCACCTGACCTCACTTATTAACAAGGCATTTCCACTTCAGAGAACTCTTTCATGCCCATGCACCATTCTGTGTCAACTCGAAACATGTGTGTGTGTGTGTGTGTGTGTGTGTGTGTGTGTGTGCCATTTAAAGTGAGTGGCACGTTTAGAGCCGGGGTGTCAAACTCCTTTTCACTGAGGGCCACATCAAAAAATTTAAAGGTGATGGAGGGCTGAATAATCACTAAACATCTGTTCTAAAAGGGCAACCATGGGATCTGCATCCACTTTTCCTTTATTCAATGCTATCTTTCCTTTATTCATGCAATCTTTCCTGAGTCATGAATGACTAGCTGTTTACTTGAAATAGGTTGCTGCCACCTAGTGAAAGGATGATGCATTAGATTTCATGGGTAATGGTCAATGCAAAGAATGTATGATAGAGTTGGCGGGTCGGATTTGGCTAACGGGCCCTGGGTTTGACACCTAATTTATAGAGTTTTTGTGAATTTTATAATGTCTAAAGATTATTTTTGTTTCTCCTCAGGTCAGCAAAGAGTTCCAACACAGCATCAACCGGACAGCATGGCATCGCTGGGCGCAAAATCAAAACCGCTGTTCGGCGTAGAAAGTAAAGCCAGAAATGCTACAGGCTGCTCACCTTTGAACAAACACTGAAGTATTTTGAGTTTGGTACACCCGTGGCTCCCTTTTGGCAAGAGATGTTTTGCAGTTGATGGTCGTCAGTAGACTGTGGAGTCCTGGACTTGTGACTGAAACTCACAGACTTTAAAATGCGTAATAAATAAATACAATCAAGCAAAAACCTCATGTGGTGCAGGAGAGGTATATCTATTTTCAGTATCTGCAATATTGGCAGGATTTGCGCATGACTTTTGTAAGGAAAGGATACCATGCAAAAACAAATTTAGTGGAGTGACAAATAGGTTTTGCTTGGGTGATCTGCAGGTAAATCTGCACATAGCAGACACAAGGACTAGTTGCTGTATGTACAGTGAGGCGAGTGTTTCTATGTACTGAATGAAGCATTTTTTTTCCTGTGCGCAGATTTGTGTGTATGTGTGGTTTCTTTGTACATGCTGAATTGTGCTGGTTGGAAAATGGAGGCAAATGAATGTGTTAAAGGAAAGGGCTGGGTGGGTAGTGATATGGGTTACACCCACGTGCTGTCGGTTGGTGAGTCGCCCCGCTGCTCTGCTCAGATCCTCTGTAAATCTGCACTTCGAAACTTCAGAACTTCATCTTTGAGTGTCCTTTTAATTTGTTTCCTTCCCTATTTCCTGTCCCATTTTCTTGCTCTCAGCTCTCTATATCTCATCTTGCTCTTTGTCTCCTGCCTTTTGAATATTATTAAAAATTGTAAATAGTAACTTTTTTTTAATCTGTGAAGTTTTTGCGTGTTAAACAAGCTTATTTTTCATTCAGCTTTTTTTTCCTTTTGTCTTTTAGAATTTATGTAAAGCCCTTTATTCAAAGTTACCCAAATCCATTTAAAAATGACCTTAAATGCAAATTGGGGATCCTTTGAAGACTAAAGGTATATTGGCATTTCTGATCCACTTTTGTTTGGACCAAAACCAGTATTGTAAAAAGTGTTAAGTATATATTTTTCTATTGCTTGTTTAAATGGACTTAGGGTGACTTTGGATAATAAGGACATCTACTTAATTTTAAAGCCATGATAATTATTACTGAACGAGTGATAAATAAAACCATGGATAATTGCCACCAATAAAATAAAGAAATGATTGTGTTTTTGTGTACAGTAACACGGACAGTAACACCTTTTGATCAGAGGGTGATACAATGCTAATGTGTTGCAAATTGACAAGTTTCAGTTTAGATTTAGCGATGGTAAATTACACACCACACCATCTTTTTTAGGGTCATGACAAGCTGATTGTTTAGGTGATAGATCCTTAACAGCACTTTATTAAAACGCATCGTGTTCGGTATCTGCTGAAAATCCCACTTGGCTTGAACAGCGGCTAAAACAACTTAAACATATTGTGCTGATAGATGAAACGTTTTCTGAAACATCAGTAGTGATGCTACTTGATGGGCGAGTTCACCAACACCCCCAAAAATGTTTTAAAAAAAAACAAAAAAGAAAAGCAGAGCATTTAAAACACATGGGATCCATTTAAACTTGTACGAAAGGTGGAAAATAACCCGCTGCTGAAGATGATCTACCAGTGTGGTTTTGTTTTGGTGGATGAGTATCTCGGTAGAGGTTATTTCAGGTACTGCAGGTCATTTCGGTAAAGTTTAAAATAAAGTTGTTTCAATATGTGACTTATTTTCATGAGCATTACAGTTAACCACATGTATCTAATCCAAACTATATATGAGTCTGTTAAAGCTGCTGATGGACTGTTATCCTGTGTATAGCTGATGTCTGGCTGCGTTTCTTTTCCAGGTTTCATCTTTATAAATTCAGTAGAGTCCACCCTAAGAAATCAATATATTTGTTAGTCGTTATGGCCAAACGTTTGTGGACGCCTGATCATTGTAACCATGAGTTTGTTGGACATCCCAGTTGAGAGTTCTACTTTTTGCTGCTGTTATATTCTCTTCTGGTCAGGTTTTCTGTGAGATTTTGGAGTGTGGCTGTTAGGATTTGTGCTCATTCTGAGTCAACAGCATTATTGTGGTCAGGCACTGATGTTTTGTGCTGAATGTACTGAGTGCTCCAGTTCAGTGCAAAGGTATTCAGTGGAGAATTCTTCCATTCCAACTTTGGCAAACCATGTCTTCATGGAAGGGAGGTATGGTGGCGTCTTGTCTAGTACGTCTACTTCTGGCAAGAAGGTTCTGGGTTTGAGTCACTGGCTTGGTGAGGGCATTCCAGTATGGAGTTTGCATGTTCTCTTTGTGCTTGCGTGTTGTTTTTTTTTTGTTTGTTTGTTTTTTTTTGTCCGGGTACTCCAGCTTCCTCCCAACAGTCTAAAGACATGCACATTAGGCTAATTGGCTGTTCCAAATTGCCTGTCGGTGTGAATGTTAATGGTTGTGCGTGTGTTAAGCTGTGATGGACTTGTGATGGTACCCCGCCTTGGTCCAGAGTCGGCAGAGATGGGCTCCGGCCTCCCCGCGACCCTTGTGGGAATAAGTGGTTCTGCAATTTAATGAATGTCTTCATGGTGCTCACTTGGCGCACAGGGGCCTTGTCATGCTGGAATATGTCAGTTCCATCGAAGAAAAATGGTAATGCAACAGCTTACAATATGCAATTGTGTCGTCGATCAGAACCACATTTAAGTGTAATAGTCAGGTGTCCAAATACTTTTTGACCATGTATTGTATGTTCAATGTTTGTGTTTGGCAAAATGTGGATGTAGGGCAGTACGGAGGTTAGCACAACCGCCTCAGCAAGAAGGTCCTGGGTTTGAGTCCCTGGCTCGGGTGTTTCTGTGTGGAGTTTGCGTGCTTCCCCCTGTGCTTATGTGGGTTTCCTCTGGGTACTCCAGTTTCCTCCCACAGTCCAAAAACATGCACCTTAGGCTAGTGTTCTGTTCCAAATTGACTCTTCGCTGTGGTGTGAATGGTCATGTGTGTTGCCCTGTGATGGTCTGGTGAGCTGTGCAGGGTGCACCCCGCCTTCACCCAGAGTCGGCTGAGATAGCCCCCCCCTTAACACACACATAGATGAAGTACTTTTGCTGTGTAGTTCATATTACAACTAGTCATATTCATTTGGAAGATAGTAAAGTAAAAATTGTTTGTTGGACATGTGTCTTGGCTTCTCTCAAGAAACTGAATAACTGAAGGTGTGTGTGTGTGTGTGTGTGTGTGTGTGTGTGTGTGTGTTTTGGTCCCCGTTGAGTATCTGCGGCGCTGCAGCTCCATCCTCACGCTGATCTCCTGCCACCGGAAGTCAACACAACTTGTTATTTTTCTAAACTCAGTCATTTTAAAACTTACTCGGAAATACATCAGTATGAAACAATGGCTTTTCGGGTAAGTTTCGGAACTCTGGCGTGTAATAAGATCTTAACAGCGCGTTTATAATCGTTATCGTGTGGTTTCCCAGGCTCTGTTAGTACAGTTACAGTTAGGGGAAGTGCTAGCACAGCTAGCCACAGCTAGCAAGGTGTTGGCCGATACTACACCTTCATGTTTCTGAAGCAGTCACCCAGGAATATCGTTATAAATACAATTTATATATTTGCCATTCAGTTAAAGCACATATATATTTACTTGTACGTCATTATTATTGTGTAATTTATATATATTTGATAGTATATTGAAGTCTCTGTAGTTAGCTGGCTAGCTAGCTAGCTAGCTTGTTGGTATCCGGGGGTGTCCAGGGGTCTCTGGGGTGCCAAAACATCCCCACTATCTAAGGGGCTTCGTGTTGATTTCTTTTAGGTGATAATTTATACAGTATTCAGTTTAAAATCATTGTCCAAGGCAAGTAAGTTGGTTTAACACACCTTGTTTAGTCAAAAATGATCCATTATAAATGTTTATGCTGGATGTTCAACATGGGTACATTTACTAAAGCTGTCCTTCATACCCTTAGCAAAAAGTGGTATACTTGAAGTTTATTTTATTAAGTATACTTGAGTATAAGTATACCAAGTATACTACAG
>JAQMYF010000001.1:42971157-42990112 GCA_030014195.1 Neosilurus mollespiculum
AGTATACTGTGTCAGTTTTAGTATAAAATTAGTATACTTGTAGTACACTTGAATAAACTACTTTTTGCTAAGGGTAGGTTTGTTTCAGGAGATCATTCAGGCTCATTTACCCCAAGAATGAAATCCAAGTTTAGTCATTTCAGATATTATTCTGTGTCGCATCCGCCACAAGTCAATCTGACCTCTTCCTTTACTGAATAATAAGAGATAGTAGTTTATTACATATGAGGGAATTCTTTTTACATCAACAGAGCATCATGACATAGTAGACAGTTACACAACAAGGACGTAAAAGACAAGCCACCACTCGGGCATCAAACACAGTGACGTAGCAAAACAACACTTAACAAGTGATGTCACAGTACACAAATGCACAGTGGTATATACGTGCAGCGTACGAATAGAAATTGGTAAGTACTACAAGGGAAGTCCCATAAAAAGGAATAAGTTACCAAATGAATAAAAGGCAAAATTAGCTATAAAGGATAAAACATTTCTTCCCCCTGTCGGGTCTGAAATGGGTAAAAGCAACGCTGTGTGGAGTCGACTGATATTTCCTGGCCAGTGATTAAACTTGTGCATCGAAAACAAAAAAAAACGGGGTTGAAAATGATCACCATACACCAAACATGTAGAAGAAGAAGCCTTGAATTTACACAGTACAGCACAGTGAAGTTCTTTCTTCACACATCTCGGCTTGTTAGGATGCTCAGCACAGGGTCAGCCATGATGCAGCAACCCTAAAGCAGAGGGCAGACCTTCCCCAAGGGAACTCAAACCTCATGAACTGTCATATATATATATATATATATCTATATATATATATATATATATATGTGTGTGTGTGTGTGTGTGTGTGTGTGTGTATCAGGGGTGTCCAAACTTATCCACAAAGGGCTGGTGTGGGTGCAGGTTTTCACTTCATCTAAGCAGGAGCTACACCTTCCACTTTTGTGAACCACTGATCTCAGAAATTGATTGGATGTGTAGCGTATTGTTTGTATGTGGTAAAACCTGAAGCCAGACTGCTGCCATCTTGCTGAGACCACTTTACTGTTGAAAGTTATACTCAAAGTGGAAATAATTACATCCATGGTGTACATTTCATTTTAAAACCCTATTTTTTTTTTTTCTTCTTTTTTTTTTTTTTTCAAAATTTCAGCTATGCAGAGCTATTTCAGTCGTTTTTTTTTTAAGTGAAATTATTGGTGAAGTTAAATGAATTTAAGGTAAAATTTTCTGGTTTACGAGCCGTGCTGGCTTTCAACAGCTCCATTTTGAGATCTTAAAGCGAGGTGGTCTCACCATGATGGCTGCCACTTGGCTTCAAAATTGAAATACAATTGAATATACAATCTAGTCTTTTTTTTAATCAGTGATTGAAACAGGTGAAAGGTGTGGCTACTGCTTGGTTGAAGTGAAAATCTGCACCCACACCGGCACTTTGCAGACACCCCTGATATATACAGTATAGTCTAATGTTTGTGGACTCATTTTAAATAATTTGGCAGACACCTTTATCCAGAGCAACTTACAGTTTTACCTCCTTTATACAACTGAGTAGGGCCTCACTCAAGGGCCCACAGTAATGGAATTTGGTAATAGGATTTGGACCCCTGACCTGATCATTAACCCAGAGCCTTTACCACTGAGCTACGGGGCACCTACACTAGGTTTTGTTTTTCAGCTGCTCTTATAACAACCTCCAGTTTTCATTAAAGGCGTTCCAGTACTATGGAGTGTGAGGATGGGGATTTGTGCTCATTCAGATAAATTTGATGGCTATATTCAGTTATAATTGGCATTAGTACAATATTTTCATCATAATGTAATAATATTAATAGTGCACTTATCACCCAGCCCTGCTTATTACTTTTATTTCATCCGCTTCAGGTGTGGTGTTAAAACAGTTGCTGCTATCAGAAAGTGAAAGGTTGGGAATGAGATGTGTAAAAGATGGGTAATCAGGAGCTGGAAGATGTGTTTGTGGCAGTTATACGGCCAAAGAGCGCCGTGAGCCTCGGCTCCAAGGAGTACCGCGCTAAAGCGTATGAGGTAAGAACAGTGACGCTTGTACCTGCATCCATTGGTCTTTCACACCTTTATTTACCAGTACATGCATTTTGTAATTATGAAAAACCTGACTATAGCTTATTTGTTTTTATAAACATTTTGTCAGTGCCATTGTATTCCGTGTATAGTAGGGAGTACAAGGAGAAGACACATCGTCCATCACAACAAATACTGCTACACTTACACAGTGAACCTACATAGTACATTCTAGGTACATTATGTCCAAATGTTTATGGACACCTGTTCATAACATCCATGTGTTTGTTGAACATCCCATTCAGGATGACATCGTGGTTCATATGGGGGGATTGCTGAGGCATGGCTGAGGTTTGCACTCTCTGAGTATTCTTGGGTCATTTGGTCATTTCTGTAGATTTTGCTGATTGAAGTTCCACTTGAGGGAAAAGAGAAGAAGAGGAAGAAGGTGCTCCTGGGGACCAAAATTCATGCAGGCAGTGACAAAACAAAGTCAATCTTGGAATATGTGGATGAAGCAACTAAGGCCATATCAAATAACCAAGGTATAATAGGTGAGTATCTTCTTACTGGACTGGAGCTTTTCATACACATGTAGGATTTATCATTAAAAAGAGGAACTGAGTATTCAACAACACTCTATAAATAGTAATGAATGATTGCCTCTATAGATGCAGAATAGTTACAATGAAAGGCTTGTTTAGAAACAGTGAAAGTTAACTGAACAGTTCTTGAATGTTTTTGGTACTCCTCGTAGGGAAACGTGTTGTACACATGAAGAAGTTTCCTCTAGATGGGGAGAACGCAGGGAAAGAGGCCTCTTTATTTATTGTGCCAATTAATGTTAAAGGTAAGATGTTTGTGTGAATGTGTGGGTTCTTGGTGTTTAGACAAGTTATCAAATGAGGTGATTTGAAATGATTATGCTGATTTTATTATGTAAGGGTTTCTGAAAACACGCTAGTAATTTACAGTTATTCGCCAAAGGTGAGGTGGATCCACCGAGCCTGAGGTGAATAACTGTTTTAGTATATACTGCACAGAAACGTGCAAAAAAGCATTCTAAGACAAGATTTTTATAGTTCATGTTACCTTTTTATAAACATGACTGTAGCAGATGAACTCTGTGTGTGTGCAGATGTCATTGCACTTCATGATGGCGCTTTGAGTCATTCATGGATTTCTAGGATCTCGGAAACAGTGGCCATGGCAAACCATGAGCGCTTGTTCACCGTTTTGATTCCAGCTCATCCGCTTGGAAAAATATTTTTTAATCCTTAGATAAACACTCAAATCCCTCACTTCCTGTGTAGTATTTACTGATACGATATTTACCTGGTTATAATTAATACAGCCATCGGTAATCTTCTCCAGACAATAGTAAGCCTGTGTATCACCCTGGGAGTCCCAGCTTTTACTGCCTTCAAGACATCATGCGTGTGTGCAGTGAAACCAGCGCCCACTTCAACTCAATCACCTCAAAGATGTTGCTCGGCCTTGACAAGTAGGCTTCAGTGATTTCCATACACCTGCCAGTATGATATCTCCTGTGTGTGGTAGAATGTGGATGTATAATACAGGCTACTCATTTTCTGCGAATCAAATAATCGGAACACCCTAATGAAGTCCTTCAAGTTACCAATTACAAGCTCGGCCTGGTTCCAAAATGAAAATTTGTGCACGTTTTCTAAACATGGTCTGAAGAACCAGTGAGATTTATATAGAGAGCTGTAGAAACAGAGCTAAAAGTATACATGTTGTATGTATACTCATCACTCATTTCCCAAACTGATTATTCCTACTACTAGGGTCGCAGGGAGCCTGGAAGCTACCTCAGCCAACAGTGGGTGAAGGCGGGGTACATTCTGAACAGTTCACCAGACCATTCACATTTGGAGCCATCAGTTAGCCTAATGTGCATGTTTTTGGTCTGTGGGGGGAAACCGGAGTACCCAGAGGAATCCCACGCAAGCATGGGGAGAACTTGCAAACTCCACCCAGAAATACCTGAGCCAGGGACTTGAACCCAGGACTTTCTAGGACTCTAAGATGCCACCCTGTTGTGTGTATAGTATAAGTAAATTCATAGTTATATAAGTAAAGGAGTCTTTTGTTGCTTATGAAGCAAATAACATAAAAAAAAAACAAACAAAGAAAACACTGACCCCCTCCTCCCACTCTCCTGAACTGATTCCATTGGTCATTTAAAGAAAAGGAACAGAGCTGGACCTATTTCTGGTCTGGAAAAATGTAGGCAGGCTGAAAGGAATGAAGAAGCCAGACCCACTGTGATATCATGAATCATTATTTTTCTGAAGTAACATTAATATTGTATACTATAGAGGGCAGCAAGGTGGCGCAGTGGTTAGCACGACCACCTTACAGCCAGAAGGTCCCGGGTTTGATTCCTGGGCTCGGGGTGTTTCTGTGTGGTGTTTGTATGTTCTCCCCTTGGATTTTCTCGGGTACTCTGGAATTCTTCTACAGTCGAAGAACATGCACAGTATGCTAATTGGCTGTTCCAAATTGCCCCTTGGTGTGAGAGAGTGTGAATGGTTGTATGTGTGTTGGCCCTGCGATGGTCTGGACTGTATCCCACCCTCTCCCAGAGTTGGGTGAAATAGGCACCAGCCTCCCTGTGACCCTAATGAGGATGAAGCGGCTTAGAAATGAATGAATGAATGTTTACTATAGATTGAAAACATATTTTTTGCACCTTTAATCTGGGTTAATTTGGAAGTGTTCTTCTAATGTAACTTGGAATCCTGTGCTGACCATAAGTGATGATCTGATATATGTTTGGTTGTACATCCCAATATATGCTAACAGGGCAAAATGAAATATTTTGTATTACTCCTGTAAAAAAACAAAAAAACCTGTGTGTGTGCTGCCCCCAGGTGGCTAGCCGAGCAGCACAGTGTACCGCATGCCATCCCTGCCCTCTTCAGACCGGCGCCTATAGACAGGATCAAAACCAACGTGTGCAATCCCGCCTACTCTAGCGAGAGCAAGCAGAACAACACGTCGCTTCACATGGGCTACACCGCGCTGGAGATTAAGAGCAAGATGATGTCACTGGAGAAAGCGGACATGTGTATAGAGAATCCACTCTACGGCTCAGACCTGCAGTACACCAACAGAGTGAGATAACGCGCGACAGCTTTTAAATGTGAAACACTGGCGCAGTATATCATAAGAGAGTTATAGAGAATAGGGATGAAAAGGATGTTTCTGTTGAAAAACTCATCCTCTGTGTATTAATGGAGAGTTGAATCATTTTTCTGATGGTGTGTGCAGGTGGATAAAGTCATCATTAATCCGTACTTTGGCTTGGGCGCGCCAGATTACTCCAAAATCCAGATTCCGAAGAGAGAGAAATGGCAACATAGTATGACCAGCGTGACCGAGGACAAGTGAGTGAATAACCGAGTCGGCAGTGTTCCAGACCTATGACACGAATAACAGTTGAGGGTATTGCAGACTTATAGCTCATTATCTCGGTAAAGGTTTGAAGAAAGGTTTGATAGCCTATTTTTTGACGAATTAGGATCATTGTTTCAGATTGTAATCCACTGTAAAGCTCATAATATTCAAAATACCCGATGGGATGTTGCATTTCTTGTTTTAAAGAGATCACCAGTGGGTGGATGACTTCCCCCTGCATCGCAGTGCTTGTGAAGGAGACACAGAGCTTCTAACCAAACTGCTGGACAGTGGCTTTTCTGTCAAACAGCTGGACAGTGACCACTGGGCCCCCATCCATTATGCATGCTGGTATGTGCTCTCTCAGTGGTCTTTCTCTCTGTGTTTAATCTCACAAGAGTAACAGTAAGAAATCAGCATAAACTTTTAAACAAAGTGGTTTAAAGCAAGCAAAACATTTTCCTGATGATTGTTGATATCCATTCAGGTATCAAAAACGGGCGGTGAGGGTGTTTCTGTATGGAGTTTGCATGTTCTTGCGTGGGTTTCCTCGGGGTACTCCAGTTTACTCCCACAATCCAAAAACATGCACATTAGGCTAACTGGCTCTTCGAAATTGCCCCTAGGTGTGAGTGTGAGTATCTAGGTGTTTGTGTGTTGGTCCTCTGATGGTCTGGCAACCTGTTCAGAGTGTAACCTGCCTTCGCCCAGTGATGGCTCAGATAGGCACCAGCCTCAAATAGGATTAAGCGGTTCGGTAAATGAGTGTGAGTGGGAGTGAGTGAGTGAGGTATTAAAATAAGAGACAAACCTATAATCATTAAAGTCGTGAAAGATTATTGTGGGATGTCCCAGACCACTTCGTAGTACATTCGGTGGCCGGACCCTGTTGTCGGTGGTCTGTGTCTGTCTGTTTGTCTTTCTGTTTGTCACAATGTCCTGCTACAGGTTGATGGAAAGCCAAAGGGGTCAAGAGTTCTGATTATGTATATTTAACCACCCTGAGACATCCCACCCTGCTTCTAGTTAGTATTCTTAGTGTCCTATAAGAAAGTACCACTAGATAGATATAAGGCTATATTAGCCTGACCAAAGCATGCGCCAGCAGTACAGAAGTACGGATGAGAGAGGTGAGCATGGTGACTTCATAATAATTGTTTGAGGCATATAGCAGTGGTCACAAACCCTGTTCTGGAAATCTACCTACCTGAAGATCTTGAATCAGACCATAGTCATGCCCACCTGAGCATCTAATCAAAAACTTTTCATTAGATAAATGAAGTGTGTTGGAGATAAAACCTACAGGAAGGTGGATCTTCAGGAAAAGGGATGGCAACCACCTGTGTATAGATATATATCGCCCCCTTGTGGTCACTAAACACTATTATTCTAGACTACATTCAAAGCGGGTTGTCAGACTCCTTTTCACTCAGGGCCACATCACTATATTTCTAGGGCATTGAGGGGCAAATAATCACTGAAAATCTATTCATTAAGGGCAGCCATGAAATCTGCATGGCAAAATTCTAGGTTTAGGTATTTCTCCACTTTTCCTTTATCTTCTTGAGTCTCAATCTCATGACTCAGTCTTTCTTGACTAGTTGTTTAGTTGAAAAAGGTTCCCCCACCTAGGATAATGGACGTTTCTCGGTAATGGTTGATGCAAAGAATGTACGATAGTCATATTCTTTGGAAGCTCACACAGGCCACATTAAATGAGTTGGTGGGATTGATTTGGCCCACAGGCCATGTGTTGGACATCTGTGATTTAAAGGAAGGGCAAGAGTATGCATAAGAAAGCATACACAAATATTAGGCACCTAATTTTAAATGTGGGCTAGTTTAAATACATTGGTGCTTTAAAAACGTGTGATAACATGACATGCTGACCTATCATGGAAGTACTGATATTTTATGGCATTATAATGTAAATGGTTCAGCTTTTAAAAAATAAACAAGCAATAAAAGCCGGAAAAATTGGTTTTTCTCTTGCAGGCATGGAAAGATGGAGGCCACCAAGCTTTTGCTGGAGAAAGGGAACTGCAACCCGAACCTGCTGAATGGACAGCTTAGCTCTCCCTTACACTTTGCAGCTGGAAGAGGCCACGCAGAGATTGTGGAGCTCCTGCTCCAGCACCGTGATATAGACAGGGTGAGAGTCCAGCCGCTTAATTAAGCTTTATTTGCTACTGCGAATAGAAATAGCTACACTTATGTTTGACTGAACTAGAGTCAATGTGTTTATAAATGTCTTAGATAGATAAAGCCACATCTACGTCTTTCATTCGTTTTCTTTCGCATTTCACATCTAATCAGTTTTGTTTTTCTCTTTTAAAGCACATCGAAGACCAACAGAAACGCTCACCCCTTCAAGTCTGTGAAGAGAATAAACAGAACAACTGGGAGGAGACTGTAAAACTTCTTAAACAAGCCAATAACCAGCCGGTTAGTATCATCATCATCAATATACCAATTGAAATGATTTGAAATAAATATCTGCGCTCAGGATTGTGGTATGTAGTAATAACTTAGGGACCTTACTGTATTATTTGGCTACAAAATAGTACACAAAAATCCTTCTGCTTTACTATTCATGTATTTTCTAATGAGCACCTGCGTGGAAACTGTGTTCAGTACGAAAAGGTGCGGATTTTCCGCATGGATGGCTCGTACCGCTCGGTGGAGTTGAAGCACGGCAACAACACCACGGTGCAGCAGATCATGGAGGGTATGAGGCTCTCACAGGAAACACAGCAATACTTCACCATCTGGATCTGCTCAGAGAACCTCAGTGAGTCTCACCACAGTACTGTACAGTCATTAAAAGAACAAGAAAGCTTTTTTTTTTTTCCACAGTGCTTCCCATCTTTGGGGAAGGATACTATTGGGGTTCAAGTCAGATTTACTGGATCATTTTTGCACTAGTTTAAATAGGATGACTGGATCAAACAGAACAAGGAATTTGGCGGCACGGTGCTGTGGGCGGTTAGCATGTCCGCCTCACCACAAAAAGATCCTGGGTTTAAGTCCCAGGCTCAGCAAGGGCGTTTCCGTGCCAAGATTGCATGTTCTGTTCTTCCTGTGCTTGCTTGGGTTTCCTACGGGTACTCCGGTTTCCTCCTACAGTCAAAAGACATGCACTCTAGGCTAATTGGCTGTTCCAACTTGCCCCTAGGTGTGAGTGTGAATGGTTGTGTGTTGCCCTGCTGTGGGCTATTGAGCTGTTCAGGGTGCACCCTGCCTTTACCCTGAGTTGGGCAGGATTACCCAAGCCTCCTCGTGACTCTAGTAGGATTAAGGGCATTAGCAAATGCATGCATGAATGAGGAACAAGGAATTGATCTGATTTATAACCGAGTTCTTGGCATCGTTTTTAAGGTCTGCAGCTGAAGCCCTATCACAAGCCCTTACAGCATATCCGTATCTGGCACGAGATCGTCACAGACCTGACTGCACTGGACCCAGACAGGGAGAGTCCCCAGCTGTTCCTACGCAGAGATGTGCGTCTGCCGCTGGACGTCGAGAAAAAGGTGTTGTACATTGTTGTCATTTGTGAGTAAAAACAGTAACTACAGCCCACAAAAAAAGACATGAAAAAGCTGTTAAGCTAACAACGGTCTCACTGGACATTTCCTTTAGGTTGAAGACCCACTCTCCATCCTTATCCTGTTTGATGAAGCTCGCTACTTCCTCCTCAAAGGGTTCTTCTCATCACCAGACAGCAGGCTTATAACTCTAGCCAGCCTCCTTCTGCAGATCATTTACGGCAACTACGACAGCAAGAAACACAAACAGGGCTTCCTGAAGTAAGCGCTAGGTTCACGTTAAATTTGTGACCCACTCCAGCATAATGCTGATTAAGTAGGAAATATGACATCCTGAGATATTGATATATTTGGAAAGGGAATTTAATATGCCTCAAAATGAGATTTAATACATGATAATAGCATGGAAATGGACTGAGTTACATCACTTTGTATGTCGCTAATCAAGAAATGCTACTTTTAAAAAAATAGGAATTACAGTTACAGAACCAGTTTCTGAATTTGAAACTCGCTAACATCCATAAACTAAATTAATCCGGCTCTCGACCAATCAGCGTGATCTTCCTAACGTCTTCCTAGCAACAGATGAGTTCTATTTACACCGATTCATGTTCGTTTTGAGGCCTCTCGTTGGTTTACCGTATGATTCGGGGATTCTTTCTAGGATTCTGTAAGTAGGGGCAGTATTATGGCACCACATACGGATAATAAGGAAACACCCTGAGTAATCACAAAAGTGGATTGAAAATCAGCAAAATAAGTGGATTTTTTTCCCCATTGTTTTACAACAACTTGGACATGGAACCCTTTATTAAACATTTTAGCGTGGAGAGATTGCGTTTATAGATATTTGAACTTGGTCATGTCGAAGATAATTCTTTGAAGGATGTATTTTTTGCGATATCGTGTTTTCGTCCAGGAAAGCTATTTTCAACTTGCTCTTAGTCAAAACACCACCTTGCGACTTAATCTGAATTATGCTCGAGTCAGGCTTTTCTCTTATACAGTCTTCCTGTTATGCATGCTCTTCACAGTGTCTTTTTTTTTTTTTTTTTTTTTTTTTTTTTTTTTAAACACAGTGAGGAAAACCTGAAATCCATTCTTCCGATATCCAAAGTGAAAAGTAAAGCACACCACTGGACCAACAGGATACTTCATGAGTATAAGGCATGCCTGCATTTCAGATCTGATCAGTTTTATTAAAAAACTATACTGGATAAACGAAGTGGCTTAATTACGCCGTGTCTCATCGAACCTCTGTGTATGTTGGTTTTAGAGTATGAGCACCAGTGAAGGAGTGAGTAAAGAAATGCACCACCTTCAGCGCCTCTTCCTGCAGAACTGCTGGGACATTCCTACCTATGGAGCTGCCTTTTTTACTGGCCAGGTCTACACCAAGGCCAGCTCCAGCACCCACAAGGTCATCCGGGTCTACGTGGGGGTCAACACCAAAGGTCTACACCTCATGAACATGGAAACCAAGGTGAGACAAGAACATGAAGATACAGTCTACAGAAATGAATAATAATGACTCGAATAATAACACTGATATTAACTCGAGGACGAAGGACCTGGGTTTTGATTCCAGGGCTCGGGTGTTTCTGTGTGGAGTTTGCATGTTCTCTTAGTGCTTGTGTGGGTTTCCTCCAGGTAATCTGGTTTTCTCTGACAGTCCAAAGACATGCACATTACGCTAACTGTCTGTTTCAGATTGCCTCTAGGTGTGAGTGTTGGGGTGAATAGTTTTGTGTGTGTGTGTTGCCCTGCGATGGACTGGCAAGCTGTTCAGGGTGTACCCCGTCTTTGCCCGGTGTCGGCTGAGATATGCACCAGCCTCTCCACGACCCTAATATGATTTAGAGGTCCGGCACATGAGAGATGAGATGAATAACTTGAGGAACACTTGGAGTGCAAGGGACCTCCACCACACTGCAAGGACAGTGTAGCAAATACACCCCATACGGGAACTGGTTTTAATTACCCATGTGCTCATCTTACGATATGTTCCATAGTATGTGGACGTGATCAAATTGTGCATGTGGTTCTGGAGGCATGTTCTTAATGTTGTGTGGGCTTTGGTGTAATGTTGTGTCTCTCCTCTTTATGAGCTCCATTAACTTCACTCTGTTTGTTGCAGGTGCTCTACCTCAGCATGGAGTATGGCACCTTCATGTGGCAACTCGGGCAGGCTGATCAGTACATCCAAATTCACAGTCTAGAGAACAAGAAGAACTTCATCGTGCACACTAAACAGGTATGCTTGCACCAAATATGGCTTTAATATTCATACACAATAGAGCTAATTTAAAGTAATGCTTATATAATTATATATAATAAATATAATTTAAATAAGAGATATTTACATATATTCAAAAGAGATCGTGTTTTACTACTGTTTGGCTAACAAGACTATTTTTTACTGGAACAATGGAAATTTAGTTAAAGTAAATGTAGTCTTTAAGGGCGGCGCGATGGCGCAGTGGCTATCCCATCCGCCTCATCAAGAAGATCCTGGGTTTGATTCCCGGGCTTGGGCGTTTCCGTGTGGAGTTTGCATGTTCTTCCCATGCTTGCGTGGGTTTCCTTTGGGAAATTTTGTTTTCCTCTCACAGTCCAAAAACATGCACAGTACGCTGTTCCATATTGCTGTTCTAGGTGTGAGTGTGAGTGTGAATGGTTATATGTGTGTTGGCCCTGCAATGGCCTGGTGAGCTGTTTAAGGTGTACCCTGCCCTCGCCCAATGTCGGCAGAGATAGGCGCCAGCCTCCCCACAACTCTAATTACATAGATTTTTAATTTATTGAAAAATTGATTGTGATGTAAGGGAAATAAAGGCTGTTATATGGAAATGGGTGGTAACAGAATCACACCTACCCATCATTGATTATTTTTCCATGTTAGACTATATGCTGAGTCGTATGTAATGAACAGACATTGAAAATATATATTGAAGGGTGTGGATTTTTACATTCTTGGATGTCTAGGAAATAGACAACCTAAATGGATAATTTACTGAGTAGCCCTTTTTACAGAACAGATGGTCCACTGGGTGGAGTCAGACCTGATCCAGCCCCTCCTACATGGGTGGAGCTTGATGGAGTCGTGCCAAAACTCCAGGGGTTGGAATGTGGTTTAAAGTGTTGTTTTGTGTTGGATAACATTGTGTAGGTTAGGATCAGGCTTGAAAGATGAGCTGGATCAGATCCAGCTCCACCTCCTGTACTTTTTGTACTGCAGCAAGGACTGCATCACATTTTCCCCTAATTAGCTCAGTTTCTAATGTTTTCTCCACAGGCAGGCCTGATTGTAAACCTGCTGATGAAGCTAAGTGGACAGATGACACCTAACGAGAGATCAGCGTCAGATAAATACACATACGGCTAACTCCCACATGCACTGCAGATTCAGAACTCATGCCATCGGGTTGCCTTGACTTTTATCATTTGAATTTGTATTTATGTTACTATTACTGTCACAGAAGTGTTTTAATGGTTTTTACAGTAATTCTTTATGTTCCATGCAGCACCTTTTTAACTGTATACAGAGTGACCCAAAAAAACTCCCACATTTCAAAAAAAAAAAAAAAATCGTTAAAGATGATTATTTGCACACGTGGAACTTCATTCAGTACAGTTTATATGGGCTGTTTCATAATCAGGGTATACTTTTTGGGTTCACAGTAGCTAAAAAATAAATTTTGTGGTTTCTTGTTAGCAGTCAACACCTTATGAGATTAGAATATTTTGTGTAAAGTATCAGAGCTACAGGTCTAATGGTGCCTAAAGTACACTGGGTGAAAGTATAACAGGTACAGGGTCTCGAGAATCAGTTCATCGGCTTGTAGTGTGTCAGAATCCTTTTTTTGGGTCCCCCTGTATATACTGCTTCTGTCTGGAATGCAGTTTTTAATTTTGTAACTTTTTTTGCTGTGTATAAATATTTATATGTAATAGTTGCATTTTAATAAAACAATATAACACATTACAGACTGATAAACTGTTTTTAAATAAACATATAAAAAGAATTAAAGAGCTTTTATTCACAACTTGCATTGTGTCAGTGTTGACATTGTTGACACATATACAGTCATTTATTCTCAAACTCCGAAACAACATTACAGAATGACCACCGATGTTTCAGCTTCAACCACTTGTTTTTACCTCAGATGCCAGTAAGTGGCAGCACATTCATGCCTACAGAATCCAATTCACCAAAAGCTTTAAGAAGTTAAGATCAGCTTTGAGTGTGATGCTGTCTTTGGCATTTATCATTGATGTTTTGTGCTGTAGTTCTTGAAGGAAACGGAGCAGATGAGAACAATCTTAAATTCTTAACTGCAACATTTTCAGGATTTGGTCTGGGAAGATTCAAATAAAGATTAAATTTGCAAATGATATTAATTCATAATGTCACTTGTCATTAAAGAGATATTTGAAGGACTGAGCGCCACAGTGGTCTCACCCACACAAAATGTATAATGCAATAAGGTCCTATTTTGACAGATGTGGATAAGGCCCATGTGTGCCCGAATGATCCCTTCATCTTCCTTATGACCTTGAATCATTTTTTCTTTTTTTCTTTAATTTTGTGTTCATTATCCCTGATTTTTTTTTCTGTTGGTTACATCACTCTGGTTCTCAGCTTTCCTCCCAAAACATGCACAGTATTCTAATTGGTTGTTCCAAATCACCCCTATGTGTGAGTATGTGTGTTGGCCGTGCAATGGTTTGGCGAGCTGTTCAGGGTGTACCCCGCCTTCGCCCAGAGTCGGCTGAGATGGGTGCCAGCCTCCCCACGACCCTAGTTAGGATTAAGCGGCTTAGAAAATGGATGAATATTAATAGTAACTAGACTGTCTTTCTGTTCAATTATTTTTAATAGAAAAAAATGTGCTTTTCTTTTCTCAGTATGTTAGTATATCCAGAGGCTCAGTCGTGTTTAGTTTCACAGGTCAATCGGTTAAGGCTATTGATAAGTATTAACCGAATTTTGGATCACTGTCTTGAACTTATTTCTTGTTGAAGTTTTCTAAACTGAAATTTTTGATTCTACTGTTTCTCCAGTGTTATGTAATGTTATGTAATGTCTGTAAAATTGAGGCTTTCCAGGATAAAATTTGTAAGCAGTTTTTGAAGGTAGCTAAGATTTGGAGAAATAGCATGGTTCTTTAGGGTATGGAAGCCTACAGGTTTAGTATATGACTAGGCTACAAGGTATCGGTGCAGAGGGATTTCATTACCAAAAGGATAGACTGCCACACCAGCGATATATTATGCCTTTATTATGTCTTTAGATGATGCTGTAAGAGTTAGCTGGGTCTCACGTATTAAGCATGTACTCTTCCAATATGGTTTTGGCTTTGTTTGGTTATAAGTTATGTTGGTAGTTTCATTTCACTCATTTATATTTATGGCACTTTGCAGACGCCCTTATCCAGAGCGACTTACATTTATCATTTTATACACCTGAAGGTTAAGGGCCTTGCTTAAGTGCCCAACAGTGGCAGCTTGGTAGTACAGGGGCTTGAACCCCCAGCCCTCAGAGCCAGAGCCTTAACCACTAAGCCACCACTGTCTACTCTTCAAGCAAAGACTATCAGATAATTTGTACCAAAGTTGGCTTTCCTCCCTGTACTCAAACTATTCGGTGTTGAAATCACTGTAGAATGTGGAAAGGTATTTATGTTTCAGTATTCCTCTTCATTTAGGAATATGTTTATCAAGGTTCAGATATGGCAGGTTTAAACTGGTATCTGAAATTGGTAGGCAAAAAAAAAAAAAAACCTTATTGTGAAATAATATGTTTATATTGTAAACAATTTTGAGGATGAAATACATATTTTGATTGTATGGATGCTTTTAATACACTAAGAAAAAAAAAATACTTAGCCAAGTATGTCTTTCTTTTAGCTTTTACTTTGAGTTTAATGGTTGTTCATTTGTCTTCTGTGAGACTGTCATGTTTTGCTTCACACACTGACCTTAAGACTTAATCTCACATTTGTACACGCGCTAATGAGCATCTCTCGGCAAATGTCACACATTATTCCACACTGCATCCCCAACTACCCCCGCCCCCCACCTCTCCTTCTCCCACCAAGTTCATCATCTAATAGGCATGAATAATGAGCTTGAGATTTCAAAGCCCTAAAGCTCTACACCACATGATAAAGCCATGGCAAAACTGCCCATTCAACAATTAACAAGTTAGATGCGAGTCAAAAATAAAGTGTCATTTAAGCATGATTGCATCTTCTGTCCTTTGCTGAAGAAGTGAACCGAGAGTGGCGAGCGTTGGTCAGTTCTGGTGCTGTTCAGCATGTGCCTTTGTAAAAAGCGTTGGCAGTAGCTTGCACAAGGCAGGAGAGTACACTGGACTTCTGTTTCTGTTTCTACAGAGTGAGCAAAAGGATTGTGTCAAGGCTGCCAGGGAGTCGTAGATTGATTGCCCCTTGGGAAATTCACTCGCATTACACACAATACACACAAAAGTGCTAATTCTCCACAGCAAGCTTTTGTGGTGTCCCAGTGAAAAGCACAGACTCCAGCTTCTTAACCACTGCCTCGTTTGACGTATGGTGGTGATGAGTTGGGTTTTTTCAGACCTATAAAACCTGCGTAAAAGGTCAGGAGAAAACTAGCTGTCGAGACACTGTACTCGTTCACAAAGAAAGACTCGACTGAGATCTTTCTCGCAGCCCATTTCTCACACAAAGGCTGAATGGGCGCATGGTGGGGGTGACTGAAGGACTGAGTGAGCAAGGCCCCCGCTGCACCTTTTCACTTCTTTTGGATGAAACAATGGTCTTTGTCTACAAAGTCCCTCTATTTTTCTTGCCGGGTTAGGGGGGTGTTTCACTATAGTAACAGTGACAAAACAAGGCAGGCCCAAATGTGGTAGCAAACGAGAGAAAGACTTACACACTTGCTGCTCATCAGTGACAGTTTCTCAGTGGTTTAGTGAGTAATACAAAAAAGAGCGCCACGGACAAGAGGGGGAAAAAGCACTGATGTGTGATACTGGACTGGAGATGTGTGTGTGTGAAAGTAGTCAGTCCCCTGAGGAAGGGTGTTAGTGGAATCTTCTCACATACTTTTATTCACTCCACTGGATGTCACAATGAACCCGGAGACACAGTATGAGGACTCAGTGTCCATTATGGTGCTAGAAAACATTAAAAACAAGCTCCGCCATGCCTTCAGGACGACAGCCGAGCCGCGAGTGGCTTTTGAGAATGATGATGATCTGATGAGTACCGGCAGGAGTTTGCAAGCTAATGAAGAGCTGCGCAGAGCCAAGATAGACGGAGCAATTACCTGGTTACGATCTGAACTGGTGAGTTGATTAGACTCGAGTGTAACCACACACTTTCAAGGTTAATACGCAATTTTCAAAAATTTGCTTTATGGTTCATGGTAAGTACGTTTTATGGTCTCACTGTAGAGTATTTTTTCTCCAATTCACCTTTAATGCATGGAGTTTTAAATTGATTCTACTGCTATAAACTGTAAATGTCAAATGTGTAAAGCAGGAGTCGTTCCAAAATAGCCATGTCACATAACACAGGACAACTTGTGTACATAAATTTTTAAATTATACTCTCAGAGAGCTGTGCAGTCCAGCACAGTTTGGTCTTTTTTTTTTTCCTGATTTAAGACAAGTTTGGAAATTACCTGGTGACTTAAAGCAGGTGTCTTCAAGCAGTGAAATCATCTGGGGTTTAGGATCTACAGGTCTTTGGTTTGGTAATCTTACCTATGATATAACATTGCCTTACACTGCTATAGACCATTAACAAAGTTTGTAACTGTTAATAACACAGTACAGATCTAATATACAACATTTGAGTATCTCTTAACTGTTCATCTATCCATCTGTATGTCTGTCTCTATCTATCATTTACAAATTTACAATTTGCAAAAATTAACCAGATATTTTTTTCTGATCATCTTATACACCTGATCTGGGCAACTAATAAAAATTCTTTCTGCTCCTTTATGTTATAGTTTTGTTTTGGTAATTTGGCCTTTACAGATTTACAAATTGAACTCGTGCTGAAATATTCTAGTTTAACTATTACTTTAACTAAGACTATTTAACTACTACATTGTACAACATTTACCATAAGCTGTAAAATAACTAAGCATAACTAAAGCTTATTAAGAAAAAATATATTAAATAATAATATTATATATTTGTGAATGTGTCAGTTAAATACACCTAAATTAGCCAATGTTTCTTTAATCAGTTATTAGAAAGAAGTCCAGAGAAATCTGGAGAAAGTTAATTCTTACATTAAAATAAATAATCAGCCAAAAAATACAAAACTCATGATTCAGGTTCTGTTAATTGCTGTAATTAATCACCACAATTATATTAAAGCAACAACATTATTTATCCTGATAATAAGTTTGTTAGTGTTACGGTATTAATTCTGACATTTATGGTATTTTAATGTTGACATAAATCATGTTAACTCAATGAAACTTAATTGAAGATTGCTATCATTAACTTTCTTAAGAGTTTATTTGTCTCCTTAAATGAAGATTGAAGTCAACATTTGAAAAAGTTTGTGTATAAAAATAACTGATGCCTTCTTTTTCTTCTTCTTCTTCTTATAATGGTCGTGAATGTGTCTGGTTGTCGGGAGCCGTGTGAATGCTGAATCGTCTATCTGTGTTTTTCTGTTTAACATTCAGCTAGAGATGCGTTCGCAGGACCGGCAGCTGGCTCAGACCCTGCTTGGGCTTAACAGTGAGATCCAGAGACTAAGGCGGGAAAGTGGTCCTCTTCTATTAGACTCCCGTCACACAGAGCAGCACTGAGATCAACTTGACAAATGGAAAAGGATGTCTCCGCATGATACCGGAGCGTTATTTTAATGCCAAAAATGTGCATTTATCTTAATATCTTCCTATTTTACCTTAATAACATGTCTTTATGTTAAATAAGATGTTACCTAAAGCTTGCTTTATTTTTAAACTTCTAAACGTCTTGTTATTGTTATTTTAGAAAATTGAATATTGAACCTATACAATGGGACTGATTTGCAGCCTAAAATATTGTCATTAAGGCCCCAGATTGCGCTTCAAGCCTATCCTTACTTTTGTGAGCCTATAATTATAAGGATTCATTTAATCATTCTGGCAAATTGCCCAGAATTCTGGACCTGAGATAATGTGTATGTGTACCATTGTGATATACATGTTTGTGATTGTAGTAATAAGTTTGCAGGTCAGTGATTCTAGATGTAAACCTCGAGAATATATTTCAGTTGTTTCAGTGATGAATCAAACAACTGAACACAACAATAAATCAATGAAATTTTATGATGGCATCTGATGCGTGATGAACATTTTTATCAAAATGTACTGTATATTTACACACATGCACACAAAATCAACAATCAAGTACATTCACTTACTACTTCCATTATCATAACTCTATAAATCTACATGGTCCTTTCTTTATATTCAGCCAATATAATAAAGATGTAATCTGAAGATGTAAAAAGGCTAATAGATCCAAGGCTTATGCAATCGCTATATAGTGAGATAATAATCTGTTTTAAACATACAAAATTGGTAATATATTTAGATAGATCTAACGCTTGGATATTCTTTTAAAATGGTTTGTCTGAACTCAAATTTTTTCCCCAAGGTCCCTAAAAGTACAAATTTTGTCACCCAATAGCCATGTTTCAATTAACTTTTAATGCCCAATTTGAAATTGAAGCAAAATTAAATAATGACATTGTGAATTTCAGACAAAAAAAACCCCTCTCAATTAATGGTAAGAAGTATTAAGTTTGCATGAATTCATTTTTCCAGACGATTCATTCATTCATTCATTCATTTTCAGAACCGCTTATTCCTAATTAGGGTCGCGGGGAGGCTGGTGCCCATCTCAGCCGACTTTGGGCGAGGGCGGGGTACAC
>JAQMYF010000001.1:43004058-43025999 GCA_030014195.1 Neosilurus mollespiculum
GAGAGAGAGACAGAGAGAGAGAGAGAGAGAGAGAGACAGAGAGAGAGAGAGAGAGAGAGAGAGAGAGAGAGAGAGAGCGAGAGAGAGCGAGAGAGAGAACAAGAGAGAGAAAGAGAAAGAAAGAGAGAAAGAGAAAGAGGGAGAGAGAACGAGAGAGAGAAAGAGAGAGAGAGAGAGAGACAGAGAGAAAGAGAGAATGAGAGAGAGAAAAAGAAAGAGAAAGAGACAGAAAGAGGGCGAGAGAGAAAGAGAGAGAGAGAGAGAGAAAAAGAGAGACAGAATGAGGAAGAGAGCGAGAGAGAGAGAGAGAGAGAAAGAGGGCGAGAGAAAGAGAGAGAGAGAAAGAGAGAGAGAGAGAACTCAGGAACAACTCATCCACTTACTTGGTGGTACAAAGTTGAACTTCTCCCATAAAATATTTAGGCAGTTGCTCTTTGATTTGGATCTTATTCTTTAATGCAGCCTGACAGAAAGTCCCGTCGATCAGTATCTGGAACGGTTCCCGAAAACCAAAGTTGTATTTGTAGAAACTGATCGTCTTCTTTGCATGTTTCTGTCGCTTTATCTTCATGCTGACTTCTCTTACTGCTCACACCGGAAAACCGACCGAGTTAACTGGGTATTCCTACACATTTAACAACACATAAAAGGAAACTTGCTGAATAAACAAACCAGCTTTAGTTATATAAATATGCAGCTATACATTAATCACTATATTATAAACAAAAACAAGTAAAAAGACGTTCAGTGTGCGTTCAGCATGGCACTCGGGGAGCTACCGACAAACCAGGCCGTGCGGAAACACGATACTGAAATAAACAATATTATTAAAACGTATGACGTAAATCCTCACCGCATATCATATACTTCTATATTTAAAAAATAATAAACATTTACTTTCATACAAATTCTAAAATAAACGAATATCCAGAAAGTTAACTGTAACAATCCAGGAACCAATCAGAATGTTGTTGTTTCCTTCCGGTTGTAATACGCCGACGTACCTTTACCGGAAGTTACCTGCTCCCGGTCTTCTGTTACGCGTGTTTGAGAAGATGGCAGCTCGCAGAGACACTTCTCCTGGAACCAGCCTGGAGTTGGCTGTAAAGCAGGTTCAAATCGAAGGCCTGGTAAGAAACCAACGCTTCAGACATTTCTGTTGTTGTTTTCAGAAGGGATGTTCGCTTAAATAACAAACAAATCCCTAACGGAAATATGCTAAGGTGCCCTCATGCATGCTAACAAAGAAGCTGAGAGTGAAATGCACTGCTGATCCTCATTCAGGAAGGAACTCAGAGCATAAACATTATATACGGCTCGTTTTTACTTATTAAGTGATTATCACGTGCATTGTTTAGATTTGTAGAATCCTAGAGGATGTGCTTTACCACTTTTCCACTCACTTGAATCCCAGATGCCCCACTACACAAATATAACACGTGATAAGGGATTGTACCATGTATTTTTTATAAAGAATTATTGATTAGTCATCCTTTTGTGTCCAGTTTAGATAGAAAACATTGTCATTCGTAGGGTTGCAATGTTTATCCCGAGCTAAAAATATAGTAACTCTATCGTCAGTGGTCACTCAGTGGTTAAGGGTGTAAATAACTGATCAGAAGGATTGGGGTTCAGGCCCCAGTGCCATCAAGCTCCTACTGTTGGGTCCTTGGGCAAAGCCCTTAACTCCAACCTGCTCACTTGTGGGGGAATACAACAGATAAAATGTAAAAATGCCATAATTGTCGAGCGGAGACAATATGCTGGCCTGTACCTTTTGCGTATGTGTGTGATAGCCTGGGAAAACTCTTCACATTTGAAAAAAAAACAGCCATAACATTAAGACCACGTGAGTGGTCTGTAGCCAGGCAGCTTCATACACAGCAAGCTGCAATCCACTATGTGTTCTGACACATTTTTGTCAGCATAAACAGTTTCAGCTGTTTGTACTAGCTTTCGGTCCCCTGCACATTTAATCCTAGTAGGGACATGGGGGGCTGGAGCCTACCTTAGCTGACTCTGGGTGAAGGCAGTGTATACCCTAAACAGCTCGCCACACCATTGCAGGGCCAACACACACAGAACCATTCACACTCACACTTGGGGGCAAATTGAAACAGCAAGTTAGCCTAATGTGCATGTCTTTGGACTGTGAGAGGAAACTGGAGTACCTGGAGGACACCCACACAAGCATGGGGAAACATGCAAACTCCACATAGAAACACCCTTGCAGAGCCCAGGACTCAAACAAAGCACCTTCAGTGAGGGGGACTTGCTAACCACTATGCCACGGTGCTGCCCTCTGTTGAATTAGCATATAACATTAATAATATAATAATAATAACTAGAATATTCCTGCAGAAATGTTGAATGTTTACCTGCAGTTTGGTGCATGCCTATCAGGTGTATGCATGGTTGTGTGGAAGATGAGGAAGAGGAAATGATGCCAATGAAGACTCTTACTTGTGGTAATTAGGAAATGATGCTACAAAATGCGATGTAATACTGAACATTTTGATCGTGACATGGAACCACTTTTCAGATAAAAAAACGTAATGATGACAGATGGGTTTTGTTGAAAAAAAGAAGCAAGAGCAACAGTCAAACTCTAAGTGTACAATTAGTACAGTTTTAAAGGAAATGCAGGGGGAAGTGTTTAGGACATCTTTACTTTTTATGTCTTAGTTTTGCCACAAATCCCAGCAGTTCATTATGATTTTGTCTGAAAAGTTGCCTCTTGTGGAATATACTCCCTTCCGAATTTTTAAAACACATTTTTTTGTGTGTGTAAAAAAAGTAATGTTTGGAAATTTAAAATGTATATTTTTTTCTGAGTTATGTAAAAGTCATCAAATGAAAATCTATAACAATGTTTGTGCAAATAAATTAGGATGCCTGAGAGTTTGTGGAAAGTGAACTAGTAGCCTAAGTAAAACTGTTTACATGTTCCTTTGGTAAGATTTATGTTTTAAGGTATATTTATCTTTGGCAGTAAACCTTTGGTCAAAAGGGTTCATTTCTGGCAGTTTTCCCAGGCTGTCACAAATATACAGAGATATACAGTCTCTGTATGTGATGTACAGACCTTCGGAGTTGTATGTTTCTATAAAAATAGAGCCAGCGTAGGAGAAAGCTCAGAACAAATTTACAGACGTCGATGTTCAGCATGGTGCTGGGCCGTTCCGTGTCAACTCCACTATGGATATTTTATATAAAGTACAAAAATGTATGAAGGAAATCTGAGATAAGCAGCTGCAGAGTTGTGAGATTGTGTCTGATTTCACATGTAACGACCCAACTTTTACTGCACATGCTTAAAATTGATCTTTGGGTTGTGGCAACAAAATTACAAACAGTTTAAGGATGTTTTGAGCGTAGGCATTCTGGGTACCACTGCTAGAAGGGCTAAAGTCTCTTCAGTCCTGCAGGAATGTTTGTCTCTTTGCCCTGCAATTACATTTATATCATGAATGAAAAGTACCTTTGAGTTGCTCAGAATTTCTGTTATTTGTATTTGTGTATTAGTGAATCTATTTTGGAACCTGTGTCATCTGAACCTCAGTCCAGGTAGTGTTTATTAGCTTCTGCAGTGGTGGATACAGCATAAGTTCATTAATCGGCACACGTGGCAGATCAACGCTCCTGTGTGCCTCCCCAACCCCATGTTATGCATGTACAGCAGAGACCTGGATATAAGTCGTTCTTTGAAATATCCAATAGTTCACTCACATGCAAACTCATCCTAGCACTCATAGTAGTGAACCAGCATACCAAGTTTGAAAGGCCCAGCTACAGCACGCGGCAAGTAAATGTCCAGATACTAAAGTGAGATGGACGGACGGACGGACGGAGCCCATTCCTATAGCTCCTGAGCCACTTTGTGTGTGGGTGCTAACAAGGATGTATAAAGCTACTTCGGTACCACGTTTTTCTTTTAGTTTCAAAACCGACTTGTGTGATATTAAATAGGCAGGTAATGATGTACATTGTGGTGATAAATCATGTTTATGACTATTGAAATCATAGACCTAAAAGATAAAGTATAATTATGAGGCTGCATTATTGCTTAGTTTTTTCCCCCCAGCTGTTATTGCACTGTCCAGTCATTAGACGGGGCTTACTGACTTGGGTACATTTAAGGGTATGCATGTGGTGTCACTGTAGGGAAAGTCAGTCCGGTTACACCCTGACTTTGTGACACTGTGAGCCAGCATTCCGCTTGAATACTGTGAAAACACACAAAAAATCCTGATCTAACAGGGGAGAAAATGTTATCTTACTGACTGTGGTAATAGATTCAGAGTGCCGAAAGCCAAAGCACACAGGAGGACATGCAGCAAGTTGTTTTATGTTTAAGCCTGACCACAGCCTTCACAAAGGTTCATGAAAGGTTGTTAAAAACAGACTACTGTATATGTTGGTAACTTTTCATGGATAATAAAATTAATACTTTAGTCACGTGTAATAGGCTAGAATAATTTATTCCAGCCTTTATTTTTAATTTTGCAAACATAATATTTGAGTTAAGAGTTTGATTAAGAATTTAAATGTTTACGATTTTAAACGTTTCCATGTACAGCCTACACATCCAACGGCAGTCTTTTCAAACTGGCAAACGCAAATGATTAAAAGGATTTTTATATTTTAGCAGATTGTATGTAAAAGCATATGTTTGTTTTATAACAGGAGAGTGTGGAAGGCTTGCTTTTCATTTCACTTTAGTGATCAAGCCTGTAGTGATGGTGGCACGAGGAAGAAACCTCGAGAGGAACAAGACTCAAAAGGGAAACCCATCTTCATTTGGGTGACACCAGATTGGAGCACTTTTCCATGGAGGAAGCACTTGCATCTAACTGGGAAGTTGTTTGGACAATGCAACAAAAGTTTGAAAAGCTCCCCATGCCCGGAATGCTCCATGCTTGATTTCCCAGCATGTCACTGTTTACTGAAAGTGAAGAACTATTTCATCTTTCTTAGCAGCAGTTTGACTTTTGACTATAAAAAGTTCTTCTGTAGTAGCTGCCTTGGGGTAGAGATGTGCTAGAGATTTTTTTTTTTTAAGTCCTACTCCCCTGAAATCCCAAATGAAATCTGATTAATCCTGCCTGCTTTCTTGAAAAGTATGACAAGGTGAGGTTATTATATACACAAATCAGCCATAACATTAACACCACCTGACTGTTCTGCGGCTTGTCAGACCAATACACAGCTAGTGTGTTCTGACTTCTTTCTGTCATATCCAGCACTGATTTTCAGCGGTTTCTGCCACAGTAGCTTTTCTGTGGAGTCAGACCAGAGGAATTAGCCTTTGCTCGCCACCAGTGAGCCTTGGGCACCCATGACACTCTTGCCAGTTCACAGGTTGTCTTTAGTTGGACCACCTTTGGTAGGTGCCTACCAATGCATTTTTAGGAATACCCCTAACGACCTGTCATTTTGCATATCTATCCATTTGTTTTCCTCTGCTTATCTGAGGTCGCTGAGGCATCAAGCCTAGAAGGGAAACCCAGGCGTCTCTCTGACCAGCGACAGCTTCTTGGGGGATCCTGAGGTGTTCCCAGGCCAGACGGGATGTTCGATCCCGCCAACGAGTTCTGGGTCTGCCCCGGGTACTCCTTACACTTGGACGTTCCTGGAACACCTCTAAAGGAAGGTGACCAGGAGGCATTCTAATCAGATGCCTGAACCACCTCAACTGACTCTTTCGATGCAGAGGAGCAGCGGCTCCACCGCCAGCTTCCCCCTGATGTCTGAGCTTCTCACCCTGTCTCTACAGCTGAGCCCAGACACCTTCAGCAAATGAGTAGATTCGGTCGTTTATCCATTACAGCGTGGCACCTTTCAAAGTCACTCTGATACTAATGCTTGCTCATTTTTTTTTTTTTCTTCATCCTGAGAAGTTACTTTGAGAAGTAACTGTTCACTTTCTGCCTAATACAGCCCACCTCTTGGCAGGTGCCACTGTACCGAGATAATGCTATTCACTTCACTGTCAGTGATGGTCAGGTGTCCACATACTTTTGGCTGTTTAGGGAATCTTCTAATTGCCGTAGCTTTTTAGCTTCCCAAAATATGAAGAGCAGTTATGATCATTTGAATTATATGTTCAGTGTTTTTTTTGGTTTTTTTTAATTATTATAAAAAAAAAATCGATTTAATGCCGTGGAACACCCACGAATCACCTGCCTACCACCACTATAAACATTCATTTCCTCACCAGCCTTTCTCTTCTCTCTGTAATCTTCTCATATAAATATTTATAGTCTGATAAACTGAACATGTTGGCAAACACCTCCTAATGAGTCTATGGGGTCCGGTGCTGTTAAATCTTTACTCCTGGCCTGACTTTATGATTGATTGCATGACAGCCGTCGCTGTGTGTTTCTGTTAAATGATTTGTACTTTTTGTGAGCGGCTCAGCTCATCACTTCCCCTGCAGCACTTTCGAAACCTTGACGTCCTGATCACAAGTTTCCCATGATGGAGTGTAATCAGTGTGAGCAGCACTGGCTGCCATATGTTAGCCATGCAGCAGGTGAGTGTTAGTGAGGCTGTTGGTGCTGTCAGCTCTGCAGCTGCGTATTCCCACTGCTGTCGCTACTCTGGACGGGTGCGCGCACACGCTTCTGTCAAGTGTCTGCCATTCTTAGCGATGGGGTTCTGTTGAATGCTGGCATCCGTACGAGAAGCGTGAAACCCTTCCCCATCCGCTAGGCCACTCTGTCTCAATAAAACAGCCAAATAAGATTTTAAAATGCCACCAGTCCTGAGTATTTTCCAGTGTTTGCTTTTCAGGATTTTATGCTTTGCGGATGTGTTAAAGAACTTTGGATGACTTTAAATAGTCTCAGAAGGATTAGCCTTGGTGCCATTGTAGTAGGTCTCTAACTTGATCAGAGAGCTTGACAAATCGTTGCTTTTTTTTCCTCAGTAAAACTTTTTTTTGTTACTTTCTGACCTTTTTCATGTAACAAACAGGCAAATCCCAAGCCAATTAGGTCTAAAATGTCAGCAGCAACAAGGTAGCATTCGTTTGTTGTGCTAGGGGAGTGTCCCGGGTTCACAATTTCCCTAACTTCCCTAATTTTCTTTCGAGATTGTGTTTTGTTTTGATTTTCCTCCAAAGCTGAAGTAAATGAACTCACGGCGGCTGCGTGAAAGACTTTATCTTGTGTACCAGCCAAGCCTGGTGTCTAGACAGGCTTTTGAGAAGGGTAATTGCTAAAACGGTAAGAGGCAGCGATGGGTGTATTTTTGGAGCACTGTACTTTTCTTTCAAACCAGATTCATTAGCAGGCAGCAACAGGATTCCCTTGTTCCTTCTCAAATTGTTTGAAAGCTGTTATCTGGCCTAAGGCGCTTGTGCACAAAGGAATATGACGACACATTCTTGCACCTCATTTAAAAGTGACATCTTGGTCTTGTGCAATTGAAGGGAAACGCCAGCAGGGGGCAGACTGGCTCCACCGATTTTTTTTCTATCAGGAGGTGGCTTGCTCATGCACTGTATCATAAACCTGTCGTTTTAAACAGCAGAATTGGATTATTGTAGAATTATTATACACAGCAACACCCCAGTTTCCTTCTGTGCAGCAATTTCAAAACATTGCAGAGCACTGCAGATGCATTTTCGAACAGTTTCGTTTTGCTGATGTTTATGAAGCTATAAAGGGAAAGAGGGTCAAAATGGAGGTCGGGGTTGTGCTGGAATGATTAGCCATTCAGTACAGGGCACGGTTCAAGCTAGTAGGTGTATACCGATCGCTTTTTAGCTCATTAGAGAGCCAGCTGTTTGTTTTTTTGCAGACCTCCAGAGACAGTGTGTTAACTGCACAAGAGCTGTGAGGGTCACACTGATGAGCCGAGAGGACGAGCGTCATTTCCTTGTGGGTCAATCATATGCTAAAGAGCGCAGGCTTTTTTTCCCCCTCCATGATTAATTTACATGATGATTAACTTAGTCACTAATTCATGCCCCATATGATTCTAATATACTTCAGTGTGCCACAGGTCGGCATTACAGTCACCCAAAGACCTTTTTTAATTAAATTGAATCCTAAATAATGATTAATATAGATGCACTGGTCTGACTTTAATTTCTGAAATTATAAAGACATCAGTGCTCGGAGTTTTATTCAGCCCAGTATGATCTGGTGTCGTGTTCTCTTACAGACCATACCAACTCTTTATTTTTTTTTGAGTTTCTGTTTCTAGCCGGAATTATAAAACACACAAGTGTGATGTACACTGCCTTTATTGTGTTCTTCACCACCATAAACATTCATGGTGTAAAATGTGTCAGTGGATTAGGTTGGAAAGTCAGTCCAGTCTGATCCTGACTCCATTATAAGTCCCAATCAATGACTGTATATAGGGATGGACATTAGTGGTGGTGAGATAGGCATCGATGCTCCAGCGTAAAACTTTGTGATGTAATCTGCTTCATTAAAAAGTGTGCCCTGGATTCAATTATGGATGATCTCCCTGATAATTTACGGTACTTTGTCTGTTTAAGAACTATAAACGGCTATCCGTATCATACTGAATTGTGCAGCGTCATATTCATAAAAATATCAAAAATCAAAAGGGGGCAGCCGTAGCCTAATGGTTAGAGAAGCAGGTTTGGGATCGAAAGGTCGCTGGTTCGATAACTGAACCAGCAGGAAAAATATGTGGCGGTGGGGGAGTGAGCTGCACCTTCCCTTCCTCCACCTTTATGGCTGAAGTGCCCTTGAGCAAGGCACCTAACCCTCAACTGCTCTCCGGTCAGCCCAATGTGTGTGTGTGTGTGTGTGTGTGTGTGTGCTCACTTTGGAAGGGTTAAATGCAGAGGCAATAGTTTCCCTTGTGGGATTAATACAGTATATAAAAAAAAAAAATTGTATTGTAACACGTTGAATCAAACATTGTAAAATCACACTACATCACAATGGGGTGAATTGTATTGTGTTAGTAGTTATCACACGTAACAGGTTGTTGGCAACACATCGAGAAGGGTATCATATCGGCCTCAGTGGTACAGAAACACATCCCTAATGGACATCATAATAGGTGATGATAAATTAATTCTCTCTCTCTACCGCTACTCTTTATATGTATTCACCCATTTTCTCTAGTACATTTGTACAATAATTAGTACATATTACATGGGAATGGCGCAAGCTGATTGGCTTGTTCTACATTGGCTTGTTCTACAAGAGACATTGTCTTGTTTTCTAGTCATTGTTGTGGTGGCTTAGTGGTTAAGGTGATGGGTTACTGATCCAAAGGTCAGCGGTTAAATCTCACTATCACCACTGTTGGGCCCTTGAGCAAGGCCCTTAATCCTCAATTGTTCAGTTGTATAAAAATTATATTTTTAAGTCACTCTGGATAAGAGCATCTGCCAAATGCTATAAATGTAAATGTAACATTATCTGGAGTGAATACTGCTTGAATCGAAATGGCTGACAGACACTCATGGCTTGTTCTGGTCACTTGGAACAGGTGGTGTCATTGTCACAGTTTAAAAATGGGAAAATACACCATATATAATTTTTTTTTTTTTATGTTTCCTCTCTCATGTTTGTCTGAACGAGTTTAAAAATGCATTCAACTTACTCTCTGCTCAGAGCGTGTGGCGCTCCCCACATCTCTCTGGGTTAAAACATGAAAAAAAATGATTTAGTTAAGGTTTTATGTTCCTGTGTAGTGTATACCAAAACACCAATTTACCTCAGGCTCGGTGGATGTCACTGGATTGAATTCCCTTAACAATCTGTCTGGGGACTATACAGCGACACACATCTTAGGTTCGGTGAATAATTGTTGACTGTTTCATACATTAATAACAGCACAGGTCGCTTCATAGAATTAAAACACGAAGGATTAGAAGAGAAAAGGTGTCTTTTACAAATGTTTTTCAAGGTGTGTGATATAAAAGTAAACAATAAGAATGAAGGACAAAATATGTGTAACAGAGTGTAAGAGTCTCGAGAATGGTTACACCTACACTCTTACAATTGGGCTTAAAAGAACCGGGAACCACATGTTTATATTCAATTTTAACAGTAACTATATGTCTAATTGTAACCAATTTCACATTTTTTTCCTAAGAATATTTTCAAAATCACAAATAATGAAGTCACGACGACACACAGAAACTATCTGAACTCTATCAAAAGGTGTGATATTAAAAATAACTTTTACATTTAAACAAAAAACATCATATTTTAGTTACATGCTTCAAAGTTCAAAGCACTTAAATTCATTTAAAAATTAAAATGTCATCGAAGTACATAACTCATAGTGAAATAAGTCAAATAACTTGCAGTGCCACCCTCCTTTGAGATTATTTTGGATGGAATTATCAAAATTCAAAACATGGCTTAAAAGTAATGCTATTCGGATTGAAAATTATGATAAATAAATTCTAATACAATTTCCTTCATAGAAATGGAGAAAGTAAATGTTAATTTGTACATGTATGTCATAAATGACCATTAAATCACATTCAAAGTTTCTACATGGCCTCTTTGGGAAACGCTACTTCAGCATCACAGTCTGCCCAGGTATCGTTGGCACTGCTTGAGGCCTTATCGAGATACACCTTGAGGTTCTTGGCAGGTTTCTCCACCGAGAGAGGTTGAGATTTCTACTTCCAGTAGTTCTATGCACTGTGCACAGCTACAAGCTACAGTTATTACTGGAAATAAGAAATAATGTTAACGTTGAATTTAGAAGTTTGTGAGTCTGTGACATCTAATGATGTCATACATTTAAGGTAAGAAAATGGGGGAAAAGGCAAAAAAAAAAATAAATGTAAAAATCAGCTCACAAAAACAAAATCCGAGACACCTTGATGCATAAAAATGATAAAAGATACAGAAATTAGTATAAAATATCATAAAGCCATCGGGACACCAATGTAAAATGAAGTTTCTGGTAGAAAAAACGTTTCTGCCTCAAACACGTTTTTTTTCTTTTCTTTCTTTTTTTTTTTAAATAGCATGAAAAATATTGCTCCTAGACACACACACACACACATATATATATATATATATATGAGTGGACAGTGGCTATAAATACATGGTTTGTGCACATTTTGAGACCAGTCCCAACTCTCTAGGGTGAATATTTTGAAGATACTGATTTTTTTTTTTTTAAGGAATTTTCTTTAGTTGTGCCATTTTGGGTACCTTCAAATGCCACATCCATATGGGTTTTTGGCCTGTATTTACAAATGGAGGCCATAGTAATTCTAGAAAAAGTCCAGGTAACACAAAAAGGTGCACACCAGAGGAATCTGGAATTATCACCCCAACAGAAGTACAGAATATTTTCGCTGTTGATTGAATTTCCAGAGTCGCACTACAATCAGTTGTCTTACAGATGTGCCCATTCCGGCAGGATGCGTAGGAGTGGCCGAAAAATAAAGTGAGGCGATTGCAGTGTCTACACGCATAGTGTGTGCTTGTAGTATGGAAGTGGGGCTTGATTTGCGCAGGAGTACAAGAGATTGATGGATATATTGCGGCCTGTGTGCTAAAAAAGAAAGGGCCGAGCATATGGATAAAATAAAGCTGTAGCGAGACACTGACTGTCCTTGAACGATGGATCCCTGCCACAGCATCTCTAGGTTTCAGTCCATGATCGAGATTAATGGCGTTTTTAATGACAAAAAGCTGCAGATTTGTAATCGCAAGGTTGGATCTGTAAATATAGCATGCTGTTTGCAGCCTTTGATTGCTATTCACAAACATGTAGAGTGCAAATGAAAGTTGTGAATGTCCAGGAGAGGGTGTATGTGTGTGTGTGTGTGCGTGTGACATTTGGCAAGCACTAGCAAGCGTTATTGACTTGCAAAGAAGAATTGATCACAGATGTACATCAGGTAGCATGCAGTTTGCTCTTTTCTCCTGGAAGGAGAGAGCCTGGGTCGCATTTTTAAACTAGTGATGAGTTACATACTTTAAATTTAATGCTAAACCAGATCAGCTTCCTCAGGATTTTTTGGTTTCCTCCCATTTTCCAAAAAACATGCCAATAGGTAGACTGTGTTCAGTATTCTCCCCCCATGTATGCAAGAGAGAGTGAATGTTGTATACCTGTCATGTGCCCTGTCTTGCTAAGATGGACCCCAGATCCGCAGTGACCCTGAGCAGAGAGCTAGCTTAAATAATATGAAATTCTGTCTGAATCAAAGATAATATTCTCTTTGAGAATGAAATATTAACTCTATTATTTCACATCTCTTCTAAATTCACACCCCTGCTGGGCTTTATTTCTCCAGAATTTTCCTATAACCGAATGGGTATACTAATTTTCAGTAGCAGTATACAAGAAAAAAAACAAAACGTAGGCATATTTAGGAAGTTAATAGCGGAGCTCCATACTGTTGCAAATGTTGTTAAGCCGTGAGCTGGGTTTTGTTGTCGTGTCTGTGCTCAAATGCCCACGCAGGCAACAATGTAAATGAAGAAAATGGCAGGAGAAATATATAGCTTGTCGGATATATAGTGCACTTGCAGTTCGTAACTTCTTCTATTACTTCTGTAAACTTACACATGCGAACATTTTCGGAGCTGAGCTTTTAGGCAGTGCATAAACATTTATATTAGAAACATACCGTATGTGCATTAACTTGTGGGAATATATTTTATACCAGGTTGAGGTGTAAAAGTATTCATTTAACTGTAGGCAGAACTCAGACAGAGGAACATCTGCTGGGTTTTTCTGTAATGCTACAGTATTTTGTTGGCCCATTAAAGAAATGTAAATTTGGTCAAAACAGGAGTTTGTTATTGAATGTATTATATCTGTTTACTGGCAGATTTTTCATTTTAAACTAAAAGTTTAGTTTGCATTTGCATTTATGGTATGTTGGTAGATGTGTTTATCCAGAGCAACTTCCATTTTATCTCATTTATACAACTGAGCAGTTTAGGGTTCAAGGACCCAATAGTGACAGCTTGATGTCACTGACTGGTACTTGACAGTGACTGGTACTTGAACTCCCATTCTTTTGATTACTGACGCAGACATGGGTTGTTTGTACTTAACCTGTCTGCTATTAATGTGTTCACTGTTTGAACAAGATAAGCACTAAGCTCTCTCTTTTGCAGCAGTAATATCCCACCGAAGAATTTCTTATAATTGAATTTAATGTAATTTGTAGTCTAATTTTCTTTTATTAAATTATTAAAATGAATTAAGTCTTACTGTAAGCCTTTCTCATCTTAATATGATATTTTAATTTTCACTTCATTACTTGGCAGAGTATTCCCCAACTATAGAAATAATGGCCTTTATTTTAATGAAACTATTCAGCAGGACTGAAATTCATTATACACTGCAGCTCCAGAGTGTTCCATCAGAAAGAACGGATTAACAATGCTAAGTTTCTCTGCCTTTGTGAGAAGCGATTCAGTACAAAGACAGGTTTACCCTGAGGGATTGGAAGAAGGATTGAGAGTGTCTGACAGAGATGGGTGTCAGGCTCACACTCAACCCTCCACTCTCGCTCTTCGTTTGTCCTGTGGGCTACCGACGACAACAGCTCAGCCCCTTGTTGATCACGACTTTGTTCAGGGTCAGCCGTTTCACTTTTCTCAAGAGAAAGGAGAGATTGATTGATCCTGTTTGACCATGAAGTATTATTGGACACACAGTTTCCCCATACGTTTTAAGTCATCGTCAACTTCTGGCTTGAATAATCATCAGAGGTGCACAAATCATTAATTTGTTAACAAGCTCATTGGGCAAGCGAAAGCTCCAGTGTACTTGTCCAGACCTATGATTTTGAACTGAGGGAAACTATCAACTCTTCAAAGATTATTCACTTCTAATGATGAATTTCCAAACAAAAAGCGGTGCTGGCAAGGATAAACTCCCTCAGTCAACACGAGGAACAAGCCTTGAGAGGAACCAGACTTAAAAGGGAAACCCATCCTCATTTGGGTGAAACCAGATAAAAATACAAACCCTGTATCAGAAACTTCACTATAGTTCAACATGAAGTCTAGTTGCTTATATTATAACCATAATGGTAATTGTAGTCCTAAATCATGTTAGTAAAAGAATTTATATCACCAGCACTGGAAAGTTATCTTCATAGATTGTGATTTTTTTTTTTTTAGGTCCATATGGGACATCAGCAGGAGTTCGTAGATGAAAACTCCAACTAGTAGTTCACAATCACAGGATTCAGAGAGCAGAAGGTTCAGGATCACTGGCATCTCAGAAGTAGCATATGTACCTCAGCAAATACACACCTCGAGAGAGGGATTGTTGGGAATGCTTATAATAATGTAATGATTAAAGAAAAGAGAAAATCAGTGCTGAGTGCAAGAAGGGACTCCAGCATGACTGACTAGGACAGCATTAAGAAAGAACCAGAAGGAAGCTAGACATGAGGACACCTTTTTGACTATCAGTGTCTCCAACATTGACTGACCTGGAAGCGACAACTTATCCAACATCAGTTTAAAACATCACGTATGTTTTTGTTGCTGAATTGAATAAGAAATCCCTACAGTTACAGTCCAAAATCTAGTAGAATGCCTTTGCAGAACAGTGGTTCTGTTACAGCAAAGAGGGGACTATACCTGGACTGGGATTTTCAACATGGAGGTGATTGGTCAGGTGTCCACAAACATTTGACCATGTAGTGTACACGTGCCGCACCACCATGTAGCACGTTATGCTGAAGAAGCATATACAAATGAAAGCTTTCTCTGTTTGTTGAGCCTGGGATACCAGTCTTTCTTACTTATTAATTTCTTTCCGTGTAGCGTTAGGGGTGAGATTCAGCAGGTGCCATGCAATCATGGTATCTAGGTACAGATTTGATTTTTATTGTGATTCTGTAAATCTCCCAATTAAATACTACACTTTCACCGTTTTTCTTTTTTTAATAAAGTTGAGTTGTATTGCTAAAACTTTACACCTTGAAAGTGTTAGTCGTGAGCTATGCAACTGAATTGAACATTTGTGATTTAAATGTAACCATAAACCGTAAACTTAGAACTTCATCTCCCCCTCTCAAAAACAAGCCGATAGCAGGGCATTATTTAAACTATGCAAATTCACTTCAAATCCAGTTGAGAAAAAATTAGGTTTTGGGAAAACAAGAGTCACAGTACATAACTAAATCAACCCCCCCCTCCCCCTTCCATCTCCATATAGCAGAGTAGCTATATTTCCATAATATACCAAGACCTGCATTATGCTAATTCCAGTACCCATGATTCCCCCCCAAGCCTGACCTTCCCTGGGTGCACGGAATCTCGGCCTTCTGCTGTGTTCTCTTCTCTAATAATTCTGACATGTTCTGGTGTCATCACCCTGCTAATTACCCATGTAAACAGACCTCCTGTGACTTCAGATATGTCTTCCCTCTTTTTGCATTTTTTTTTTTCTCGCTTTGGATGAAAATTCTCCCCACTCTGAAAGGACCAGTACAAACCAGGAGGATATGGGAACAGATGTAATGTTTCTTCAAATGCATTTCAGTTAGCCAACAATTATATACTGCTGCAGAGACTAGCAGTAGCTCTACACCTTCATTTTATGTTCGATGTGGATTACTGAATTTCTCTGATTGGACTCTTGTTGATTTGATATCTTGGCTGTGTCAGTTCTAAAAACCTGCCACCGGGCAACAGTTTTAAACATGAATATGTATGGATCATGCATTTTAATTCTAAAGTAATAAATAATGAATTCCCATATTTTGCACAATTTATGCTCGGAGAAACTGCCCACAATTAGCAGATTACAGCTGCTTATTAACATATTGTCTTATTAACATATTTTAGTTATCTCTAAGGAGCAGTTCTGAGGGGTAATAAATTAAAACTTTGCCCGGCACATCTGTTTGGTTAACTGACCAGTCAGCAGTGTCAAATGTGTTGAGGCAGGGAAACAGACGCGCCTCTCCTCATACAAAGCCAGGTTAATATGAAACGCTCCAAGTTTAGGACTTCCATCCACCTGGAACTGGGATCAAAAACTCCGGGTTGTGTTCAAGACTGTAATCTGCACTGTTTGGTTTGTTAGACACATAAATAGGTTTGTTAGGGGGAAGTAATTATACATGTAGAATGAATTCTCAGGAGAAAGCTAAGCTGCTGAGTGACTGAAACTTGTAAAGAATTGTAGAATAACTAGAGATGATACCATTTTTTTCCTTACTGATACTTGACCTTTCAGTACCTATCAAGCCGATACCCATGCATTAAAGATATGTGTTGTAATCTGTAAACATGAACATGTGCAGAGAATGAATACCCTAACACACATCTCGGAATCATTTTATTAGTATCTCCAAAGTAGTACTGATTTCCAAGATTGAAACGATGGCTTAACCTGTGTAAAACCAATGTTTTATGATGTTGGTACTCACCGCCAGTATCGGCAGCATTTCCTGTACTGGTATCTGTATCGGCACAATGCCAAGAATAACTGCCTAAAAAAGGGTATGCAATATGGAATTGCATTATTTAATCTAAAGTATGTGGACTTGTGAATTTCATAACCAAACATGTGAGTGCATGAAGCGAGTTCAATAGTGTACCTGACCGAACACATTTGGGATGAACTGGAACGTTAACTTCCCCAGCCCTCCTCTCCCAGTATCACTGCCTAACTTCATCAATGCTCTTGTTTAGCGACTCTCCACCATGTATGTTTGTTCCCAAAAAAGTAGCCAAAAAGACACCTAAAAGAACATTGGGTCACAAACCTTCAACTGAGGCCTTTTTTTTTTTTTTTTTTTTTTTTCCCCCCTTATCTTGCTGCTCAAGTGACTTTTGTTTTGTCACAGTTTAATTACTTTTGCAACACTTTGCTTCAGTATTGGTGGGTGAAGCCTCCAGCCCTTAAAGGTCACCGAGACGCGGTGTTTGGAGCTCATCCTGGTTTTTCTCTTGTCCCGTGGAATCTCGCCTAATGGCCCCTGTGCCTTCTCCCCAGCCTGTCAGATTTATTGATTATCAGATGACAGGCTTTTGGTTGAAGTCAAGAGCTGAGAGCACAGAAACTGTGCCAGCTCAGACTGTGTTGCTGTTTCTGAACAGTTCATGCTTCGACATATGAGGTTACGCTCATTATTTATCATCTTTAAATCCCCCGCACTGGAAGTCAACAGGCATCAAATTTGTTGATGGATAAGTGAAATGGTATTCTCAGAGTTATTAGGATGAATTCATCAGCTTATTGATGCCTGCCAGGCTTTCCAGGGAGGGATTAGTTGGACTGATTTGTCCCTGTAGATCTCTTGGCTAACCTGATGGAAGGGTTGCTGTAATCTAATTTAAACACAAGTGTGGGAGTATAGATCCTCGTTACAGTATATGGACTTTGTCATATTTTTAAGAAAAACAAAGTCGACTGTCTGCACCAATATTTCTTGTGAGAGCTTTTTAGCTTTATTTCTTTCTTCACTTTCCACTTTAGTTAAGTCTCTACCTCACACTCTGCTGTATAGTTCTACCTATAGGCGAGACTTTGTGTGCATGGTTGAGCCCCATGGCACCTCATTAGTCTTCAAAACAGCTGCCATTTAGATAAGTTTAAACCATGGGTTATTACCGTGCAGCGTTTGGGGTGAACTATGAAATTGTTGTCACAGGATTATGAAGAGGAATTTCATCAGAATTCTGTATTTCTCATTCCTTTCTTAAGGGATCAGGATTTATGCTCATGATTTAGTCTGTGCTGCTAAAGGAGCAGTTTGTAAAGTCAAACCCTCTTCAAGCACCTGTGTAGTGAATCACAACTCATGAAGAAAAACAGGAAAACTTTGTGTCCTCCATCCTCGTCACTGATTAAGCACTGTCTGTTTTAAACTAATGCAAGGATGCACATCTTTGTGTTACCAACATGAGTTTCGGAAAAGGCTGTAGCATGAAGATGAACGCTTTGTTAGTTGACTAGCTATTTTGCAGTTATGCAAGCTATCATATAAACTTGACCCCTAGCTTAGCTAACAAGCATGTTACCTCGCTTATCAGTCCTTTAGTAATGTTGTGTGGGAATCTGTAGGTAAGCAAAACAATAATTTCTGCCAGAACTGAAAAATAGATAAACTGATTTTCTTTATATTCATGCACGTTTGTTAGGGTTGGTGCGGAACAAGAATTCCAGTACGTGGCAGTACTACTTATTTTTCTTTCTTTCTTTTTTGATTTTTAATTATATCCCATGTATAAAGGCCTTTTACACCTTTATCACACTCAAAAGCTGTTTGCTTCTTTAGGGCTGTGTGCAAGAGCAAACTCTTAAAAGTTTGTTTCAAAGCGGCAGAATTTGCTAAATGATACTATACCGTTTTAAACATCAAATTTTCCACGTACTGCTAGAGAACTGGTAACTGGAGCAACCCAAATGTATGCTGAGCACATTTCTGACACAGCTTACTGAAGGTTATAAAACTAAATGTTCAAGTGCACAGACAGCTGGGAGCATAAAGTAAACGATGAGGGCAAAGGCTGAAAATATAAGTGAATTACAAGGTAAAGAGGCACAAGAATATTTTGATTAAAATTCCTCCATAGTACTTCTGTAAGTCACTTTGGATAAAGGCTAATTGTAAATACAGTAAACATAATAAAACTAAGCAGTTGTATTTCTGCAGCATATGCAAATTATATGATCTGAAGAGTCTGGAAAGTCAAGGTTTTCATTAGTAGTTTTTGTATATAAATTTACACCTAATCAGCAGCATGAGGAGGATCTGAAAGATTTACCAAATTTACAGCATTGTCTGAGATCAAATTAATGCCAGAGAGGATTGTGAGGCTTTAAATGTATGTTCGCCTGTGTAAAAAAAAAAAAAAAAAAAACCCCGAAGACAATGAAGTTAAAAGCTTGTGAGAGTTACAAGTGTGAATTTTGGCTGTTACTTTAAATGGGTACCTATTATCCAATACAGAACAAGTGCCTGTGCTGCAATCTTTGCCTCCTGATTGGATGGTCCAAAGGCAGGGTGCTAATTGGCCAGTCAGTAGTGCATAATTTTGTCATTTAAAGGAAGTTTTTTTTTTTTTAACGTGAACATTTCACAAGCTCAGAATCTTTGTTAATAAATAAATGCATAAAAAATAAAAACATAAATGTCTTGTGCAAATGATCTAAGAACAAATCCATTCCCACCATTTAATGAATGAGGCCTGTTATTGGCATTCAAAAAACATTAATAGCTAGCAACATATTGGCTACATATTTATTCTACTGAAGAGAAAGTAAATTTGCACTACCAAGGTTGATGTGTCTGTTTGCACTGTTTCCAAAATTAGTTTTATTAAACATTGTCAGCTTTACCTCTGTAGATTTTATCTAAGAGAAACGATTTGTAGGAAGGGTTATACTGAGTATGGCTCCGGTGCATCATTGATCTGATCCACCCAAAAATCCTCAAGTTCATAAAAAATTAACTGTTAATGGTCTAACGCCACAGTTTAATACTGCAGCTATTTTCTAGCATGTGTAATGTGTCTAGAACAAATCTCTGGATTTGCTTTACATGGATTTTAAAGAGAGAGAGAAAAAAGGAAGGTTTCTCAGAATTGCCAGGCCATGGATCTTTTTAATTTCAGGAGTTTTTCCTGCCTAGAACTGAATTCCACCCCAGGTGGAACAGGCCTGCTCAAAACAGAGTTGCCTCTTTTTTCTTAAAAAGTTATTTAATTGTTTTAAACAAGGGATTTGCTGAGCCAAAGGGATGGGCATGACTTGTCAGTGTTTTCATTGCAGTTACACTTTGCCTCGCGGGCTACATTGACCTAGCTTTTGGTTACAGATGTCCTCTGTGAACAGTCTTTGCAACAGCAAATAAAAAAACATTAGCTACAGGGTTAACCTTTAAGTCTTTGTGGGCTGCTTTTTTTCAGCTGGGGTGGCGCTACTAAGGCTACCGTTAAGCTAGATTATGGGTAAAACAGAAAAGCATTCACCTTTTAGTCAAGAGATCTCTAGTTCAACTCTAAATGACTTTATAGCCTTCTTTGGACTGGAACCAAAGGGGAAGGAATTGGCTATCTGGAGGGGAGAGGAATGCCATTACTCTCTTTCTCTCCCGTCAGGCACTGGTGAACATCTGTAAGCTCATTGGAAGCTAAACATGGAACAGAGGAGTTGGTGCATACTTTGGAGTGTGGTGTTCAGCCGTGCCATGATGCAGCAATCGTTGTAGTTAAAAAAGACGCAGTGGCTGGCTTCACACATCTGTGAGATTTTCACCATCCCTCGTTGGTCGGTAGTTCATGTGTGATTGGGGGGGTTCAAGAAAAATTAAATAGTCTGACGTTTCATGTCGCCTTTGGAACGTAATTGTTAATTATAAGTTTAGAAGCAAAAGATAAACTACAGACTGCAGCGCGTGTTCTTATGTAAGCTCTTGAGGAATGTAAAATTTCTGGTTTAGCTCGGTTCTTACCAAGGCTGTGTTTTTCAAATGGAATAATTCTTTTGGCTTTGGGGTTATAGACTGCATTTGATGCTTTCCAAAAAATCAAGCACTTGTTGACTTCTGCGAGAAATTACTTTTAGGTACTTGCTCAAGGTGAGGTGCACGGCTCATATTAATGGGTTGTGTGTGCGCGATACCCCCACCTCTTCTGTGGACGTCTAATCTCCAAGTTTTAGGAGCTGCAAGACTGGACCAATATCGAAGATGTTTTAGCCAGGATCTTTTTAACAGGGTCTTCACTTATGCTCTAGTGGATACATCCAGGCATACTTTCAGCATCTTAACAGTCTGACTGCTGTTTTTTCCTCGTCACAAAGTGTATTCGTCAAGCCTGTTTTTTATTAAGATTTAAAATAAGTCGTCTCTGGTGGTCGCATTAGAAAATCTATTACAGCAGTGAGAGCAGATCTCTCGGACACAGGAGATCGATAATGCTTTGTTGGCAGGACAGAGGCTCGCTCGGACGGCGTTCTTACCTCCAATTAGGGATCCCTACTCCTGCACATGGCTCTTGTAATCCTCTGTGATCACTTAAAGGGTTATGCAGAGTACAGTTTGAGCTTCACTTTTCAAATGATGTGATTTGGTTTCACTGTCTCTTGGCTCACTGTACTTTAATTACTTCCTTCGTTCAATATATAAGAAGGGCAGATTAGGTCTGCTCTATTAGCCACAGCACTATTGTACGGAGAACTGTATAATGCATATTGTTTCATCACAGTCTCAGCTCAATAACTGTGGCTGTTTGTACCAAGGATGTGCCTTCTGCTGAAGTTTAATATTTGGCTATCCATAAGAACTAATGTACTGATATTTGTTTAACCACTAAGAGAGGGGAAAACTGTCTACAATATGTTATTATTGTCATTTTCCCACCACAGTTACGTTTTCCACCCCCTCAAAGGGGTGGCAGCTGGGTTTGTGTTTAACAGATGTAACATAGGGAATTCATAATCAGAAAATATTAATCGCACAGTGAAAAGTTTACTGAATATCCGTGTAATATTATAGCCTGTGTAGTACTGCGAGTGAACGCCACTGATAAGCATGTTCACCATGTTTTGTCATTCATTACAAAGTGAACAGAGGTTTATTTGCACACATGTTCATGTTTGTGGTAAATCAAACATGATTGGTCAGTTCTTCCCCATGTAAACCCCATGATGCTCTCTCAATATCAAAATGTTACCAGATGTGACTTTTCCTTTCAATGTTTTTCCCAATGTGAAGATTATAAGCAAAACAAGTACACCAATATACTTAAAATATTTTGAACAGTGCCACCTCAGATATTTGACCACCAGGTGTTCGAGCATATGAACTAGGGGTGCCGGGAAAAAATAGATTTTTAAGAACACATTTTTTTTGAGCATTTCCAACCTTACTCACAACGCGTACCGTTTGTCCAGACGCGGCCTCCGTCGTGAATTGTTCCAGTGAGTGGTGGCTCCAGAACTAGCTTTTAGCCTAGCTTTGACATGGATGAGGAAAA
>JAQMYF010000001.1:43052518-43083684 GCA_030014195.1 Neosilurus mollespiculum
GTGCGTGCGCACACACACACACACACACACACACACACATCTTTTTCTATACTATGTTTTTCAGGGGCTGTCCATTTATGGATTTTATTTTTAATATTGAACGGTTCCTATGGCACGCCCTCCCGGCCTATTGAAACTGGGTCACCTTGACGTATTCTTCAGTGTCACAGAGGTCACTTCATCAAAAATGCCCGTTAACACTCTAGAGGGTACAGCTGACCACGAGGGGGGATATACCTAGTGTTCTGACACAAGAACGCCTTTATTAGTTATTAGTGTTAGCAACAGTAGTAATAATAAATAATACTATCAAATATTACTACCATTATTATTACCAATGCTACTACTAGTAAAATATTTATTTATTTATTTATTCATTCATTCATTTATTTTTATTATTATTATTATTATTGTTAATATAACAGGTGGGTAACTAATTTGGGATCTGACTCTTCTTTGAACCACACTGTCTGCACAGCTCTACAAAATATGTTTGAGTGCAGTGAACTGCAGTTTTTCCTTTTGTTGTGCCGAAAGTTTTTGTGGTAGTTTACATGTATTACAAATTGCACGCATTATGTCTTTACTCACGGTGGAAAAACTTCCACACTAACCATATGAGGCTTTAAGCATGTGCAACATGAGGCTTTCGGCGGTGCAATTATATGCGTGCACGGCTGTGATGTAATAACCTGTGCTGGAGCTGTAGATATAGACACACTATATATGATGTGATAGGGACTGGCTCAGGATTGGAAATATGTGATCAGCCGAGAACAGTAAAAATCGTCTGATTCCGGTTTATAGACGATTTCTCGCTGCATCTCTACATCAAACCTATGAACTTGCTTAACGCCATGTTCCGAAGTTGGTTCCCCTTTGCTGTTCACAATACACCACCTCACAGAGGATGGCTGTCGGGATTTGTGTTGTATCAGCTATAAGATCATTAGTGAGGTCGGACACTGATGTTGGATAAAGAGGCCTGGTGCACAGTCTGCATTCCAATTAATCCCATAGGTGCCAGACTTGAGTTCAATGCTTGGGTCACTTGAGTTCCTCCACTCCAACCTTAGCAAACATGTCTTCATGGAGCTTACTTTGTACACAGACAACTTGTCATAATGGAACATATTTTGGCATCTTAGGTTCAGGGAAAAGAAATTTTGGAAGACATTTTAGAGTGTGTGCTTACAACATTGTGGCAGCAGTTTGAAGAAGAACCACATGTGGGTGTGATGATCAGTTGTATACATAATTTTGGCCATGTAGTGTATAAACCTACAATTCAGATACATCAGATGCCCAGTAATGCTTATGTTTCTCTTCAAGCTCCATCAACACAGCTAATTGTAGACCTCAGACATGTAGGGCACTACTTCAAAACCCACAGCATCTCGTCATCTCATTAAAGTAGAGAGGTCTGGATGAAGGCAGGAGAGAGGAATTCTCTACAGCCTTGGTAACCCCACCAAAGCACTTTCTCCACTGTACAATAATGCAGTAAGCAGATACCACAGCTGTGATTGAAATGCTTTTTGAAAATCTCAGATGATTCATTTGTATGCTGGTGTCTGATTTGTAGTTCTGAACATTATCGGTTGTAGAAGACACGGTCAGTTCTTTACAGGAATGTTCTTATCCAAATGCGATGCTGATTAGATGGATCAGGATCTTGCCATCTATTTGCCGTAATGCAAGTAATTGCCACAGATTAATTACTTCCATCATTTTGTCATTATTGGCGGGATGCTATAACTTCCTAGAATTGTCCCTAAAGTTAGACATGTTGAAATTAGATGTGTTAATTTTTAAGACTCTTATGTTTTTTTCAGAGGCTTCTGTTCTACTGACATCTCAGTCTTGAGGATCTAGGATTCGGATGCTTTGGGCTGTAGATGCTGTGAGGGTTTGTAATTAGATGTGGGCTGTCTGTCGGGCCTACTGACAATATTTGTTGCTTAATTAGCTAGGACATTAACTTCACTTTATAAAGCTCACTCTCAAGTCATACGGGATGCTGCTGGCTGGTTATCTGACGCACTATTCAAGTTTGTTCATATACATAATTTCTTTATGATTTCAGAGTTATAATGTTGTAGGTGTAAAATGCAGTTTTCTTTTCTTTTTTTTAACTGACTGATTACACAACACAATATAAATTAGATTGTCACTTATTTTATGTAACAGGCCACATTGCATTTTTTACCGATTGCACAAATGGATACATTCCAGGCAAAAGCCGCTGTTTCCATATTATACATAGTTATATATATTTACCCCTTTGAACTTTTATATCTATATTTTCTATTGTTAGAAGACATTTATTGGGGTAATACTGAATGTTAGGAGTCTAGATCGCAATGTGGAATGTAAAATGTTTCTACAATTGCTAGGAATACAGTGTGCAAAATTATTTGGCTCAGTTGGCTGATTTTAAAGCAGTTTTAAACAGGCTAGCAAGGAGAATTGCTTCTAACTCTAACATCTTTATTCACCAAATAATGGAGCAAAGTTGGTCATGTTTCAGTCGGAGACAATCAATTGACATAATATTGTGTCTTTTATCTCGTCCTAGCAGATTCAGTCAAATGTTGAATTGTTGCCTTAAGAATCGATCATATGTGGAAATCTGAGGTTTAATGCTCTACAAAACAGCCCATAATACTGAAGAAGTTGGAAAAAAAAATGTAGTGTACCAACGGAACTACAAATGTAAACCATACACTTATTTTTTAGTATTTGTTCCTTTGCTGTGATGAAACCTTGGGCTTTTAAGAAGTCACATGTAGCTCTTGTAGCTGATCAAGAACTTGTTCAGGCAATAATCAGATGGTCAGGGGTGCATGATTAGGGTTGGAACCAAAGTATTCACAAAGGTAGCTCTCCAGGAACAGGGTTGAAGACCCCTGGTTTAGACCATCCCTGTCTACTTCAGATCTTTTATTCGTGATTTAGAATGCATTTTATGTGTTTGGTGGACCAGATAAGAACCTCTATTGCCCCGGACTCAGCATGTGTGTTTGATGCTACTTGAAAACATGTTGGATAAAAGCAACAGTTCTTTGGAATTTTGTATGTTTGACTTTAATATAATTTCCATTTCATTTGCTTTGTGCTGCCCAATTTCACATTAGTGACACCATTTCCAGGCTCTAAAGAGAAGTGCAGTTATGCTTTGCACATGTAGTGGATATCATTTATTTATTTTTTTTATGCCACTGCGCCGTTTTTAGGACACAGAGTCACCCAATAATCTAAAATAATGACTCTGTATGCCTTACCGAAAGGAGGGTGTGTCCTCTGGAACCCGACTGAACCCTTGTTGTTGAAATTCAAATACATGAGGGATGCAGGAGACTTCGATGCACAAGAAGACTCTTATTTCAGTACTGAACACGGCAGAATGTCCTGCAAATAACAGATCTCTAGGCACTGAGGTACTTTCTGTACCAGGCTACAGAAAAGCAATCCAGTTCTGACACCCTGTCAGAGATCATTGCTGCATTACTGACATTTGCATGATGAATGCTAGGCAGTCCAGGGTGGATCGGGAAAAGTATGCTAGCCTTGCCCCCCCCACCCGCCCAAACTATTATGAATAACATCATCAAAATTGCTTCAACACGGTTAATGTAAGAGTTTATAAAGAGTAATATGGTGTTTAAGAGATGATGGAATATTGCTGTACGTGATAGATTTTCTGTTTGGCTTGCACAAAAGTTTTTGTATTAGGTTTAAACTTACTCAACTAAATGATTCCTAGCGTAGCTTTCTGCAGAGCTGTTGAATACACTGTTGGTGAGATTTTCTTTTCTTTCCATTGAGTAGCCTCTTGACACTTCTCTGTCATCATCTTGCTTTGGAAAGCAAAAAAATTTGGCCTCATACTCATGACAAAGATATCCTCCCAATAACTTTATTTATTTTTTTTTTTTGGTGACTGATACTGCAACTTCGTATTTTGTTTCTCGAGTCAACTAATGAGAATATGGTGTGGTGTTAGTGGTGATGTCATCATAAGAGTTGTGCCAAATGACTGTGGATGGCTGAAATAATTGCAGTCAGGAGTTCATATTAAGAGTTGCAGTCGACTTAGTGATGGAATAATGAGTTTCTAGGTTCTTTAGTCAAGTTTGCCCTCCGACTTGAAATACAGACAGACACATTATTCAGGCCTGTCTTTATCCGTGCCATTAACATAGCAGTGCGTGTATTAGTGAAGCTTTCTGCTTTCATATCCTCATATCGAATTGTGGTATAAAAACATCTGCATGGAAATGCTTCATATTTCCACAAACTTTCATTTTGGTACTTCATTTTTGTGGTTTTATTTGTTTCAAAAACAGGTTTTTGTGAAATGTCACCTTTTTTTTTTTAACCTTGCTGATCTGACATCATGAACGGCAAAGTTGTGAAACAAGAGAATGCACACTACTCTGGCCTGGAGGGTGGCTCTGGGTCGGTAATGAGCATCTGCAAGGCTGGCGTTTCTAAGCTGTCTTGTTCATGTGTTGCTTCCTGCCCCGAAGCGAATCTATTCCTGGACAGGGCTGGAGGAACAAAGTAAAGGTCTGCCTGTGATTATATATCAGTGCTGTGTGGCCTGACTAATCATTACGTTCCCAAGAGTTCAATACGGCACATTGTCTTTTATTTCTTCCATTTCTTTCATCAGAATCAAAAGACTAACACTTTTAGAACCCCTGTTTGCATATCACAGTCTTGCATTAGCTTGGAATTATTCATTGATCCGTGTTTATCTCCTCTGGATTGTTTTGAAGAGATGAGTGTCATCAGAGAAATTACTTCTGCTTTCCTTGTGGGACTGCAGGTTTGGATCAGATCAGCAGAAGTGAATCCCTGGTGTAAGCTTTTGTGTGTTGCATGTGTTGGAGAGATTTACCACTCAGTATGTGTCCTGGCCCAGATTTGGAGGCTCTTGCACACGTCGTTCCCACATTCCTTTAATTGTCGTGACACCTCTTGCACGGAAGGGGTTTTAGTTGAAGCCTGAGCTGCTGAGAGAGGCAAAGGTTGCATGGCAGGATTGGGACACAAGCCCTTGTTTGCGTTTGCAATGTCTGTGACTTGCGATAAACTAATCTGTGTGCAGCATGCACTAAAGTGCAGCGGTCCCTTTCACTCATTCGAGTTGTTCAGTCAAGCACTAAGGGAAGAACAGCATGGAAGCCTGCTTAAAAGGGTTTGTTTTGCACCGTGATGACAAAGCGGATGAAAGGACTTAATGCTGCTAATGACCAGCTTCCAAACCAATGCTACCTTCGCCTCCACTGCTTCCGCTGCTCACAGCTAATCAGACAAAGGTGTGTTGAGGGGTGAGAGACACACAGAGAGAGCTGGAAAACTGTGGGGGGCGGGCAATGGCACTACATTCTTCCAGCAGATTTAGGATAAAGGTTGCAGCTCAATTTCTTCCAGTGTTGATCCCTATGTTGTTAAAAGAAGAGGGCTGCCAGAATCTATAATCATATCATGTCATAGCTGCATATGGCATGGATGTTTTGATGCTTTTCATCCCCTGTGGCCAGACAGCTCCTAGACAGATGTCTGTAATCAGAATTCTGTCTAGAGCCTGTTTGTGAATAGCAACGAGGAATCCTCTTGCAAACACACCTTTGCATTAGGCTAGTAGTGTTGCATACACTGACTTTAACCGCTCTTATATCTGCACAAGTCCCTTAACTTATTAACACGCAATCAGAATTCTCATATCTGTCATAGTGCCTGTCAGACAGCTTAACACAGCGTGATCAGATCCAATTAGCACCGGTGCAAAGTGCCATGCTGGATGCACGGTGTCCTGCAACTATTACTTAACGTTCTATTAACCTGCTAATAAATTAATAATAGACCTAATACCTCAATGTAGGACCATAAATACAGGATTCTCTTTTTAAAAATGTGATGTTTTCTGTGTGTCGAGCAGCGCTATACATTTTTTCTGTACTGTACCACCGGGAACTTGTTTGTGTAAAATCTGGACTTGTTTGGTCCATGTGTTCTTGCAGCTTTTGTGGAGTTAAAGCTGCTAGAACAAAGCTCCAGTGAACATTAGCACATAGACAGAGACTGAATCAATGTGAGCCTGGTGCCTGGGGATCTGGGTGCTTAACTGAAGTTTTTTTATCTACTGAGGGAAGCATGCAGAAAATTCTGTACTCATCAGCCCTTGTCTGGTTTCTTTAACTTCTCCTGACAACTCAAGTGGACTGATGCTGAGACTCTGTCCCCAGTGTCAACCTGTTTGTGCTTACTGTGACTTTTTAAAATGTGCTTTTGCATGTGTTATAAATGGTTTCCTCGGAGTCCACCTCTCAACTGTTAAACTTCACTGCAAATTGAGATTTCAGATAAAACACAAGTATAGTAACTTAAAGCAGTAGTACCACGTTATTGTCAGGTCACACATTTAAATTTGAAGCCTTCAAATTTTCATCACAGACTGATATCCATTATGGCCACCGCAGCTGCCATCTTGAATTTGTATTCTGCTCATGAGCTCAGAATGTCATCAAGATGTTTGGTGTGGATGTTGGGACTGTGTAACTACACAAACCTATCAGATTTTCGTTTCTATACCCAATACGGCCGCCATACCTGCCACCTTGAATTTGAGCTCCACACATTAAATTGAAAATGTCAAACATTTATCATTATTTTTGGTGTCCATCTTGGCACTAGGCATAGTTTCTTTTAATAAGGTGGTACACTGGCTGAGGGGTGTTGCCCTCTTTGCAGGGCTATTTTATTTTGGCCCTCAGACTTCATAAGTGCATCCTGGGAGTATGAACATTTGAGAACTGATGGTGCTTCAATTGGTTTTCTGTGCGATGTAATCTGTCGTTTGTGCTCATCATCCCAGCCTTCGATACACACACGGGCACACAATCTTTTTGGCAACACGGAACATAAACTCATTAAATGAATAATTAATCAAATCAGTTCAGATTAGTTAGGGAAAGGCGGTGAACAGGAGGCTCATTGTACATACATGGACCATGCATCCAGTACGCTTAGTTATGGCTATCAGTGCAGATCGGTGCGATTGTTGCAAATACTACTTCCAGTAGTAGCAAAAAGCCGAATGCTAACAATTCAGTCACCGCTACATCGGGTTCTGTTCATTTCAGTTGAGTCTTTAATTCGCTTGTGAAATGGGATTTTGAGTTTGAACATACTTATAGTAGAGTTTAGAGTACTGATTCATACAATACAAACAGTATAGTGTGTGTATGTGTGTATCGGGCTGTTATTTTGAAAAACTAATTAGAAACCATATGTGGACTGTCCTGTGAAACAATTACCTTTGACCTTAAGTGTCCTCAATCCTCCACTGGTGCTCTCCTGTACCGCATCGCAAAACAGTGTGTGTTTTTGTAACTTAAACTCAACTATATCATTCAGGGTATGTAGTAGAACGAAATGTCATTTTGTGTGAGCTCCAGGTGTGTGGAGAATAACAGTAATGAAAAAGACTACACTACTAAACAATAATTATAAAGTTAAAAAAACTGGTGCAAGACAAACAAGGACGGGGCTTTTAGAGAAACATCGTAAAGATTATAGAGCAAACGGTAATGAGGTATTCAGAGTGGTGCAGAATACAAAAGTAAGATGCAGGTGCAATATTTTAGTCTGCTGTAAAGTGCAGATAGAGGATGGATAGAATTGAAAAGTATGAAAGTTTAAAATTAGGGTGTAGGAAGTATATACAATGTAAACTATGTGTGCATAGTCCAGTGTTAAAGAGTACCGGTATTGGTCATTCTTACAGCATAATTTGTATGTAATGTAATATGTTTAAGCGATACAGAGCTTATTTAAACATTAATGACCATAAAAAGCACTACACTGGGAAATTTTGTCCCGTGGATTACTAGCGGGTGCTGAACCAATGCAGAACCACCATTTTTTTCCCTCTCGAAGTGATGTGAACTCGTTTGGCGGGGTTGTCTAGCGCAAGTAAACAAACAGCGAGTGACATTTTAGGTGATAAAACTCTCTGCATACCAAAGGCTCTTACCTTTTACTAATTCCTTCTGGTGAGGTGCTGCTCCCATCCGCTGTCATCTTTTGACTTTATAATAAGGGAATTCCGTAGGAACAGTGTCCGGTTTTAGACATAAAAGCTTGGGCTTCATGCCAAGTAGTTCTCTCTGGAGGTCACGCTGATAGCAGGGCGAGTTGAAGTGGTCTTTGAGGACTACTGAATTGCGTCTGAAAGGAAATGTTTTCAGGGTACGGCCTGTGCCAATGTTATGTTTTTTTCTTCACTATGTCTGCGCTTGTTAGTTGTGCAGCCGTATGCTTTGCACTCTGCCATTTTCCTGGTGGCACAGCTCAGCACTGGCCGATAATGTTTTATCTTACACTGGTGCCTGCTGCACGCAGCCCAGCCAATAGGAAAAAACAACGAATCCACATCATTACTAGAGCTGGAACAGCCAATGAAGAAGAAAACGTGTTGCTGTGCATGCCAAGTAGTAGTAGTAGCAGTGTGGCAGCACTTGCCTGTACTTGACAAGAAGCGAGGACTGATGTTGCCTGACAGAACCTCTTATGTCATGCGTGATCATCTTAAAGAGCTAGCAATACAAATTTCCCACAGGTACCCTTTATGTCCTCAAAAATATACAGTGTAAAGTGCATGTGTGTGCATAGTCCAGTGTCAGTTACCCCACGAGGAGTATGTATGTGTCAATGTCTGATGGGAATGGCGGATTATGATGCCCCTTAGGGCATCTCTGGAATAGGGCATATCCTTCTGAGCCTGACAGAAAACAGAACTCAATGACTGATGTCAGCTGTTTACCCAGCATCCCTTGGGTTAGTCTCAGTGAGATGGCTGTCCTGGGGTCAGCCCTGTAACCCTGGAGTTCTTTCATTTATTTGTCTCAACCAATTATTCTTTAAAGCAGTATTTATATTTGGATGACATGTCAGTGATGTCACTGGGCACTTGTGTAATTGGGGTTGCATAGACTAGTTGATTAACAGTCACCACTTTAACAAGCTGTTGACTGGTCTGGGTGGTAGAAAAAACAATGAGATAAATGTTCAAGAAATCTGGCTATATTCTTTTAGTCGGAAAATATTTCAGACTACATGACGCCATGTCTTTAGTGAACTGTATACAGTGAAAAGTGTGTGCCTGTTTTTTCACCATTCTCAAAGGATTCCCATCAAACTTTTTTTGTTGTTGTTGTCCTTTAAAGGTAAGTGTTGTAATTTATAAGGGTCCTTGCAATGTGGTATAGCAAATGTGGTTGATCAATTTGTGTCAAATACTTTCAGAGTTATGGGTCGCACATTATGATCCAATACTATTTGGCTAGTTTAGAGTTAGAAGACGTGCGCATACCAGTTCAAGAGAGGCCGATCCAGACGTGTTGTCGTGTTTTTGAACATGGTGGAAAAGCCGTGCTGTAAACATTATATCCTTCACCCATTATACCATGCTGTGTGCTTCCCGTTTCAGAATCCACAATTTCTGCCGAACCACCAGCTAGTCCAAACGAGCATATTTTAAGAACTGGTACATTCCCAAATTCAAAGATGATGGGTTTCTAGACAGTAGCTCCGAACTCGGGTTAAAAGTGTATTATTTGATTATGGCAGTTATTTTAAGAGGTCTGAGGTGGCCTTTGCTGCATGTATGTAATAATAAGATATTTTATTTTAGCTATGAAACATACACCTTATCAACCAATAAAAGTAGTTGATAAGGTGATAGTATATTTTCTATTAGGTTTAATGCGTGATTTACCCCAGCCAGACATAACATTACCACCCCCGATTGGTATGCGGCTCGGCAGCCCCATACACAGCAAGCTACAGTGCACTGTGTGTTCTGACACCTTTCTGTCCCATCCTGCATTAACAGTTTCAGCGGTTTGAGCTACAGTAACTCTTCTGTGGGATCAGACCAGATGTACTAGCATTCACCCATGACTCTCTTACCAATTCACTGGTTGCCCTTCCTTGGACCACCTTATGTAGTTACTTTCCACTGTATACCAGGAACATCCCACAGAAGCTGCTGTTTTGGAGCTGAATAAACCCGGTTTACCCAGGCCCTTGACAGAGTCACTCAGATCCTTACACAATTTTTCCTTCTTCCGACACATCAACTTTCAACATCAACAATCAACTGTTCACACTTACTTGCTCTTTCGAACCTCTTATTCCTACTAGGGAAGTGGGGAGGCTGTGCTCATCTCATCTGACACTGGGTGAACGCCAAATGTAATATAAACCAGTTCTAGATTTTTAGAATGTATTTTATATCATATTTTAACCATGACAGGGGCAGGACAGGTGAGGTCCATGTGTTCCATGAGCAGAGGTTAAGCTTTCTTTAACAGTCTTTGAAACTCATTCAAGGATTTAGTATACACTTTGCAGAAGCATAAGACGAGCAAACTAAAACTAGATTATTGAGGTTTATATTCCAATTTTAAAATGTGAACATGCCTTTTTGTAACATTTAAAAAGCAGGGGCCATATTGTGTAGCTTTTTTTAATTTATGTGATGGCATGTGGTTGAATCTTTAGGATTTAAGAATCAGTGAACGTTATGTGTTATCCTGCAGATAGCAAACCTTTGTTGTATGTTATTTTTCAAAATCTATTTTGTGAATGTTGTATGAAACAGGACCTCATTGAAAAGGGGTTCAAATGCTGAAGAATTTGCAGCGAAGTTACATGAAGTTGCTTTATCAAAATCTCAGCTGATGATATTTGTCGTATTGTTCTTTTGCCACTGCTCTGCTGACTCAGGAACGGTTGCCCGTCAGTTTCTAGGCAGTGTAATTCTCACTTATATTTTTTCCTTTTGTTTGAAAATACTGTGAAAACTTTTTTGCACGTAGTTTTCAATTATTTACAATAGATATTCACAGTATCACAATTACCTCTGTCAGGTTTCCCCAGAATGTGCTGGGAAAGTAAATCTCAGCTTGTTTGTATGGGCAGTCATATTCCTTCACAGACACCCCCCGCCCGCTTTGTTTTCTTTCAATGCATGGCCAGTCTACCTGTCACACTCTTCTCGGTGGGCTAATATATAATTTTTCTTCCTCAATCCCTCTTTTTTCAGTGCTTTCAGCTGTTGAGCTGCATTAGACAAATGATCGATGTGCAGTGAGTGTGGACCGTTCATAGCATCGCTACTTATCACCAGTGCTTTGTGTTTGCCCACGCTTGTTCATTTGCTTTTGGCTTTAAGGGATATTATCTAGTTAGATAAATTGCAATGGTGCAACTGCAATTCTACACAGCATGCATAAAAAAGAACCAGCAAGTGGCATTTATATTACACATCTGAATGAAAAACAGAAGCAATTCTGGGTTTGTGCAGTAGTCATGACAGCCCTAAGCTGAAGTGCATTCTGTCTCTACACACCCACACACCTCGACTTTACCAACAAACTCCGAGACACCAGGGACACAAGGATTGGATCATCCTACTCCTCCCTTTTCAAAGACACGGCTTGCTGCTCTATGAACAGCTGATTGACAGGCAGGCGGTGGCTTGTGATGTGTAATTAGGAAGCAGGGAGGATGAGAAGAGCTACCTTGCTTTTTTCAAGAATTTAAACTGTGCTCCTGCTGCTTAATTTGAGCTGCAACCCAGCAGCAAGGATTGCGCCCTGTATCCTGAGTTGAACTGCTATTAGGAGGTGTAGACACACTGATGAGGTGTTGTGAAAGATATCCACTTCCTCTATTGATCAGCGCTACTACAACAACCCAGTTACAGCTGCAACCCGGGTTTAGCACAGATCCACCCATTCCTGTCGTCTGCTGCTTTTTACGGACTTTGAGAGCACGGGAAGTTGTTTCTGTGTATTTGCTTTCATTGAGAAGATGAGAAGAGCTCTGCCACTAGATGGAGCTGTAACTCTTTAGTTCAGGGAAAGCAGCTGTGGGCTAGTTCTGCCTCCCGTTGTGTTACTGATCTTATTCAAAACAGCCAAATCACGGTGAGCATAAAGACCCCGATTCTCACCCTCCTGCTTTGAGTATGTTTGTGAACATAGCTGTTAAAGCTGTAGATTTGTGGATCCTGAAACAGGGTATGGTGTTGTGGCAGATCGTTTACCTTCTATGCTGATGCAGCAGTTAATTCTTTAACCAGGGAATTTTTAATTCCACCAGGGAAAGTTTGACCATCAGATTTGTACTTTTCAGTTTTGTTTAATTAAATACTAGCAAATCTCTAGTGCTAAGCCTGAAAATCTCTAGCATGGTACAGCGTTGGCATATCTGTGTATATAATCTGCATTCATTTTCAACATATTTCAATCCTATTACTTATCGTATCTTTTGTAATTGTTAGCCTGTCAGATTTTACGCGCCAGTAATTGGATGTGGTGTACATTTCCCCCAAACTGTAGTGGAGCATATTTTTCATGGAACAGATTTCAACATGCATGGCAGGGCAGAGGTGCCCATTTCCAGAGACCTAACAAGCTGCCAGTGATTGAATATCTTTCTCTTAACAAGTCTCAGAGATGGTGGGCTAGAAGAGAAATATAGTAAGGTGAGAATATTCAGAATAATATAAGATGATATTGGTAAGGCACTCAAGGCAGAACCTTATTAGTTCTCTTTGTCCTTGTAGACATCATGTAGAGTCTCGGCTGAATGTGTTTGCACCCGAAGGAGAAAGAAAACTCCTTGGAGCTTGTGGAAGCAGGTGGCATTCGCCAGATCCGGGCCATCCTCCTGCTGTCCTGTGCCACAGCGGAGAGGAAACGCCATTTGTTTTGGATTGTTTTACAGTAGACGCCTCATGTACAGTATTATAAATTTAGGCTGAAGTTTACAGCATGGGGGCATGATTGCTCGCTCAGCAGCTTCACAGCTCCAGAATCCTCATCTTTGTGTATATTTATGTGCTGTCACAGCGTTGATGTTGCTTTTATCGTGAGTCTTTTGTTTTGCCCTGCTTCTCAAAAACATTGTGTTAGATGGCGAGGCTAAGCTTGGTGTGAATGAGTGTGCATGTGGTGCCCTTTGGTTGACTTAAGCCAGATTCACACAGTAAGAGACAAGCGACCATGCAAAGTTAAAGATTGCCATCAAAAAGAGCAACGACAGGGGAAATTTTCTCAGGTGAATTTCTCAATTCACTTCCTGTGTGAATGTGGCTTTACACCCAGTGTTCCTGAGGTTGTCTCAAGCCTGGTAAAGCAGCTACTGGAGATGGATGGATTGGTGTACTTTATCGCTCCTGTGAGGGAGATCAATATTTGATGGAGGAAAGTATTGCATTTCCTTCATGCTTAATACACAATGCTTGATAATGATTGGTCAACTACAGCATTCTATTTTATGTATAGCAGACTGTTGCTGTGTATAAAAGACCATGTTGTTAACAGAAGCACTTGGATCATTTTCAAATCAATAAAGTAAAATTTTAAATGAATACAATTATTTGAAATAAAATGATTGATTTCTTTTGTAGCAAAAGTAGCTGTGTATTAAGCAAGATAATGTGCAGAGAGCCAGTCTTTATTACAAAATTACAACACTTTTCCAGGTGTTGCAGGGCTTAAGGGTTTATTTCACAGCAGTGGCCACTTTCAATGTTTGAGCACCTTGAATGGTTTGTTTGAATGTTGAATCAATAACAGTACAAATGATTGAATTGAATAATTTTGTTGTTTTTATCTATCTACTATTTAATTTTAATTTGTATATTTATTTAGTATTTTTTAGATAGTTTGTTTATAGCTGGATTGGTATGTTGTCTCCTCTCCTTTAAATTAGCAGACATTTCGTGTTAGAGAATTGCATGTTTCTGGGTATTATTAGCACAAACAGTGTTAGTTTGCTGTGTATAATCCAGTGTGTAGTTTTGTATTATTTGTCATTTTGGGAGATTATTAAAGCGCATTTTGCTTGGCCTGCCTCGTTGCACCCGTTGATCTTTCTTTTTACGGAAAATGTTTGAATTTTGTTTGGAACAAGTAAAACAAACATTACCCGAGTTAAGCAGCTTCATACAGTCATGGTTATTACAGGTCCTCATCTGTTGCTGCAAGGAGGAAAAAGTGAATAAATCAAAGAGAGGCTGTACATGGAAATAAATCACCTGCAGTTCCAGTTATAACAGACCTTTCTTCTTTTTTAGACCTGTCTTCTCTTTTCTTCATTTCTTTTTTTCTTCTGAAGTTCTTGAGACAAGAACTAAGCATGTTGTGTTACCGAGGAAGCCACAAAATTTTATTTATCCAACAACTTGGATGCATCTCAGACTGTTAAAGAACTCGCACTTCTAATTTCTAAGAATGCTAAAACATCTTTTCACAAATAAACTTAATCAATCTTTTGCACCAAGGACCTTTTCCTTTTATATAAAAATCTGTTTATATGGAGTATAATTAATTAACAATACTATAACTGTACACATAACCTACAAAATTTGTCAATGTTTACTTTTTTGTTCCTTTAATCAAGGAATGATAAAGCATCTCTTCTTTGCAAAGCTAACTGTTGCTGGCTATGCCGTGTGCCGTAATGAATTGTAGGAAGAACTCTCGAAGGCAGTGTAGTGATTGATCAAACCCCAAATCTCCAAACACACAAGCACAACTTTCCACCGCAAATGGCACCAAATCCAAAGGTTGGGTTGTTTTGCCATACTATTAGAAAGCGTTTAGAAAGCCACGCCTTGGAGTAGTTTCCGGCTTTACCCAGTATTAGCTGTACACATGTGTATATGTCTACGTTTTAAACCTTAACAGACCTCAGTGTCTCGACGGGATGTTTGTTCCCCTCCCGTGTTCTGAATAGCAGAGTGTTCAGAGTGTACTGCAGATCTTTTCTGTGTGTTTGTGATGTAAAATGGATCCAGTCTCCTGTTATGCAGCTGCACTGTTCACAGTCTCACACTGAGTAGGTGTACATAAGAGAGACTGAGAGACAGCAAGAGTATGTTGAGAAAGAAGAGTAAAAGGAACAGTACTGCTCACAAGGAATTGGAATAGAGCTGCTTTCAGCACATGGCTACGGTTGATTCGGCGATGAGGTTAATGTGCAGAATGCCGCTTTAACCTTGGAATGACGAGGCTTTCCGACATCGTTTTTCCATTTTTCACTGTCCATGTGAGGATGAGCTGAAGCCTGTCTTCCAAACTCACCACATGTTGAATGTCGCCTGATGACTAAGTATTGATTCTTCTGATGAAATGGTACAGCTCAGATCAAATCGTTCTGATTTCTGGGCTGGTGAAAGTACCAAGTTGCTAAGTCCGGATGGTTCTGGTACTCTCTCTGTGCCTTGAGCTTTTGTACTTAAATCTTCAATTTTAATTATATGAGTGCACTCACTCTGGCATGTATGGCAACCTGTACTACACTATGACTATCTAGATGGTGTATCCAGTATGGTCAAAATGTTGAGTGTGCAATGCTGATAAATAAGGAGGGACCACCAATCTCCTTTTCCTTTCTCTTTTCTCCCCAATTTAGTCAGTGAAAATTCTCACTGCTCATGTACACGTCCTTGGTTACGAACCAGGGAGGGCGAGAGCAAGCATGTGATGCCAGCCGACTGCATTTATTTTAAACTGTTGCTCATTGACTTTTAGTGACAGCATGACACACTTTGGAGGAAAGCACTATCCTTGTATGCATGATCTGACAGATGCCCATAATTGGCTAGTGATCGCTCAAGTGACAGGGAAGTGAGGGTATGTTTTCCCTCCATCTCTTGAGAGTTTAGCCAGTTAGTGCTCTTTTGCTCCTGGCTATGGACGGCTGTGTGTAAAATTGGATTCGAACTTGCTTTATCTTTATACTTGTTTTATGCGGTTGCTGCTACCTTGCTGCTGCACGGATCAGGAGACCACCAACCGATTTTCAGCTAGTTGGATGCCAACAGAAATTCCATGTCAGATGAAATAATGTACACAAGTGAGGAAAATTAAAAATGTTCATTTTTAAAATGTGAGCAGAAAATGGCATCAGATACTTTACAGTCAAATATTGCGATCGGCATTTCCATAACTTGCCATGTTTTATTTAAGACAACCCTACCCTGTAGTGTACATATGCACCTAATGGTGGTTTAGGAAGGAAAGTACATGAGTCTTTTTTTACGTATCAGCTGAGAAGTTGAGATGGTTTTGTTTTTTTTTTTAAATCTCAGACCCCATCCTTCTGTAGCCATTCGTGGTCACACCATTAGAAAAGCCCCATGATTCACTTGTACTGGCAGCTGTACATGCGCATGGCACCGTGTTTCACAGATGGGGTGGCATCCGTGCCTCACACAGTCAGCAATCTTGGCTTGCCTGCTTTACACAGTTGTCTGTGTCACTTAGCTTCAAACAGATGCAACACACTATAAACCATTTTTACAATTGGTGCAGTGCAGTAATCCAATGTCAAACATAGTTACAACTTATTGCACTCATAGGCCAATCCTTTCGAAACTTGGCAAGCGAGTGCCATATGTGCACCAGATCTGCTCGAGCGCCCTCTGGATTTCTCGTTGAAAACCCTATGTTGTCACTCAGCACTGTATTTTTCTTGTTTCTCTTAAACCATGGCATTAAACGTGTCCGCACTACAAGTTAAAAAGTTAAGAGAGGCCTTGGATCACATTTATAATTTTGTACAGAAAAGCCCACTTTCTTTCAAGCTCTGATCTGGTGGCTTTGGCCGTGCTTTTATATTTCTGCCAGGTTGTGTTTCTGTTTGCCGAAAGGCTTTTAATTACAGGACCGCATCAGTAAGACTCTCTCATTATCTAGTTTTTTTTGTGTTGTTTCAAATGCTTTTCTGGGTTTGGGGTTTTTTCTTTTTCTTCTTCCCCCCTCGCTGACCTTGTTTATTTATTTATTTATTTTCTATTTTGCATGCGTTTTGTTTGTCCGAGAAAGATCCAACTTGCGGTTAAGATCAGTGCCGCGTATTGGAATGTGTGCACCCAACCGCCGCTTTTGAAGCCTGCATGTATTCTGCAGAAAAAAAAAAAGCCACATTGTTTTTCCTTTGCACTCCCCGACTCGGCACCGTCTTCCCTTAAAGCTGAGCTCGTGTGAGCTGTATGAACAAGCGGTTTGCTTGGCGGTTCCTCTTTACCAGTTTCGATTTGCCATTGTTTGGAAGAAAGCACAAGGCTTACGCAGGCTACGAGCGTCTGCGTTACCCAGCTGTTTTTCCTCTCAAAGTGCCTTCATAAATAAAGAACGCTGCCCTAGAATTGAAGTGTTTAGCTCTTGTTTGTAAAATGAGATTTGGAGAAAAAGCAGAGCACTCCTAGCATATGGAATGAAGGTGGACACTGTTACAGGGCTTTTTTTTTTTTTTTTTGACGCTTGGACTGTAATTTCAGCCCCGATATTACTCTCCCGTCACATACTGCCGCTGAGCTAGAGCTGTCAGAGAGGAAATTCATGGCCTGGCGTATTCCAGCTGAGCGTGCGGAGGTGTGGGAGTGTGTGCTCTGTGGTCGCTGTTTGCCATGTTGTCAGTCCAATGGTGAAGCATAATGGCACGTAGTGGGCTGAGGCCGCACTCCCAAAATACCACCATTTGTCTGACCAGAGAGTGGAACTGCTGTACTCTGAATGCGCGCTCACACACACACACAAACACACTCTCAGTAGTGACCACTTTGCCTTCATACACACCCATATAAATACCTATGTTCACTCATATGCATTGGGGCACAGACACACACACAAAGTAGTCATTAATTTGCTTTAGCACACACTATGCGGACTGGCTGCTCTCTCTCTCTCTCTCTCTCTCTCTCTCTCTCTCTCTCTCTCTCTCTCTCTCAGCATGCCCTCTTCTGTGCTCAGTGGTAATTGTTTACAGAGCTGCAAGCTGCAATTTCAGGGTTTCACTTTGCACCTGTCCCTGAAAGCTACTGAGTTTCTAGTAAGCCTTTTGCCTTTTCCTGGCCACACGCACATACACACACACACACCAGCCAGTCCATCATTTTGTCAGACATTTGATTTGCTCGTAAGTTCAGCAGCTCTGGTGATAAAGCAAATCAGAGCCTTTTCCTCCGTCACTCCATCATTCTCCTTCCCTGCATTCCCCCCCTCTGTCCTCTCTGTCACTCTGACACTGGTTCCTAACAAGACAGAATCCTAAGTACAGTATTTCAGAATCACTTCTCCCTCCCCCCAATCCTTTAACGTTATAACCCCATAGTGATTGTAGTTTTACTACAAGCATGAATCTGGTTAAAGAGCCATTTTGAGAGATTGTAACTTGTCAGCTAGAAAAATTTTACATTGGAGGGAAGTGCCATAATTTACGGAATATGGTAGACCTGATTTTTCATGGCTATTACGATCCGTTTATGTCTGTATGTACCTGCGTGTGTATCACCACAGGCTCGGTGCTCCAAAAATGCTGCTCCATAGTGCTGTGAGATTTTTGGCTTTGTAACTGTAGTGTTCCCTAGTCATCTACTATATTTTTAAGTTAAATCCTTCACAAATCAATGACTGAGAAACCTAACTGCTCTCACAGAGCTGCAACTGATGCTAAAAATTAAATCAGTAGCTTAGAACATGGTTACACAAATCTTAGAGGTCCACTTACCAAATTTCCTTGGGCAAGAGAAAGGCAGGCTAACAAGCAAATCTTCACTATGTCGCCGCACTTTACAATATCTAGTGACTCATTAAAAATTAAATGCTCTGGTTATGTGCTTTCCTGCCTCATGGTGTATGAATGCATATTTTTCAGACCCCACTTAAACTGCTGGGGTGTGGTTGGTTTGTTTGCTTGTTTATCTATCGATCGATCGATGTTTGTTTTTTTTAAACTAGTAATATTTTTTTCTTGGTATTGAATGAAACCAGCTGAGTGCTGAAGTTCTTGTTCTAAATAAGATTGTTGAGGCTGGATAACACAAAAGTTCCCAAATTCTCATCAGCGCCCACACTTGGAAATTGGTGCCGTGTCTGATTTTTTTTCTTCTTGCTTTATTTCCAAAAAAACACCACCTAAACCTCAGAAAATGCCTCAGACGATGTAAAAATGAGACAGAAGGTGATTGTGAGATTGGTTTAGTTCTGTTTGAAATAGTTCTATTTTCTAAAGGTTTTTGGAACTGCAAGGCTGCTGTTCTATAGACAGTTGTTCAGAGTTTCATAGTTTAATACATGTTTATTGTACGTGTCCATGTAAAAGACTGGTCATCTAGGGTGTATTGTGAAGCAGAAAATGTAAATAAACAAGCACTTCTAAAAGGTTCTTGTTATTTTTTTCTTGTTTATTCAAAAATTTCCTCAACAAATTACTGGAAGTCACCTCAAGCTCCTAAATTTAGCTTTAAAAGCTTTTGCACTTCGACAGTCACCTCATTTCTCTTTTTAAAACAAAAACAAAAAAACCCACATGCCTCATCCAGGTTTTTAAAAAGTTCCGATGAGAAACCGGGAATTTTTTTAAAAATTTGGCTTAATCTTAGAGAAACGAAAGCCAAGCCTTCCAAACTCTCCTTTTACACATGAACATATGTATGTTTTCATCATCTGGTGGTTTTGACTTACATTTTCAAAGTTGCAATTTGCTAAAATTTGTTTGATAGTTTGCATTAGCCAGTTAAAAAAAGACTGTTGTTTTACTCTCGCGAGTGTGTGAAATCATGAGGATAGGATGTGAATCTGTCAGTTCATATGAGGTAAGATAATGGCAGTATACAGGTATTAAACTCCTAAATCAGGTATAAACTAGTGAACGTTTGAATAAAATGAATCTAAATAAAAAAATAAAAAAAAAAACAAGAGTCCGGTCATGTATATGAATAAATGCTCGTTTTCTTTCCCCCTATATGAGGAAAGGTTCATGTAACAGCATGTTTTAATAGAAATAGATATAAGGTGTAAACTCAACTTTTAATTAACTTTGGGTTTAATTTCCTTTTAAAGATTCATTTAAAAATGTAGTTGTTCCAGTTAGGAAAACCCTTCACTGCTGAAATTTTCTGTTTTTGGAAATTTTGGAAACTTTAGGCTAGGGATGTGAATCTAACAACAGCTCACATTTCAATTCAATTCTGATTTTCGGGGTGACGAATCGATTCAGAATCGATGTTTGATTCATAACAATTACAAACAAAGGGAGCCAATTTCACGAGTAACTATATTCTTCTATAAGCTAGAAACAACTCTTCTATAAGAAAGAAAGAAATGATATTACTAGACAGCTGGTTCTGTAGATGTACTGATCCACTTTGCTCGTTCAGAGTTGGTTGGGAATTTAGTGAAGTGATGGAGTGTGTGTTGTTCAGGAGTTCGTCGTGCTGCTGCTCCAGTTCTTTTAGCTCCGGGTGATCGCGTGAGATGTGGGCTTGGGGGTTTGAAGTGTTCCCAAAATACTCGACTTTTATTTTGCACACCGCATATGTCATGTCAAGCTCCTTCTTACCCGGAAAAAGTAAAATCCGAAGTGCAAGCATTTGCCTTCAGCGAAGACGCAGCTGGCTGTATTCCTTTTTCCTCATTCATGTCAAAGCTAGGCTAACAGCTAGTTCTGGAGCCGCCACTCATGGAACAATTCACTACGGTGGCCGTGTCTGGACAAACGGTACGCGTTGTGTGTAAAGTTGGAAATGCTTGAAAAAACTTGTTCTTAAAAATCGATTCTTGAAAATTTAAATCGATTCAGAATGCTAATAAATAAGAATCACGATTCAGACGTGAAACGATTTTTTTTTGCCACCCCTACTTTAGGCTTTACCTGGCTGAAATGTTTTACGTGTGTGTATCTCAACCAGAAATAAAGCCGAATCATTTTAAAGTCTGTTTACTCAAAGTGAAAAAGAGGGAAACTGCATTTAAGGATTTCATTCTGACTGCGGCACAGGAGCATCATTCTGACATTTTGACAGCCGGAGTCTGGGAACTGAATTGATGAGGCTTATGTCCATTTCAGTTCTGAACGTTACTTTTCAACCTTTCAAGTTTTTTATGATGTTCACTGTGTGGGGAAATCACATTTAACTAGCCACGGGCTAGACATCTTTAGCCAGACTGACTGTATTTGCTAATATGTTCGTTATATTGACCCTTTACTGAATTTTGCTTTACTGAGTGCAGGACAAGAAGTAGCGCAAGATGCTAAAAACAAGTTTGGATCATAGTGGTGAAATCTACTTTTGGCCCCTTTAAGTGGACATGTGAAAGAACGTTAAGCATCATACAGTTAACCTTATAATCATGTTTAAAAACATTTGAACATGAATTACACTGGAAAATTCTGTTTATTAAAACATTGCATGTGGCAAACTAGTAAGGTTAATATGTCATGTTATTTGACATAAGCAACAGTAACTTTGTTAGGATAAAGTCAGGACATTTATACATCGTAAAATTAACAAATTCAAATTAAACCGTGTTTCTGTGCACAAACTGTTTTCCAAACTGGTGCCTTAGGAGGATGTACTTTTTTATTATTTTTTTTAAAAACTTTTTTACTGTATTTTATTTTTTTATTATTGTTATTTCTTTCTTTCTTCTTTTCTTTTTTGTCGGCATGTAAACAAAACATAATTATTGATTTGGTTATGGTTGCCTGTGATACATATTATTCCTCGAAGAAGATTCAAATATACAGCTAAAATAAGCAGTTTAACAACCGTAAAATAACATGCGTTTCTTTCATTTCATTTATTTTTACTTTTAGAAACATTAGTATAATCAGGTTAGATCATAGAAGTTTTGCATCTGTTTATCATATGTACAGAGGAGGTGTTAATCACGGCATTGAATCATTTTTAAGTGCTAAATATAAACACAATGAGTGAACATGAGTAATAAATCATACAGTGCAGCTCAGCAGCGTGCGGAGAGAGCTGTTGGTTTAGTGATTTATATAGTCTGTGTAGCAAAGTCTGTAATGATTCATACCTAATGTTGGCACACTGGATTAAAATTCAGATAAAAATATAGGCAATATTGTGAACGTATTTCTGAGAACCTTTTACAAAGTGTGTGTCTCTGTCTTCTGCTTCACAGTTCAGTATCAGATGGAGATGATGAGAAGTCTTCGTCACGTCAACATCGACCATCTGCATGTGGGTTGGTACCAGTCCACATTCTTCGGCTCTTTTATGAGCCGGGCCCTTCTGGACTCCCAGTTCAGCTACCAGCACGCCATCGAGGAGTCTGTGGTGTTAATCTATGGTACAGCTTTCCTCTCCTTCCATCTGTCTGTCTCGTTAATGGTGTTTTTTTGCTAGAACTAAACAAGGCTTAGTTTGCTGATCTAGGTTTGGCCTTGTGCTTCTCACCCTTCTTGACTGTATCTCTGTTGACATGTACCACCTTGACAAGAAAAGTAGACCTGCTCTCTCTCTCTCTCTCTCTCTCTCTCACACCTGTCTTTTTCTTTGGTACTTTTTTTTGTTTGTCTTTTTCAAATGTTTTAATACAATCATGCATTTTAACTTTTTTCTTTCTTTAGTTTCTCTATTTCTGTAAGTCTCTCTTTCCTTCTCTCTCTCTCTCTCTTTCTCTCTCTCTCTCTCTTCCCCCCTTGGATAAACAGTAGCTCAGTGTGTGTAGCTGGCCAGCAGCAGCTCTGTCTAGACAGGGTTTCCTTCACTGTGTTTGTTTTGCCTGCTATCGGAGTGCTGATGTGTACCTTCAGGAATGCTGGAGGGCTTGGCGCATTGGACGACCCCCTGCTCTTCCCCTACTCCCCCCCCTCTCCCTTCTAGTATGAGCATTTCCAGTTTAGCCTTCTGCACCATGCGGATGTGGTGTGTGGTGGGTGGGGAGGGCAGATGGGGCAGCCATGTGTGGATCTGCATTTATGACAGACCTGTACATGTACACTCCCCCTCACTCAGCTGAGCTCCCAGTGCACTCCAGCCTCTCTGATTACAGCTGTGATTGAGAGGACGGGAGGGTGGACAGACGACACACACACTCTCACAAAACCCAGAGTGTTCTCAGCAACCCCCCTCCCGGTCCACTTGCTGTCAGTAAGTTTCCTCAGTCACTCCCCTCACACCAGATGTGGCTCCCTATCAGGGTGCAGGCCTGCAGTGCAAATCTACATCAGACACCTAGCAGCTGCCAGAACCTGCTCCACATGCTTTGTACAGACAATAAGGCCTTTCAGAGCAGCCGTGGGTGCCGTGACTGAGGTGCGCGCTGGCACGATCCTGTGAGAAGCAGAGCCGCTCGTTATACGACGTGTGTTTTTAAGCTGCTTTTATTCCACCTCTCCGACATCTGGTTACAAAACACACCAGTCTTTTTCACCGAGGATTTAATGATGAATTTAGTGAAGTCTGTGATATGTTTCTTATTATTCCAGGCAAATGATTTCCAGCTTTTAAGCAGTAGAAATGAAATTAGAGGTTTAATTTTGAATATGCATTAATACTGGTAGACTAAAATTTGATTCTGGGGGTCATATTGGGTAACCTTTAACGGCAGATTTCATTCAAATCACTTAGTATTTAGAATGGTAGTCCACACTTGTAATCCCATTAGGTTTAAGAGGATAACAGGTTCTGTTAGATTGCATAGGAAGTATGTGATGTACCTTTCCTCAGATATGGTCTTTGCCTTTTTCTAAAGGTCTTTTGAAACCTATTGTACAAATACGAAAATGGCAACCTTCACTTTAAAATTAAAACCCTGGAGGGTATGTAAGGAAAGGGTATGTCCATTAGCCATTACTGGGCTGTGGTTGGCAGTTTGATAGGCATATTTCGGGTGACTTATCTCTGGCATGTTTGAAGACCTGCATGCTCTGTTTTCCCCCTCAATCAATAATAGAAGCCTGGACACAGATTAGATCTGCCCTCTGAGTTTCCTCCATCTCCGCTCTGCTCTGTTCTCTTTCTTTCTGGTTGGTGTGTGTACCATTTTACAGCTGTTGATTTTCACAGTGCTTCTTGTAGATGGATGAGTGGAGAGGAGGGTTATTGATTCTGTGGGGTGAAGGTCATGTGAACATTAAAGTTACATCAGCTTGGACATGGATGCTGAATACACACTATACATATAAAACATTCTGTGTTTGTGAGGCTAGAGAAACAGCTATCGGTTTTCTTTGAGCGGAAGTAAGTGGACTCTTAGTTATCATGGAGCTTGCTGATACATTTCCGTTTGATTTAGGAAAGTGATGGTGTTTACAAAGTCATGTAGAATTAAATGAACAAGGCAGTGAGAAAATATTAGTCAACAGGGTTATGTATTCCTGTATTGCGGTTAAGTTTTTCCACATGTGTTAAAAGATTTTTTAAAAGTTAAAAGCGCCAGGAAAAGGATTTTATTTAAAGCTATCAGCAGACAGCGCAGCACCAGGAGTCTGGCCCTGACTACTAATGTTTATGATGATCACACTAACACAAATAACATGAACCCTTTGTGTTTTTTCCCCCTCCTGCCAAGCGTGACTCACCATGATATATAATGTGCGGTATATTACCAGGAATAATCTCGATCTATTTCCATTACCTCATGCTGTGCGTGCTGTATTCATGCGTGCTCTGTTCATAAGCATATAATCATGTGGAATATACAATATGATGTACACTTCAGTAGCACTTGCTATGCTGTGGTACTTTCCCCTCAGTAAGCTTGCTGGTAATATACCCTGCTGTTACTAACTTCTGGGTTCTTGTACTTAACTTGTAAATGTGATAAGGTTTTCTGAATTGTGGGCATGTGCTCTGTCAGCTTTAGTTCTTTTCGCATTATACCATACCTGTCACTTGTAAAATGCGCTCCTGGTCTTTTTTATTGTTTGCCATCCTCATTTGTTGAAAGCAACTTTTGTATTTTTTTACTCTCTGGAAATAGAAACGCACTGAGACGTCAGGCAATTGAGTTGCCAAGCTGCAGGTAAAGGAGGATAGAATTATGCTACATTTTTGCGGATTCTCTCGTTAGCTGTCAAAACGTCCAGGTGACTGGCATGTTCGAGCAAGGCTCTGTGGAAAACTAATAAAGCCTTTCTGACACTGGATGTCTGCCTCCTGACAGTCGAATTAATGCACTATGACTAGTTTCTAAATTTCCTACCTTCAAACATTAGTATCATCCTGCACACTGAAGGCCTCATAACCCAGAGAAATTTTGTCCAGTGGTACCTCTGACATAATCTGGTCAGTTGTTTTTGTCCTTTTCAATTTGCGGTATTTGGACGGATGGTTTAACCTCAATGTCTTCTGTATACTGACGGTATTGCTCTAACTGGCCAAACGTTACATGCATCTGCTGTGGAAAAAAAGTGATGCCTATTAAGGAAAATTGAGAGAGTGTGGTAAATAATAACACTCTTGAATAGGTGCATTTTCATCTTATTTGCCTCTTGTCTCCCTCTGTAGATCCCATTAAGACAGCCCAGGGCTCGCTGTCCCTCAAAGCCTACAGGCTGACCCCTAAACTCATGGAAATTTGCAAAGAGAAAGACTTCTCTACAGAAGGGTATGATACATGCAACTACACTTTTACAGACACAACAAACACAGCTGTCTTCAATCATATAACACACACAAAACCCATCAATTCGAATCCCCTGCTATTTCCCCCTCATTTGCTCCCATTGTGACTCTTATTCTAATTTCAGACTTAATTATTATTTTTTTAAAAATATTTTTTACTGATTAGCTCACAGGCAGCAGCATATTTTTTCATCAGGAGTGTGTCAGCTTTAACCCTGAGCACTTTTGATAATGGACAGATTAGCGGCGATGTGAAAACATCACAGCAGGAGCGTGAATGACCTCCTCATGTAGCCCGACCACCACATTGAGAGAACCAGTGACAGAGGAGAGATAGAAAGCATAAAAGAGGCTCTTCATGAGATGACGACTCATAATTATTACACTCACTAAACACTATACTAATACTGGTTAGGGCCTACTTTGGCTCTCGAAATAGCCTCAAGACTTCATGGGATGGTTTCCACATGGTGTCAGAAATATACATTTTATACAGATTCTTGTCCTTGTTAATATGATTGCCTCATACAATTCCTGCAGATTTCTCAGGGACACATTCATGCTGTAAGACTCCTATTTTACCACATACCAAAGGTGTTCTATTGGATTCAGGTCTGGTGACTGGGAACACTACTGAAGAACCATGAACTCGTACTGCTTTGTGACATTGTACATCATTCTGGAAATAACCGTTTGAAGATAGTATATTGTGCCCATGAAGTAAAGTACGCTCATGGTATATTTCTTTTTCAGTAGTAAAGCATGCACATGGTTGCCAACACTACTCAAATAGAATGTGGCATTCAAGCGATGATTGATTGGTATTAATCAGAAAGTATTCCCCACAGTGTTATGCTACCCCCACCAGCATGGACTGTTGACACAAGACAGATTGGGTCCACAGTCCCATGTTGTTGGTTCCAAATTCTAGCCCTATCATCTGAGTACCTTAGCAGAAATTAAGATTCATCAGCTAAGACTGCATTTTCTTTCCCCCACAGTCTTCAATTGTCCAACCTGACTTGGTAACGTTTTTTCAGGTTACCACAGATCTGGTTATCTAACTTTTTGTAGCCTTTCTGTTAGCTCAAACCAGTCTGTCTATTCTCTGTTGACCCAACAAGCCATTTCAGTCTGCAGAACTGCTGCTCGGTGGATGTTTTTTTTTTTTTTTTCCTTCTTTTTTCCCCATCCCCCTATTGCACCATTTTGTGTATCCTCTACACAGTGTTGTATGTGAAAATCCCAGGAGATAAGCAATTATAGGAATACTTGAACCAGCCTGTCTAGCACCAACAGTTATGCTGTGGTCAAGATCACATTTTTAACAAATCTGATGGGTAATATGAACATTACCTGAAGCTGCTGAATCATAGATACAGGAATGACTGGTCAGATAATTGGATAACTGAGCAGGTGTACATGTGTTCCTGTGTGTCCAGTGAGTATATAACGTAAGGTAAAGTCTACTGGGCTTTTTGCATCTGAGCCAAATAGCTCATTAGGCCAGAGCTTATCCCGGTTGCTGCAGCGCCAAGCAACTAGTGTATGGAACGCCAAACGCCTCCTGTATGGAACACTAGTCCGTCACAGGTTACCCTCCCACTTATACCCATTTATACTGCTGAGTGGACAGAGGCACATTTATGGTTGAGACCCTGTTCAGGGGTCAAGATCTCAACCATTTTAAATCCCCCCAAAAAATCTACATTATAAATCTTTTCTCCCCACGTGCCACCTACCAATACATCGACTATAAAAATAATTTACTATAAAAATATGTAACACTCTAGAACTTATAGTAAATGGCCCCCCAATAACTGGGTAAAAGTGTGAATCATTAGTGTGTTGCAAAGAAAGTGTTTGTCAGACAGAGTTTGTCAATCAGATTTGGTGTGTGTTCCCACAGCTTGAAGAAGGCCAGTGTTGGCCATGAGAACATGTTTGAGGAAGTTCCAATTGTCATCAAGAACTCTCACCTCATCAATGTGCTGCTGTGGGAGCTGGAGGACAAGTCAACTGCGGTGGAGAAGCATGAGCTGCTCAGCCTCTCTAATAGGTTAGACTTGGACACACATGACATGCACTAGCAACACAATTTCACTGTTATTCATGCTCATATATACACCAATCTGCCATAACTTTAACTCCGCATGCAGGGTCTGTGTTTAGGCAGCCCCATACACAGTGCACTGTGTTCTTACCTCCAGCCTTACCTTACTAGTTAGAAATTCATATATATTTACTGGGCTTGTTCACCTTGGGAAGCAATGGTCATGACCTAAATCAGAGCGTCCAAGCACTGGTTTTGATGTAAAATTTATTTTAAAGGAAAGGAAAGTAGCTCGCTGCCAGAGAATTAACCTTAAGGTGAATAACAGCAAAACAATAAAAAAATGATAGCTGAGATTTTTAGATACCTTCTTTATCCCAAGGAAAAACAAATGGAAAAGTTCATCATCTCTTTCTTGCTATCTAAACCCTGTCTAAAAATAACAGAAAGCATGATTCCTAAAAGAGAAGGCACTAACACTCAGTTTTGAGACAGCTGCTGTATAAAGGACATAGTAATTTGTTATATGCCCAATGCAGCTACACTATATGGCCCATTCCAAAACCATGTCCATTATTATTGTTTTAGTGCTATAACAGGCTCCACACTTCTGATAAGACTTGCCACTAGATTTTGGAGTGTGGTTGTGTGGCTTTTGCTCAATGGGTAACAAGAACACACAAGCTTGAACCAGTGATATTGGGAAAGAAGGCTAAAGGTGTACAGTGGAGTTGCGGTCAAGGCTCTGTGAAAGCCACTTGAGTTCTTCTTGGGCAAACTTGGGCAAACCCTGTCTTCATGTCTTGCCTATAAGTTGCAGGGACAGGAAATCTTAATGCGACAGCATACAGAGACATTCCTGTGGTCTTATCTTGTCCGTATCATGTACACAGCTATGTTATAAAAGTGTTTACATCTGTCAAGGGTAGGTGGGCTTTGAGCAAAACTAAGCACAAAAAGGAGTAGAGAGACAAACAGAAAACCAGTGCCCAGTGATGTAACAATATACAATGTTAGAGCAATGAGTGATTAGTGAGTTCTCTAAGGAGACCGCAGGATCAAGTTGTTTCCAGATACAGCAGCTCAGTCCTGCTGGGATTCACCTCATCCTAGCATGCAACTATTGCTTTGTTCGGGTAGCAGCCACTGTCTGAATTGTGTGATTATTGTAGTACCAAGCCTTGAGGGACACCAGCATGAAATAAATGTATCCTCTATACCAAATACAAATGCTTTTTCAGGCAAGTAGGAAAGTACTCCTATGTTGAATCATTAATCTGAAAACTGGCAATGATGGACTAGGAAACCATTGTGGTTAGGCCTTCAGAAACTCAGAAAAATGTTTATAATTGTCAGTATCTTTCTTGTACAGTTCACTACAAAACAGAAGTTAGTTAGCTTATGTTAACATGTTTTGGTTTATTTCTCATTACAGAGCTTAATAACTTAAAGCAGTCAACACATACTAACATTTCATATTTAAGACATCAAAAGTTTACAGCCAAATTTTAATTCTCAAGCAGTCTACCTTGTGCTGTCAAGTTAAGAGTCAGTAGGAACAGGAAAACAGCTACTTCGAAATGTAAGACAGAAAATATTGATGCAGGCAAGTGTATTAAAAAAAATCTGAATTTTATAGCGAACCTTTCCAACAGTAAAAATCTTCAGACAAACAAGAAACCGACACAAGTTACTACCAAAGAGTGGGATAGGAAAAAACCTGGCAGAGATGCTTGCAAAACTCCCACACAAACATCAAGAGGAAAATAATCTTTCAAGAGGAATAAAAATTCATGGTTATTTCACATTCAGAAATATAGTTCTAATGGGGAGAAAAACTTTGTGTGGGAATGTTATCATCAAATTTTTTGCTAATGTTAGCAATCCTTCTTAGGATGAAGTTTCTAGTTGTTCCATAACGTAGCTAGCTAGCGTAGCTATCAGGCAGAACAAAAGGTAATGTGGTCTGCAATGCTGCTTGTGGAAGATGTACTGTATTTTGTCAGGTGTATTATCAGGGCAGATTATCATTACAACTGAAATCATCTTAATGAAGCACACATGCACAGTCAAAGCGCTGTTTAAAAAATAAAATGGATGGAATGCAGTTCGAGGGGTCTGTGTTATGTGTTTCAAACTGGGTTCTTTTTTTAGATTAGTTATTTGCTCTTCATGTCATGTTTCCATTTCTATTTTCTAAAAATAGATAGTTATCAAATTGCCTGACAAACACCTCATATTTGGTTCTATATTTCTTTTTCATAACTTAATTAAATTATTCATTCATTTATTTTGCACTTAACAGGTTTAAAATGCCTTTTAAACAGGTTAATTGAAACACACGTTAATGCAGTCATTCACCTGATTTGGCTGTAAAATAGCTGTGTGATAGCATGAAACGTTATGATGTGTGAGTGCGTCGGTTTGGCTGATTTTGAGGTGTCATGTGTATCATGTTACAAAGATGAGAAGTGAAAGAGAGTGAACTTGTCATGTTTGAAAGTGTTTAAATTATGAGTATAGCAAGTACATTATCAGAATGCTGAAAGGTAGCCCAATTATTCTGTTCAATTTCAGACATTTGTCTAATAAAAAAAAAACATCAACTTGAAACAAAACACCTTTGAAGAGTGATTGGATTATTAATGGAGTCTGTTTTTATAGAGAAGTCTACTCTTCAATTTTTGTATTCAGGTTTATTGTTGAATGGTAACACCTCAACAGACCTGCAGATAAATCATTAAATCAGATACTGCATATTGTTCTCTGCTATCAGCGTGAGCTTTTTTAAATTTAGTAATGCACTCATGAGAGGTTTTCAGTTTCCAATTAATATATGAATTTTATTAATTATGATCTGTTCAGACATGGGCGGAGATTATTTTTTTTTTGGGGGGTGGGAGGGAAGAAATCATGGATTTTATTACTTCTTTTTCCTTTGTTGAAGGTCCAAGTGGGTTTGAAGGTCTCTCTCCAAGTAGACAAGAAAGGGAATTTTATCTTTTTAATTTGTCTCTCTTAATTTAGACCTGTCAAATGTTTTGTCTTGGATGAAAGGCAGCGCTCTGGCAGCTCTGTTTAGCACTTGAAAGAATACATTACCATTTACTTGCCCTTCTCTAAGGAAGTGTATAAGGGGACACTCAACGAAACACACACATGCATACATATACACCGCCTCGACCATGTTGGTCTTTTTTATTGTAACTGGTAGATGAGTTGGGATCAGTTCATTAAAATTATAATAATTAGTTGATTCAGGTTAGAATGTTGGGTTATAGTATATCTGTTGGTTTACAGGACTGCCTAGATGTCTAGATGACTACCTAGAAATTATCACTTTTGGTGTTGCAGGGATTTTTCTGTACGTTTTGGGATATGTCACTACAAAATGTGTGAAATTTGCTTTCAGATATGGGCACTGGCTCAGTGGTCTATGAATAGGACTTTGTAGACCTGATTATCAAACTGATTATCTTCAAGCCTGATTTTCTCTTATGATGATACCTAGACATGGAAATCAGCAGGTCACACCCGATATCATATTACTATACCTAGGTGTTGATTCGATTTGTATTGAAATTCCCTAAATAGACAAATTTTCTATTAAGATTTTTTTCGGCTTTTAAATTTATATAT
>JAQMYF010000001.1:43089461-43101302 GCA_030014195.1 Neosilurus mollespiculum
TTTATTTATATATTTATATATATATACACACACACACTTTTTCCTCAAATGCATACTTAAATCTGACCTTAATGTAGAACAAATTACACATGGCTTAATCTAGGGCTTTACACCCCCCCCAAGTTGTTGTTCAAGACCTGTAGATGTGTTATAATAAACTTTAATGGAAATGTCTTATTAACTTCATACAACACTTTTAGCTCCTTCTTTAGATCTTTCTTCAGTCCTAATACACACCTCTAACTTGCACATCATGATCATGCTTCTCGCTGCATCAGGATGCTGTCAGCTGTGGCTTTTCTATTTTTTTCATATTTTCTCCTCTGGTAAGACGAGTACCTGAACAGAGGTTTCGGTTGGTTAACTGTGTGTTGTATATCCATAGTGTTTTCCATTCATTTGTACACGCGTGTATAGCTGCCATACCAGATAAAGATCAACACATATGTACATGAATTTATTATTGTGATGGATGTTAAGTTATTCCGAGAAACATTTCTTTTTTATAACTGTACTATTAATCATGCTCAATAACAGCTGAACCTCACCATGTCACAACCAAAGATGAAGTAATTGTGTAAATGAGACATATTCCCCTTTATCTGTCTTCTGCACACTGGTGTCACATTCTGACACGAGTTACACGATAGCCGAGCAATATAAATTATCTTGTTCTAACATGAAGCGTTATTGTAACAGGATAAGGTATCCTCATGTTCTAACAATAATTTATTACACTATACCAAGATAAATAGTGTTTTACGAAAAGTTTATTATGTGATAAGTTTCTCTGTTATAATAACATGAAAATATCTCACTAAAATAAAACAAAATTTCAATTAAAAACATTTATTCATTTTTTTAGTACATCTTACTTTGGAGCCAATGCGCGCGCGCGCGCACACACACACACACACACACACACACACACACACACACAATGTATTTATATGTATCTATATATTTATTTTTAATCTTATTTGTTTATTTATTTTGTGGGGACATTTTGATTGTCTTCATGACTTTTTAAATATAGTTATTTTTATTAAATTAACTAAATAAGTAGACTTAGATCCAATGTGGGTTTTTTTGGTTACTTAAGTTTGAGAGAGAGAGAGAGAGAGAGAGAGAGAGATTTTATTCTTACCTGTACACTCTCTCATCTGTCTTAAGGAATTTTCCTGCAAGATTAATGGTTCTTGCTATTGTAACTAATTGGCTGCTGCTAATGTAGATTAATGCTACTCTAGAAATAAAAAGGCAAGCCATGTGGTTTAAAAGGAATGTAAAAGTATCCTCCTGTTATTTCCTCAGTCCTTGACTTTGATGTTTGACATTAGATGCAGCAGCAGCATGGATTTGCATTTTACTTGAAATATGCAGCTTTTCATGTGAGCTTTCCCGGATGCGATGAATCATTTATTTGTTTCCTAATGAAACTCCACCTATCAATGTATTCCCTTCTGCGGAGAAGTTATTTATAAGCCTTAATGCTAGAAATCATTCTCTCTGGGGTAATTCATTGTGCTTTGATGGTATGGAATTCCCAGTCATAAAAAGAGGGAAATGTGCATCCAAGTATTTCCTCTTTGACTTGCACCGAACAACTTTCAAAAAGACTGATTTGTGGTTTTCATTCTAGTGCTATCCCCAAAATCAAATTATTCCATAATCCCAAGTTTGCCTAGAAAATTTGGAAGCCTGCTTGCTTCGTGATCTTCAGTGTCATCACTGAACAGTTTTGCGGGTTTTGGCAGAAACTACATGCCTCTCTTCCAACCTAGGAAAGTATTTGATTACCTCACTGGATTTACTTAATGATGAGGGAGTAACAGTGACAAGAAAATATATCACACAACAGTAAATATCAATTACTTCAAATTGCATTTGGCACATGATATTTTATGCAGGCGTGATCTATTGGTTTTCCAAATGTGAGGGCTACAAATTGAGTACTTAAAGCAATATAGATGGAATGTTCCTTTGGTTTTTGGTTTTGATATAAACTTTGAATGGAGCTTGCTTTATGTGTTGTGTAAGCAGCTTTGAGATGTAAAGCCAAGTCAAAATCAGATTAAAGAGTTTGAGTTGGAAGATGCCCAAAGGACCATGATGATCTTTATATCTGTTGGTACAGCTACAGACAGTTGACAAGCTAAAAGAAAAATAAAGGACAGTGGAGGGAGTATTATTATTATTTTTTTTTTTTGGCCATGGTTTGGGTCTACTTGCTCGCTTACAGGAAAGGGTTAAGGTTGGGTGATGTGACCTAAAAAAAATCTATCACAATATTTCCAGCATTATCACAGTAACAATATGTATCCTGATGTACATTTTTCTATAAAAATAATATATAGAGACGAAAGCACATAACAGCACATGCTAACGGTTTAGAAGTATACCGACTCCGGGGAGCCAGGGGCCCCTTATACACTCTTGTGCACACCTTCAGTCAGTTTGGGCTTGTCGGAGACCTGTAGTAAACATGTGCTGCTCCCAACACTGGGTGCTTATTCACTCATTGTGCCCCGGGTTTTTGGTCTTTGCTCTGGAATTCTACACCATATTTGCTTTGTTTTTGTTCCTGGCATTTTGGTCTTGTTTTCCCATATGTTAAGCTGCTTTCTCCAGTTTTCTCCAGTATCTCCCACTACTCCCGAACATAAGACTAATATAATGGTCCTAATATTTTTTTAAGTTAGTTCTACAGATCATGTTATATTATACAGACTTTTCATTGATGTATTCATGGGGGTAAAAACACTGCAGCTACCTGATCCTTTCTGGAGGAAGTTGAGTTGGATTAATATCACAAAATGATAATTTATTCATATGTATTGCCAACCCTAGATAATGCTTGCTTATTTATTTTTGAATTTGCTATACTGTAATAATCCTGCAAGGGAGATTATTACCTCTGCAATTAACCCATCCATTGTGAGCACACACACTTGGAGCAGCGGGCTGCCACACACATTGGTGTTGCTTGGAGAGCAGTTGGGCGTTAGGTGCCTTGCTCAAGCGCACTTCAGCCATGAAGGTAGAGGAAAGGAAGGTGCAGCTCACTCCCCCGGTGCCATACATTTTTCCTGCTGGTTCGGGAATCAAACCAGCCTCTTTTCGGTCCCAAAACTGCTTCCCTAACCATTAGGCTATAGCTGATTAAACAGTCATGATCGTGAACAAAGGGATAACCAAAACAGCAGTTGGGGAAATATTATCTTGGAGAAGAACGATGCTCGTCTTTCTCGGACACTTCTGCAGATTTTAAGAGTTTATGCCAATCTGTTCTGGCAGCTCGTTGTGGCACAACACCTTAAAAAGACATGTTGTATTTTTATTTGTCACCAGTCTGTATTCCACAAGAAACCATGCACAGCTGAAGGCTAAAAAAATCTGTCTGACTGACTGAGGTAGACATCCAAATAAATGAAATGACTTTTATGTTGGTTTAAAAGTAAATCTGCAGTAAATATTTGTCGTTGTCTGAGATCCTGACTGCATGAATGAAGTCCAATGTGCTCTGCCTTTTCTTTTTCTCCAGCTCTCATCTCGAGAAAAGCCTGCAGATGCTGATGGACCGAGTGGATGACATGTGCCAAGACATCAGCAAGTACAACAACTACAGCCGCAGCCTGAGCAAACAGCAGCAGCAAAAACACCAGGTAGCACATCCTTCTGCTTCTCCAAGTGTTCCTGTACCTGGTTATTACCATCACTAGACACAGTTACTAATGTTTAGTCTTTCAGAGAATAGAGCATCCTTGTTTTATTTATTTTTGGCTTAAAATGTTGGAATTGTCAAGCTGGTTTAAATTAGAGGAACAAGTAAAGCGTTACATCTGTTCTCCAGCACAACAGGAACATGCTTGCCATTGTAGTAGATACATTTTGCGTGTGTGTGTTTTTATTCTGTGTAGAACCCCGAAAGTGCTGAGGTACTTGTTTTGTGTTCAGCTAATTTGCTTATGTCTGCACTATTAAGAAACCTAGCATCATGTTCTCAGCATAAACCACATCATGAATATTTATTCAGTTCTGTGTGTTGTGGTTGGCCATGTTCCCAACAGGATGCACTGCTCATGAAGTGCCCTTAGAATTTTAACAACAAGTCCGTAAGCCTAGTAGGTCACTCGTCTAGAGACGTCTCACCTTCCCATACAGTGAATAGATCCAAAAATCAATCATTAGGTCTGAATGAAGTCCTCGCTGTCTGCTTTCTTGCGTGTCAGATTCTGAAGAGCGACCAAACCACCTGCTGCATGATCTAGTCATGGTTTTCTTTATTTCTCCTTTTATTGCTGTCGGAGTTGGACTGGTGTGTTGCCCAGTGCCCTCCAGCTCCCACTTCCTCCATCGCCATCTGCTGAAGGGATCTTCTGGTTTGCTGTTATTTGCTGGAGCACTGCCATGTTTTAGGAAAAATCAATATTTATCATGAGCTGCTCGTCTGGAGATACACACTTACCGTACCGGTGTTGTGCTGTGTGCTACTCTACATCTGAGTACACTGCATTAGCTTTGGTGCTGATAAGAAAAAGCCCCCCTTTTCCCCCCAGAGCTGTTTTGATGCTGGCCCACATCGTGCAGGTGACTCGGGCTCAGCATGGTGAGATGCACCAGCTCTGCTAGACTGCTTGCACAGGTTTCACTGAAGTCTGGCTTTTAACTGAGTAAAGGTTACAGCATTTCCCCTTCAGAGGTGTCCATTGTTTTGTGTAGTACAGAGAGCCAAAGCCACCAATAGCAGAACACAAAGCTTTCCAAATTGGCTTTGTGAAACGGGCGACACTTGAAGGAAATCGATGGAGCTTCCATTTTTGTCAAGTTCAGGGATAGTCAGAACCACTTTTGTACTTCATGCACTGTTGCTGATTCTGACGAGTGCACATGTCTTCCCTGATGCCTGTGATGTGTTGGTGACATGAACACAGTGGCTGTATTGAATTTACGGGTTGTTCACAGGGCTTATTGGTCAACTTTCTTATAAATTAAAGCCTGGTGTTATTTTGTTTCTTTTTTTTAATGTTTCTTGTGATTTCATTTTTGTCTCATGCATTTTAAGTAGTACATTTTTGATGTAATGTCTCGAGCTACTTGTACAGATCAGTACAGATATTTTTATATAATGACTGAGATATTGATCTGCTGCTGAGATTTTCGCAGTGACTGAGTCTGCTTATTTTTCCAAGATGCAGGAAATTCAAGAATTATCATCAGCACCCTTGGGTTAACAAATAGGTATGAAAAATGTATTGGTAGTTAATTAGTGCTATCTCAAAGGTCTTCAGTGGGGTTTGGGTCAGGGCTGATTTATGGAGGTCAAGGTCTTATTTCATTTGCATGTTCTCTAATCTTCCTCATGTTGGAAGGAAATTTGGCCCCAGTGAAAAAGGAAGTGATGGATCACTGTTTCATAGGGGAAAACATAAAATATAAATGATCTCATGATTTTGTTCTACTTGGGTATTTCTGGGCTTACCATTTGTAGAAATGGTCTTTACTACAGCCATTTTAAGTCATCTTTTTTTAAGCCATCGATATCAAGGATGCCAATCATTTTGGAGTTGATTGCAGGCCAAATGTTAGAAACACTGACAAAATGGTTTCACGTTTTTTTTGACAGTTTGCCAAGCAGTGTCCTATTTACTTGCAGAAACAGTGTCTTGTCTGTAGGGCTGGGTATTGTGTGGGTTTTTTCCCCACTACTTGTGCTAAAATGATACTTATCACTTGCCTAAACGGTACCAGAAGTTTTATCAAGGACAAAACAAAGATGGACAATACTGAAGAATGGCTATTTTTCAAATTTTAAGACAAATTTAAACTTCATGTTGAACAACATTTACTGAGCAGTTTTAGCAACTGTCTCTAAAGGTGCCCATTCTCTTGTATAGAGCATATGTTTTATCTTCCATTATAAGTTCATTTTCGCTGAATACAAATGTTTTCCTGTGAAACCACCCCAGATCACAGGCTTATTGTATCGTATTCACCTGTTTTACATCTTGCTTTTGTTCTGTCTCTTTGCAATAACAAAACTGCGTGACCAAAATAACAATTTTATGTAGTGATATTTCTCTGCTTGTGCCGTCCCTGTCTGTGCTGACAGCCGCCATTTTTGTTATGATCATGTTACACTATGCTGTCGCTTCAAGGTGACAATGTTTACAAATATCGACACGTCTGGTGCAGGGGTCGTTGCCACTCATGTACAGGAGTGAGATTCCATTTTATTTCTGAGAGGTAACTCTGATTTTCATGTTTGTTTTATATGCCTGGTATGTGAATTAGGCGTCTTAAGATTTTGGTGCAGCAGAACAAAAATATTTTATTTGACTAATTTTATGAAATTTTTTTTATTCAACACTGATCAATTTTACTGTTTAAAATTGGGTTTTATGTGGCACAATCAATTTATATATGTATTTATAATTAGTGTATATCATTAATAATTATTAATAGGCTCTGATCAAATATCATTTACTCCAATACTTACACAGGCTATAATATGTCTTGGAATTTCAATTTCTGTTTTTTGGGGGGGGATTCTGTGTATATATGGAAATATATTTCTGTGAGAATTTTGTGAAATATTATTCTTGTAATGGGTTCCGAATTCATAGTGAATCCTATTATGGCATTACATTAGGTATCCTATTCGTAAACAGTATCTTATTACACAGGTCATACATTTTTTTTATAGTCCCTTAATTCCACCAGCTGTGTTTCTCGGAGGTTATCCTGAGCAAGCTTAAATGGGAGAAAAAGTACGAATATATGACAATTACATACTGCAGCAAATGTCAAAATATAAATGTGACTTCAATGCAGTGCTTTTCAAATGGCACAGAAATGTGTATTATACATTTGTTTCAGCAGATACAGAGTTTAAATGGTATCCAAACCACACTGTAAAATGTGTCCATATAAGAACAAAGGCAGTTGTGTCATCACATTTGATGCTTGTGGTGCATAAAATTATTACCTTTTAATACCTGTAAGCAGTAATAGGAATCACTGAGTGCACTTGTAGATTGTTTTTGCTGTGGTTTCTTTTTTAGGCATTTAAAGTGTAATTAGCAACCATTTCTATGTAAATATTAAAGTGTACGTATGGCTACTGAGAAGGATGACCGAGTTGAAGCATGCCACACACTGCTCAGACCACATCTGCACTTCAGAAAATCTGGTACGGTATATACATTAGCGGGGAAAAAATGCTGAAAGGTGGTGGATGCACACCATATATCAAATGCAGTATCTCCCCCGGCCAGAAATTCTTTTCCCTCCTAGAGTCTTAGATTCCACTTGTCATGTTGTCCTTCCTGCTGACAGTGTGTTCTCTCTCTGCACCACTTGTGGCTTCAAAGGTTCGCCCTTAAGTCTTTGTTTCAATGGGGGATAATTGAATCGACTCAGGCCATCTGCAGGTTAATGGCAGGAGCTCTGAGTATCAAGGTCATATTAATAGTTTGTAAAACCACACCTCCCCCACCTCACCTTTTTTTTTTTTCTCCCTTTCTCTTTCTGTCTCTTGTCTCTCTGTCCTCCAGTACATCCAGAGGCGCCAGCAGGAGAACACTCAGAGGCAGAGTCGAGGCGAGCCTCCTCTTCCTGAAGAAGATCTCACCAAGCTGTTTAAGCCTCCACAGCCTCCTCCACGCATGGATTCCCTCCTCATAGCCGGTCAGTTCAGACACCAACCACTTTTTTCCTTGCAAGATCTTAAAAACTGATGGCAAAAAAATCCTCATCAATTTGAAGGCAGGATATTGTTTTAGTTGTACAGTCTAAGAAGCTGGTGTGATCTTGGATTTCAGTGTAATACTGATGAAAAACATAGTAGTAGTTAAAACAAACTGGGTGAGCCCATGACACACTGGTTTAAGGGGAAGCTCCAATCATTTGATTCACTTTTTGTGTCTATGATTTATCTAATTTATCTCAAACAAATATTGCTTTCCTAACTTTGCCCAACAAAGCATCTATTATATAATTTGATATAATATATTATATACTCTTCTACTATATATAACTCCTAAAACTTCAGGCTTTCTGAGCTGAATTATTTCATTTTGTATATCCATTTCACTATACCTATCCGTCAACACCGAGGCCGATGGTTCTCAGCCAGAAAAGGGTGGAATGCACCCTCTGGGTCTGCAACAAAGTCCTGCACCAAGTGGAGTAGTTTAAGTATGTCGGGGTCTTGTTCACGAGTGAGGGAAGGATGGAATGGGAGATGGACAGGCGGATCGGTGCAGCCTCTGCTGTAAAGCAGGGCTTGTACCGGTCTATCGTGGTGAAGCGGGAGCTGAGCCAAAAGGCAAAGCTCTCAATTTACCAGTCGATCTACGTTCCAACCCTTACCTAAGGTCACGAGCTTTGGGTAGTGACCGAAAGAACAAGATTGCGGATACAGGTGGCTGAAATGAGCTTCCTTCGCAGGGTGGCGGGGCTCTCCCTTAGAGATAGTGTGAGAAGCTCAGCCATCCGGGAGGAGCTTGGAGTAGAACCGCTGCTCCTCTGTGTTGAGAGGCCAGTTGAAGTGGCTCGAGCATCTGATTAGGATGCCTCATGAACGCCTCCCTGGTGTGGTGTTTCGGGCATGTCCCACCAGGAAGAGACCCTGCGCTCGGTCCAGAACACGCTGGAGGGACTATATCTCTCGGCTGGTCTTGGAACGCCTCGGTGTCCGCCTAGAAGAGCTGGAGGAAGTGGCTGTGGAGAGGGACGTCTGGACCTCACCGCTTAGGCTGCTGCCTCCACTAACTTCATCAAAGCCAGATATTCGCTTTTTTTTTTTTTTTTTTTATTTAAGAAATCATAATTAGCTAATTAGGTTTTGAACATTAGGAGAATGTCTGCATTCCCAGCTGTCTTTGTCAAATTGGCTCCTTACCCAGTAAGTCTTAAAGAGTGAAATATATTTATGATGTTTTAATGCGGAGGTGTCAGTTCATGTTATAGGCAGCAAAACACAATTTCTTGTCAATCCAGCCACAGAAACATCTGGCACACTCATCAAGATATCAGTATTGCAATACTGTGAACGTTATTAGCAGAAAATATCCATCCATCCATTTTCCTCTTCTTGTCTGAGGTCGGATTGTGGAGGCGATAGGTCTAGGAGGTATCCTAATCACCTGCCTGAACCACCGCAACTTTTGGTGCAGAGGAGCAGCACTGCTACCATCTGAGCTCCTCATTCTATCACTAGGACAGAAGCCCTGACACGCTCCGAAGGAAACTCATTTCAGCTGCTTGTATTCGCAGTCTCATTCACTCAGTCATTAATAACAGATTATTAACAGGAAATATATCCATACATTATCTTGATCTGTGAGGGTCACAGGGAAAGTTAGTGACAATTCTAGCTGACTTTGTTCAAGAGATGGGGTACACCCTGAACAAGTCGCATGTCTGTTTCATGGCAATCAGAGACGAACAACCATTCACGCGAACCTTCACACCTATGGCCAATTCAGAGGAACACATTGACCTAATGCACATATCTTTGGATTGTGGGAGGAAGCCAGAGCACCTGGAGGGAACCCTCAAACACAGGGAGATTGTGCAAGCTCCACACAGAATGGTCCCAATTGGTTATGAGATTTGAACCCAGACTTTCTTGCTGTGAGGTGACTGCACCAGAAAGTACATCATGCACCCCTAATTTCTGTTCCCTACTTTTCCTCATATCAGCCATTATGATAGAGGCATGTATGTAAGTATGTATGCACACATGCTCAGAACTACCCAGGAATAAACGATGTTGAGACTTTTGTGGATTCAGTTCAAATGTGGTGGAAGTGCCTGTTCAGCAAAGCGAGGGAGACGTGGAACAGACTGAGAGCTCAGCCTGTTAATGATTCATTTCCTTATTTAGACGGAGTAATCTGGGTTTGTAAAGATTTGGACTGATCACCTCTGCTACTTGAGGAGTTAGTCGGGAGAGACGAGGGGCAATTTATAGTGCCTGTTAAAGAACGCTCGCTTCAGATAGAGATGGACAAGAAGAAAGTGTTATTTTCTCGCTGTGTAGTTAAACGCCGCGGTCCAGATTAGCTGTTCGAGAACCTAATCAGAATTGCCACAGTGTGACCGTGCAAGATGAACCTCACAGAGATGTGAACCATGCTGAGGGACAAAGTGCCTATGTCATTAGTGGCTGAGCATATGTGGATTTGAGAGAGATTTGCTCTTGCAGTGTGAGTTTTTTCGTATTCCTAATGAGTAGGTGCGAGAAACCTGTGTCTATAATAGCAGCTGAGGTTACGTTGGGGCTGAAGAGTTGATTACATTCATGTACCAGCCTTCACAACCCCTGTCTGCCTGTCACCATGTCGGTGGTCGTGAGGATTAATTACACACACTCTCATGTCACACTCTCACTATGCCAAATTCAGCCATCATTCTTTGTCATGCTAATGAGCACTAAAGAACATAAAAGACCATTAGCATTCACAACATCTGTTGAGACTAATCCCTCTTAGCGTTGTTTTTTCTTTTACTAACTCTTCCTCCTTTACGTTTATATTTTCATCAGTGTCTGTGTGCAGAGACACCCGGGGCAAACGCACGCTTTCCTTTGAATTATTAACTTTCCTGATTTACTTCAGCTCCGCTTGCAGTGGAATACATTCGCCTGTGGGGCTTTATGTGTGAGGTCGGTTATTGAGTTGTGAGTAATTAGATTTGGAGTTGTCACTGTATACAGGTTGTGTGAAATATTTACCTCGAGCTACCTGGGTTCCAGCTACAGCTAGGTGTTCGGAGCTATTGATGTTTAGCATTTCATCTATATTTATTGAACGTTTCAGAGCAGACATTGTAATCTGAAAGCGAAGAAATACATTTGATACTTTCGAAACTGTGCCAGTGATAAGACGTATTCACGATTCACTCTGATTTATTTATTTGTAGAGTGACCTGAACGAAACTGCTTTCCAAGCTAAAAAAAAAATCATTTATCTTGCTCAAGTACAAAAATATTAATCCATCCCAAGTAGCTGTTTTTTTAATACAAGATTTCATGGTTAAAAAGTGTTCATCTTGCATTGGTAATTTAAGCACAGAATAAGTAAATACACAAACTGGGTATGGCATGAGGACATTATCAGGACATTGTATTGGTTGCACACTGTACATGAGGTGCAAATACACTCTGGATAATGGATGTTGGCCGATTACAGGTCACCGGGCACTCATCTGCACTTAAACACGGTTTTATATCCCTAAACCATTTACTGACATCCTTTTGGGAGGCTGGAAGAAACCAGAGAACCCAGAGGAAACTTAGGGAAGGACATTTGAATTTCTGGAGCTTTGAAGCACCAGTGCGACCATGTTTTTTTGATGTGTGTACACATTGCCCAGCCAAATAAAAAGTCACACACACTAATATTTTCATGGAGAGCATTTAGCCTTGATCACAGCTTGTAATCTCTATGGTATTGTTGCTCCAGTTGGTCAGGTCGAGGCTCAGCAACATTAATGTTGCAATAAAAGTCAAATAAGAGTGGTTCAGGGAGCATGAGGAATCATTTTCACACATGTATTGGCACCCCAGAGCCCTGTCCTTAACCCTAGTAAAACTCTTTGGGATGTGCTAGAGAAGACTTTATGGAATGGTTTGTTCTTAGCCTTGCTTACAGGAAGTAATTGTCATGCCATTAGTTCAACAAACTTAAGCAACTTAACATTTATTTCCATCCAGTATTGGGTTCATTTCTCACCGACGTCTTGAATTGATGACGGGAAAACTGAACCACTCCATGAAGTCTTCTCCAGCACATCCCAAAAACTTTCAATAGGGTTAAGGTCAGGACTCTGGGG
>JAQMYF010000001.1:43106311-43122422 GCA_030014195.1 Neosilurus mollespiculum
TTTGGCCCATTTTTTCTGAGGAGAAGAATCTGCCTAATAATTATGCACACCTTGATATAGGGTGTTGATCTCCTTAGACCACACCCTCCCTTGTTACACAAATACACATCACCTGATATGCATTAAATCCAATAAGCATTCAAGTTTATAAAGCTTGGAGATGGAAATTATGGATAAAATCATGATATGGTCAAATAATCACTTGCCTAATAATTGTGCACACAGTGTATATTAGGAGCTAGTTGAGTCTTTTGTTCTGTCTTGATCTTTTTATATTCAGTTAACTTTAGCTTAGCAATTTTGATAATTCACTAATCCCAGGTTCTGCTGAAGATGCTGATCCAGCTTTGAAGCGTCTTACATAATTTGGATCAAATTTAAAATTGCTATCTGACATGCTAAGAAAGAAAAATAGAATTTTTATTTCCTTGTAATAAAGAACCAGATGAGTAAATCTTAATTATTTGCAAAATCCAGTCACTACTGATGGCTGCGGCATCTAATACTCACAGATGCATAAATAAGTTTAAATGTAAAAGCCTGCCATGGTTACTCATCAGGAGCCATAAATGAAACGTAGGCTAAAATGAAGATTTGACTCATGATTTTGTGCACCTAGCAAGAAATTACATTTTCATTATCCTTGATTCACTTTCCTCCACGTTTTCCTCCCTCTTGGCTCCTTTGTGAGAGTTTATCGGAATAATTAAGTGTTAAGATCACCTTCATTTTAGTATATTCAAAGTGACATGTGCTGTACAGTCTAATTCTACTCATTATGCATGATTTTGGCCTGCTACATTGTTGGAATGACTCACACTTAGAAAACCCTTTCTGACAGGGAAGCTCTGAGTTCTTAGGAGAATCTTTTTTGTTTTTTTTTGTTTCCCTTTTCAAGCCCCCCAATTTTCTCCCCTAATTTCATCATATCCAATTCCCACCTGTATAGTGTTGCCTTCCATATCTCACAACCACCACCACTTGCTGTAATTCTGCACATGTCCCCTCCATGACTTGTGATGCTGCGCATGTGTATTTGGAGGTGACCTATCTCACTCGGAGGGAAAGCGATATCCGCCCCCTCATACGAATGAGCTCACAGATGCCCATGGTTGGATGGTGTTCGCTTTGAGTGACAGGGAAGTGTGAGTATGCCATCCCTCCCTCCCGTGAGAGCTGGGTCAATTAGCTACCATGAACTCCCAGTCATGGATGGCTGCAGCATCAACCTGAATTCGAATCAGTGATCTCCAGGTTGATAGTCGCTGCGGCTCTCGGGGGCCTTTGAAGAATCTTAAAAGGGATTACCCAGAGTGGCAACATCATTTACAATTACCTGTCCATTTTTAAGAGTGAAGATAAAGTGACTGTTAACTGATGTCGAGTCCATTATGTCTTTTTCGAGATGTCATAAAAAACCCTGAAAATGAGAACCCAGTTATGTGCACAAGTAGATTCAACCACAAAACTATCACAAAACTTAATTTGATACGTAGCCATGTTTAAAACTTAGAGCTCCACTTTGTGATGTGACACATTTGCTAACAACTTGTTCACTCTTTTAAGGACACAGACGCCATATGCTACCTTTGAATCTTTTGTGTCTAGAAGGTGATAAACCTAAACGAGAGCATGAAGAGAGCGCAAACTCTGCCAAAAGGAAATCCTTTTTCAAAAGTTTCAAGTTATCTTTCTGCCAACAAGAATATGGCATGACAAAGTGTTTTTTTGTTGTTGTTGTTGTTGTTTTGTTTTTTGCCTGGCGGTATGAATGGATCAAACCCAAACAGATCCACCTGCATATAAAGAAGCATGGTGAGAGAAAGAGCAGACTCAGGCAACATTGTGAATTGCGCAGTGATGCACAACTTGTTTCTTTTTAATTGTTTACATGTAATGTATGAATTATAGTAATTAGTCATGCTATTTGTATTCAAACTATCCAGATTTATGCTTTGTTACTATAAAGAAGACATTTTCAATCTGTGGTCCAATAACTTGCCCATGATCGCTACACAGTATAAATTTTGTTTCTCATTATGTTGAAGCCAGATACAACTTTGTATCTGTTTCTAGAACTATTAAGCACAAAAATGTGTAAACATGTCAATAACAGTGAATCATCATATTAATCATTCAGCAGTTAATTTAGGTCCACTTGTTCGATTGGACAAATGGCCTTCCAATAGTGCTTACATTTAGTTTACTACATGGTTCATTAAAATACTGGATTTTGATGGGTTGAAATGGCATTCAGCAGTCAGTTCATTTTTTATTATACCAACCCGTTGCTATGGACGATGTCATTAATGGAAGCAAGAACATAATACTTAATTCAATATAAACCATTTCTTAGTCAAGGATTTATGTCAAATTATTGATTTCTTTCCTAAGTAGCCATATACTAACCATGATAATGTACAGCAAACAGGTCATTATTGAGATATAAACCCCTTCAGGGTGATTCAAGACTCCTGCATTGTTTCACAATCCTGGCAGTCTTGCTGTACATTATCCCTCACATAACCACACTGGAACATGATACTGTTCACTCGACCACTCCTCCTGTCTGGGAAAAATTCTGATTCTGGCAGTCCTTTACATTCAAACTACTAATTTACTCCATGACAGTTTGTCAGATGAAGATGAAAAGGAAGAAAGGAAGCCAGTTTCTCTGATGCCACCTTTAACAGGAATGTACAAATCATTGTGATGTAACTGGTCCCGGGAGCTAGCTAGCCAGGCTATAAAGTGTCCGAGATTTGTTTGGGATCGATTTCTGTCCATCAAGCAAAAGCCAACAGATTACTTGGCCATATTGTGTTCTAAATTTCACTTACCAATGTTAACTTTATATTTATAAAAACTGCTGAATAATTCACAGTTGTTCTGTTATAATAATATATAATCAGCTGTGATTAGCTACACAACACAACATGCAGGCTTATTTTAATATTTAGTGCTGTTATTTTGCATAGTCGCACATTTGTTTGTGTGATTTTGTTTAATTAAAGCATATTATTGACAAAAAGGTGAAATCAACTTTGGAATTTACTACATACAAGTACAGTAAGATTTAATGAAAAAATGCACCCTAAACAAATTCATCTTTACAGTTTTATATATACATGCATACATATATACATAGATTTGTCTACACATGTTTCACTGGTCTACACTCTTCTTCCTTTGGTGTTGCAGTGCTTCAACCAAGTTCAGAGGAATAAATGCTTTCACTTAACACACTTGAAGAATTTATTTTTATTATTATTTTGCATTTGATTGTTACATTCTTGTATAAGCTGTTCAGCTTTGTGTGACAAAGTCCATTATGAAGTTAACTCCTAGTTGCATGCATGCGCCACTAGTTGGCAGTCGTGGATGGCGGTCTGTGATTCATGTTTGTCCTTGCTGTTCTGTCCTCCGGTGAATTGCATTCGTACTGTATCGCCTCTGCCTCCACTTCCTCCCACATAACTATTCTTTTGTGACAGGAGTGTTCATGCTTTCTCATTCTCCCTCTCTCTCTCTTTCTCTCTCTCTCTCCCTCCTGTTTTCTTTTTGGTTCCACTGAGTGATCTCTCTCGTCTGTCTTCTTGCACGCTGTCTGGCTTTAGCTCTTCAGTAAGCCTTATGCCACTGCAGTGTCAGTGTGTATGAGCTGACTGCTTCTCAAGCAGACCGATTTCAAGTCCATGTGTGCCATATTAAAGTGTATTTGTGCCTTCGCTGGAGCTGCTGACAGACACTAAGACTCATTATTGCGATGAAGACATTTCCAATTGTCTCCGGGGAGAAAGGAACAGGGCCTGTCCATGCCCCTATAACATTAAATAAGCTCTGAAGGTACCCCGGTAGTTCTGTAAACTTACATTTTTAAAAGCAAACTATTAATTATTAACAGCTTGACTGAACCATGACTGAGCACTTCACATTGAAAAATCATGACTCATCACACTCGACTGAATGTATTCAGATTTTTTTTGTACTTTATACATTTAATATCTGCACAATGAACTAGGATTTTTGAGATGTCATAGCATGTCTACGATTTAAGAGACCATCCTACACCTGTTCATTTACAAGCATGTCAGTCAGAGTAGTTTCTTTCATCTGTATCTGCATGCAAGTCCAGCATTATAACATTTTTTTTTCTGACTTCACTTTTTCCATCCAGGAAACTTTTTCTTTCTTGTAGAACGTGCTTCCTAATTCAGAGCATACAATTGCTAATTCAAACTTATACAGACTTTTTACAAGAACACAGTGAATCGAACATCAGTTCCTTCTTCCTTAATGTGTCAACAAGTGAAGTAGAGTAGAAAAAAAAAAAGTTCTTCAAGGGATTCTTTAGATACCAAAGGGGTTTGGTGTCATACAGAGGTTTTACTTGGAGCACTCTGAAAAAGAAAAAAAAAGAAAGAAAATGGGTTGTAGGGTTCGACATCCTTCAAAAATCAACATTGGAAGACTGTACTTTTTGCTCGTATCTTTTGTGGAGTGTATGAGAATTTAGCTTTTGTGTGCCTATTGATTTTTGCCTGTGTGTGTCATGCCAGACTAATCCTCTGTGCTCTGCCATAAATCTTGCTGACATGTTTAGATATATTAACATTCTGAGTTGATAAAGATGACTACTAATGGACATTTTGGATTTAAAATGGAAATATTTGTGGCATTGTTTACACTCTGGTAGAGTACTGGGTCTCTTAAAAACCCATTGATATTATTATATGGAGCACAATATTTTTTATATAAATTATTCTATGTATCCATCCATCTATCTATCCATCCAAGTGATGCATCTGGGTCGTCGTAAATCTGAAACCTATCCCAGGAACACTGGCTGCATTGTAGGAAGACAACCTCATTGGGACAGCATACACATTCATACACTCATTCATAACTTTTTGAATAAAGCTAATTTTTTAAGAGCACCTGATGGAGCCTAGCCATTACAGCACCATTTGCCTAAATATAAACAATAAAAAATAAGTTTTATTAACTTATTCCTCAGCCAAACACAAGTTTAATTAACAAGCAATGCTCTACAACCAGCATGCGTTCATTATTGTGGCCTGTTTTTGCCTCCATGAGAGTAAAATCCTGCCTGCTCCACATTCTTTTACACTTCCTAATGTTCCTATGTGGTACGAACTCCGTAAAGTATTGGGTAATTATTTGAGTAAAAATAATATGACTTTTCTCTCATTAGGTACTGTAGCTCAATTTCACCGAGATGCCTGACAAGTTCTGCATACTGACAAGAAACGGAGATGATACAAGACAGGATAACTGGATCATTTATGCAGAGCAATACCTCAACCTCATCTATTTCGAGTGAATGTTCAGGCACTGTGTTTCTAAGAGCCTTCTTTCTTTTTTGCTTACTTGCCTATAGGGCCAAACGTTTTCAAGAGAAGGAGCATCTTTAGAGTGCTTGCATTCAGACCCATCTGTAATAAGGCTGCCTCAGGACACAGCAGTATTCAGGCTGTCCAGCATGGCATCGTGACAGAGGTAAGACGGCGAGACAAAAAGCTGTGTTCTGCCTCTGGCAAAGAGGAGGATATTAATGAAGGCTTGGGGTGTATTGATGATGTGTTAGTGCAAGTCAGGAGGTTTGGTTAATGAAGACTTATGCAGCAAGGTGACGAAAGCATTAGTTCAAATCAATCGTGCCTAAACCCAGCACTTGATAACTCTGATGTAGAAATAGTGAGCAGGTCGTAAATTTTGAGCCGGGGGCGGACAGAAATGACCCCTAATAAAAAAAATCCTACTTTAGTGATGGATATTGAATACTGAGTAATCTGTTGTAAGAGAACAATATGGATGAGCAAGATGGAATCAATGAAGAAAATTTCCTGTGTGTCTGTGTGCAAACATTTCCATGAGATTTGTGGGTAAATGAATCGTCCTCATTGAACCCTACATTGTGAAAGCTCAGCAACTTTGCACAAGTCCCTCAGAGGGGCTGAAACCGAGGACTGGGATTCTCTGTGGTCTGTCAGTTCTATGAATTAGCTTTGATGAGGAAGGGATAAGGGAGAAGAGCATTTCTCTAGGTCTGACACGACCTCCACAATGTTACATGCTGCTTTTTTTCTTATTCTGCTTTTATGCCTTCTTTCTGCTTCTCCAACCTTGTGTCTGACATTCCCTCTGTCGCACGCATACCTTCTCCCACACAGCTCTCTGTCTTTATCGTACTCTCACTCGTTCTTGCATTACCATGGAAACTAAAACAATCTTTGCTTTGAAGGTTTTGTGCTGAATATTGTGAACTCTGTGTCCTTCGCACATCCATACTCAGCAAACAAAATATTCACAAACAGGCAAGTTATTAATTGCGAGATCTGAAAATGCAGATGATATATATATGATTTTTTAAAGGAAAAATCATAAATCTCAGTACAGTTTAACACCAAATGTGTGTATGTGAGGTTATACAGTTCTGTGCAGAGAAAATTGTACACCACCACTTTTGTCTAAAAGGGCTCCTAATAAAAAGAAGTGAAAAAAAAAATACTTCTCTATAATTTTTTTGTTGAAAATGTATTGAACAATGCTATTGTAGGCAATGAGAACCAAAAAAAATCACTCCAAGTATATTGAGGTATAAATATGGCTACTAAACCAAAACACTGAAAAAAGGTGTCGCAAATGTAATTTTTTTTTACTTTTGCATAGCATGAATGAACTTCAAACCATATGGAACGGTTTAGCGAGTGAAGAAATAAAATACAGTGATGGTTATACAATTAACAAAATGAAGATAAATCAGAAAACGATTATTTATTTCATGTAATATTGGATCATATTGATGAGAATAAGTAAACAAACAACAATATGTAGTAATAACAAAAATAACAGTTTCTTTTTTGAGGAAAAAAGTTAATATTTATTGTGGCCACCCTTTACTTTGATTACAGCATTTAACCTTTCAGGCATAGTGTTCACATATTTTTTTATTTCTTCACTCGCTAAACCGTTCCATATGGTTTAAAGCTCATTCATGCTACGCAAAAGTTAAAAAAGGTAAATTGTTAAATTTTTCTGAAAAATTGGTATTATCAGTGTTTTTGTTTATTATCCATACTTTTACCTCAGTATACTTGGAATGATATTTTTTGGTTCCCATTGCCTACAATAGCATTGTTCAATACATTTTCACCAATAAATTATAGAGAAGTAATTTTTTACTTCTTTTTATTAGGCGCCCTTTTAGACAAAAGTGGGGGTGTATAATCTTCACTGCCCACTACTGTAGATCACATCACTAGGGTCAGTAATTACTGAATTGATTTGATCGTTAAAGACTTTGCACAGATAAGATGATTAGCATGGAATGCTATGTAAATTGGATGGAAGCACTCAGGATTGTGGATTAAGTGCAGGATGTGCAGGGCTTCTGTTTGCATTTGCCTTTAGTGATCATAAAAGCCTCAAGCATATTTGACTTCCATTTCCAGAAAGGTCTGTCTGTTTTACTCACTCACTCACTCTCCTGCCAAACCACTTAATCCTCTTAGGGTCGCAGATAGGTTAGAGCCTAACTCGGCTGACTATGGGCAAAGGCAGGGTACACCCTGAACAGCTTGCCAGACCATCACAGAGCAACACATACACATCCATTCACACTCACACCTAGGGGCAATTTGGAACAGCCAATTATCACAATGTGCATATCTTTGGACTGTGGAAGGAAACCGGAATACTGGAGAAAACCCACACAAGCGCAGGGAAAACATGCAAACTCCACAGAGAAATGACCGAGCCCCAAGACTCAAACCCATGACTTTTTTGCTGTAAGGCATACATGCTAACCACACCACCTTGTCACCCAGAGTGTTTAAGTGTAATTTATTATTATAAAGCCTTCGGACTAAGCGGCTTAGAAATTGAATGAATGAAAGCCGTTCAGTTGTATCATGTGTACCAGTGCACAACTGTCCCAGTGAAATCACTTGAGAGTTGTGATTTCGTTTTGAAACAGGAAGTCAGAATGATGGCATGTTGAACAATTTGACTGACTGTCCCCAGATGTTAAAACACCCATCACATAAATGAAAACTTGCAGAAAATGAATAATACTTCCTTTTTCTCAAACAAGAAAGGACTGGAAATGGGGAAACTGGAAAAACCTCGGTTGTTGCTAACGAGCTGCCAATGTTAAGCAGGACCTGCCCTTGAGAGTCAGACAAAAGAGTCTAAAGAGTATTTAATTAGATGAATACTTGACTAGTACTGGTACAAGTCATCAAATAACCATGGTGCAAAACTTAACGGTATAGAAACGCACATAAAGTGCAATTACACAGCAGTGTGAGCCGAATGCTAGGCAATAAATACAGTATATGCAGGATAATAAATATTCATTTTCTGAACTGCTTAATCCTAATTAGGGTCGCAGGGAGGCTGGCGCCCATCTCAGCCGACTCTGGGTGAGGGCAGAGTACACCCTGGACAGGTTGCCAGGCCATCGCAGGGCAGAAACACGCTGACGACTATGCAGCTACTCTTGACGAAAATCAGCCTCTCACCATAGACAGTGAGAGACATGGCCGGTCTTTGACAACCAGTTAGCTGCACTGGGGGTGACAGCAGTGACATCCCATTGATAGTGAGTTTGACTTTGGGATCAGTAATCCAGCACCCTACCACCGGGCCACCCCTGCGCCGGATAATAGATATTTCATATCATGTTGTACAGGATAGCTATTCCACAATGACTTGTCACTAGAATGTGTGCTTATATTACCCCATACTCTCCACATTACAGTAACAGTAATATAGTAATCAGCCTGATTATAAAATATGATGATAAATCATATAATAGTCTCATATTACAGTATCTGCTTCAGTCAAAAGGTGCAGGCTCTTTATCAGTACCTAGAACAATAAAGAATGCAGAGTCTTCCCACTACAAAGCCACTCAGCCATGGAATAGATTTGAGTTAGTATTTAGGACTCGGACAGAGTAGGAATCTTTAGGTTAAGGTTGAAAGCCTATTTCTTTACTCAGACATTTTATTGAATTAGTTTTCTTTTAGGTTAAGGTGTTGCTTGAGAAGATTCATGGAATAGACAAGTTTGGTAAAGTGGGATGTTTTGAAACTGTCACTCACCACTTTCAAGAAAATACACAGGTTTATTGAAGGTGGCGTAGTGCTTTATGTGGCGATACTTTATGTCCCAGGGTGCTCCTATGCCTGTGTTACTTTCTGGCTATTATTCATCCTGTCATAGTAAGACCTACTTTCCTCCTATAAAAAGACTTCCACATACGGATTTGAAAATTCAGCTATATTTCTATATACAAACTCATATGCAAACTTTTCTGCAAATTTTACTATCCAGCCTCTAATTAAAAAAAAAGCCAACTTTATCAGGGCATTCCTTTTTATTCTGTTTAATTTGTGTAGCAAATAACGCATGAAACAACACTGCAGTGAACAGCCATATCCAGGCTACAAATTAATGCTCCAGCTTTAGTGCTTTTTTTAGGCTGCACTGTTAATGATGAAAGTGAATAAGTTAGTGTAAGAAATCATTATAATGTACTACACTGTGTAACGATGTACCAATGTCTACAGAAACATCTAGGAAATATTCCCACTTTATCCAACCCTGGCATCTACAGCGTTGCTCTAGTACCGCTAGTATGCAGTCTGCAAGCAGATTTTATTGTCTACTTTTGCTTCCATTTTTGGATTTTGGCACTGTTTTTCTTTGCTGGACACCTGCTTTTTACCAAGCATGCTGAACATCAGTTCCACTCAGAGTTGAACAGAAGGAAGGTGATAGCCCATAAAATGAACAGAATCCTGCTGTAACATTCAGACACCCCACTAGGATCTGAGATGCAGATCAGATAACAGCGATAAGGTTGAGCGACAAGAGCAGGCTGACCTCCAAAAGTCTAGCTTTATAAAAAAATGAGAATGACTCAACTAGGGATGCCCTGAGGTGTAGGACATGAGGGAGGTGAGTTTCCTCCTAGAGGTCTGAAAGTGACTGTTCCCAGCTGCCCGCAGGTCATATGAGAAGTAAGAGAGAGGCTAGTTTTCTTTCCTTCCTTTTTAGCTTTCAAGCTCTGATATTTCTGTGTAACCAAGTGTTCCTATCTCAATGATCTGGTCTAATTGGATTCCAGTTCCAAGAAAGCGTGAGGATGGAGACGTGTCACAATATGCAGCATAACTTGCTGCAACTGTTCATTCAGTATCTGTTCCAGTGCTACTAGAGAATGATGTGTACCCCTAGAGCTGTCACAACAAGACATTCAGCGTATCTGAAGTCCTGTTCAGCAGTTATGTCAAGCAAGGTGAAGTATCATTTCTCAGTGATTCGTGGCCTTAACCAGGACTCCAAAAAAATAAAAAAATCCTGGAACAGGTTTTTAAAAGCTTGTTTGGAAAGCCTTCACTCCTCTCTCTCTCTCCACAATGACTCCTCTCCATCATAACTTCTATAAATTCTGTCTGTGCTTTCCCCAGCATCTGGTCTTTATCTCCATAATCCATATCCACATAGTATACATACACATTTATTCAACAGAGGGTGCACTTGCCAAATGGGATTGCCCCATGCCAAGCTGCAGTGGAAACTATTTTATCAATCGATCACATGCTCTTGCTTCATTTGCATGGTAGACACAGTGTTTTTTGCAGCCCCTGGGCTATATGCCTAAGTTGAGTAGAAGGTTATAAGAGGTAAGAAGGGCTAGTTCTCGTATAGCGACAATAGTTCAGATGATCCAGTTCTAGAACAGTCATCGCTTATGTGGCTTGTTTTTCATGATGACAGCACAGCTGTGCGCTTCTATAATCTAGTACATTTTGAGCACATTTAAAATGCCATTTTGTCTGCGCGAATCGCAATACATTACCCTTTAATAGCATGGCAAGGAGCTCTACAGGGTGCTTCAGTGTTGAAATGGAGTAAAAGTTTCATCAAGCACTCAATCTCTAGATGAAATTCACACATGCAGTAAATGCCCAAAACATCGCTTTCTACATTTGCAAAGTGCCGCAATACAGTACTTAAATAAAACAAATCTTATCAGATTTCTTCAATTTTGTGTGTACAGTAACACTCCAGTGTAATGCAATAATCCTGAATCTAGAGTCTTTAGTCTGCATGCTTATTTTTGGGCTTAACCTTGTCACCTTCATGTATCGTCATTACCTCTCCAAGGCTGACAAACAGGGAATCCTATTTAACAGCCGAGAGATTGATAAATTTCTATACATTCTCTGGCACTGAAATTAATTACCCCAGTCGGCCTTCACTCTTTGACTCTCCATAATTCTATGTGTTATGTATCAGTACATCATGTCCCAGTTACCTGCATGTGGCTTACTGGAAAGTTGAACCCTGTTGGCGATATCTTCAGATGAAGACTTTATGGCTTCACCCCATACTGCTCTGCTGCTTTATCTCCTCCAACCTTTTCGTATGAGTAATAACCTTGGATAGGATTATGCGAAAACTCTCCCTATTAAACAAATATATATGTGTTGGTCGACAGTGCAGCCCCTGACAATTATCCCTGTGCAAATATCCACAGAGGTACAGCTCCTACTGGAAAGATAACCGTGGGTAAATAGAGGCTTTAAATGCCTACTACCTTCTCGTTGCCATCTATAACTACTGAGATTTGCTGTTATAGCCTGCATATTTTGTATTGTTGCTTATGGACATGAGTGTCATAATATTAAGCTTTCTATGAATTTTTTGGTACTGTTCTTTTTCTTGGGCAGAATGACTGTACAATTTTTGGACAGCTGTACTTCTTTACTCTAAACAAACTCCAAGAGCTTGATCCCCAAATTATAATTATTAAGACCACCCATCAGAGGGCGGGGGTCTTCCTTGGTTCTCTTTTTTCTTTGTACACTTCCAATTTGGAAGTTTCAGCAGGATCACTCAGAAAATGGATCCCCTATCAGAGAGAACCCAAACTTCATTTCATAGCCCTAAACAACTCAAAACACCCCCCACCCACACACACACACACACACACATCCATCACTCATGAGCGGCACCTTTCTTTTTCTTAACTGCAGAGCTTCACACTCGTACTTTCTTGCAGAAATATATTTCTAGTTTTACCTACACTAACTCTTTATGACCCGCAACATAGACTAACTGATGAGCACATGCGCTAGCAAATAGCGGTGCTGTCAAAGTATCTACAGTTGTCATGGCGATATGTGCCTGTGTGTGTGTTGGTGTTTTTTCTGTAGCCTTCTTATAGAAAGAGAGAAATGGTTATGCCCAAATATTTCTTGTAATAGCCTGATCCTACATGGTTACTGATATATCATGAACAGTGGAGTCATGTAGCCCCCCAAACGGCTCCAAAAAAGGTCAGAACTTTGGGAAGACCATCCTAAAAGCTTAATCGTCGTCTGCTTAATTCATTATACAACTAGCTTTGAGGTGTATTTGGGGTCACTATTTTGTTTAGAACACCCAAGTTTCAGTTTGCTAGAGATTATGCTGAAGAATTTTGATGTATTCCTCTATTTTAATTACTCCATCCAATTTGTGAACTGCACCTGTAGCACAGACTGCCAAACAACACCAGAGATTGATGCCATCACCGTGCAGTGTTCTTGGGCTTAAATGCGTCACCTTTACTCTTGACATACATCTAGCAATTTTGGCCAAACTTTTCTCCTGAAGACTTTTTATTTGTCTGTTTGGTTAGCTACAAAATTTAAACAAGATTGAAGCTGTCAGTTTTGGTGTAGGGGCTTTTTGCTTTGATGACCTCTGAGTCCATGGCAATGTAAAACTAACGACTGCAGAGACAGTGACACTTGTGCTGCAGCAGCAGCTTGTCAATGGCAAGCCTGGGCCTCGCTGATTTCCCTCAGCCCAGGGTGACAGTGTGGGTCTTCTTCCAGAACTTGATGACGTGACTACACCTTTCAGTACCTTGCGCTTAAGTACATCCGTTTGAACTGATGACAATGCAATCTGCAGTGGCTTTGAAATCTCTCCAAGAGACATTCTTCATAGAAACGATCTAGGAGGCTCTAACTCAGGTCTGCATTGAGCTCCCTGGACTTTCCTGCACTGCATCAATTCAGTGAATGCTATAAGACAAATTCTTTTTATGTTAGCACGGATCATATCCCAGCTATAGTCAATCATAATCACTAACAGGAAGTTAAGAGGCCTTGGCCATTTAAATAATGTAAATTTTATATTATTTATAATTTTGATCCAATATGTATGTTTTTACCCTGTGTCGAGTTCAGAAAACCAAAACAAATTTACCTTGTAAATGAAACAATTTTTTTATTATATTAAAGAAGTGTGTCATTCTGCCCCGGGGCAAGAATAGTTCAAAGAGATCACCAAAAGTTTAATATTGCCATAGCATTTATGTCCATGATGTATGTGCGTAATTTCTGACTACAACTGTATGTATTTGTTGCGTTTCAGTCCTAGACCATTCTCTTTTCTATCTGGTTCACATGTTGCGTTTCTCCATGATATCCTACAATCATTTATTCTCCATAAGACTTATCCATGGGCGATGGGGTTTGCTGGAGTCAATCCAATTTGACATTGGGCAAGAGAGAGGGTATACCCTGGACAGGTCGCCAGTCTAATGTAGATCAAACACAGAGAAACAGCCAGCCATTCACCTTAGAGTCCCACCTAGAGGTAACTTAGAGAAGCCAATTAATCAGATGTGCATGTCTTTGGATTGTGGGAGGAAATCGGACTATCCAGAGGAAATCCATGCAGGTATGGGGAAAACATGCAAACTCCAGACAGGCAGACCCCAGTAAATGGCAGGTTTGAATCTGGAACCATCTTGCTATGAGGTGATAGAGCTATGTACTCTCACTGTTATGTTGTTATTGCATGGTTGTTTAAGTTGTCTATATATTGATCCTGTTAGCTTGTTGCTAATTACCTTGGTGCCTTTTTACTGAACATCAAAATTCACACTCTGTTCGGACAGTGAAATAGTTTAATCTTTTATATATCTCCCACTTTATTTAAACTGGTTGCTAGATTCATGAAGCTTTGTTCATTGGGTATATTGTTGTGTTTTATATATATGTTTTGCATAGTAAAAAGAGATGTTCACTTATTTATTGTATTTATTTATGTATTTTTTTGTTAGAAAGATAGCTTGGGGGTGTGATGTTTTGGCTATCCAGTACCTAGGTTATGCCTGTAGTACCCAGTAATGTCTGTAACCTACTACTTATGTAAGATGTATTTATATTTTTTTTGTCTGTAGTATTGGTCATATATCTCACTTAAAATTTTACCTTCATTTTGTCCCGACCTTAGGCGGCTATTATACATGACTTATTGTCATTAGCTTCTCTAGATCACTGCTAAAATTAACATGCTGTTGATTTGTCATGTTCAATGTCATTTTGTTCTCAGACAGTGCAGCATAAAGTTCTTCACACAGTCTGTTTTAGCTACATGAGACTTGGCCGGATGCTCGGAGGCCAGATTGTGGTGGGCAGTTGGAACAATGTAGGAGCGGCGTGCCAGAGGCAGGCTTTGGGTACAGAAAGGCCAACGTTATTGTAACTTTTCATTATGATGCGATAATTAGACACCAGCTCAGGACTGAGATGGAAAAATGATCTCAGCCCTGATTCCCCCACTGCTGTTGCCCACAGGATGAAACAAGCACTGAAAATGATGGCAGTGAAAACCTGGCACAGCGGCACTCTGTGTGTGCTGACATCTGTGGATTGCAGCCTGTTATCCACTGGACGGATTCTTTGAATCTGTGACATTTTATTATAGTTTTATTAGAAGATTATGTTCATTTATCAAATTACTTTTAGTCCAATTGAATGAATTTGCATAAAGTTAAAATAGTCCTGATTCCTACATGGATGACCCGATCTAGCTTTAAAAGCAATCAATTAAGAGGAAATCTCTGCAGGTCACCTATATAGCTTTTGTTTCATTTCAAATCCAATGTGTGAGTGTAAAAAGTCAAAAAATATCCATTTTTAATTACTTACAAATTGTGCTGCAGACATGCTTGAAGTTTCCTTCCCAGCAGTTATGAAGACTTTCCACACTGACTGATCACTGCAGCCATGGCAGTGCAACAGAAGCCACATAACAGCTTCTCAATTTTACCCAGCATTTTGAAATGAAACAGGAATGGAAAGCTTTTTATATAGCATGTTTGTTTATAATCATCTCCCTTGGTTTGCCTGCACTGGCTTGCTCATGCTGCCTCTTTGTTCTGGCTTTGTGACCATAATGATTTGTGACTGAACAACAAATCCATAAAGCTGGACAACCCGATGACCAGTCATTTGCTCTGGCATGTGGTGCTTTTTATTTTTCCTTATCTGTTATGGATTCCTGTTGGGCTTTTTCATCATTTATTTTTTCCTTGTTGGGGGTGACGGCTTTTTACATGTGAAGTATGGCTGAATTGAACGGAGCGGAAATGGCTTGTGGGAGTCTAAAATCTTGCTCTATCAAATCTACCTGCCTCTCTCTCTTTCTCTCTCTGTCTCTCCCTCTCTCTCACATGCACACACACACACACACACACACACACCAAGACGTTTGCTTACAATTACTGTAACAAATGGTGGGTTGAATTGAAAACAGATTAAATTTATAGATTTCAAACGTCGCCTCTGAATATTCTAGGTTAATTTACCTCAAGTCTGTTTTGCCGTTAAAAATCCCCATCTCATATAACTGATGTGTGCACGGTGACATCATGACACGGAACACTTGAACTTTCAACAAAAAATAACAGACACAGTGTAATTGTTTAAGAAGCTGATTTACACACACACACACACACACACACACACACAGATGCACACGTGCAAAATCCTGGCTGGGCCAGTCAAGAGCAATTTACTCCATCTGTGAGCCACTTTTTAGCCTGGTCTGTCATGGTCGTGTGGAGAACAGCAGCAGAGGGTCATCAGCCTTCTTATTCCTGGAACTTTGCTGACGTCAATTATTCTGTCTACCTTATTTACAGAGTACATGTGCTCTCTCTCTCTCTCTCTCTCTCTCTCTCTCTGTCTCTCTCTCTCTCTCTCTCTCTCTCTCTCTCTCTCTGTCTGTC
>JAQMYF010000001.1:43145189-43157024 GCA_030014195.1 Neosilurus mollespiculum
CCCCCCCCCCCCCCCCCCCCCCCCCTACTTGTGGTGTGCCTCTCTCCAGACAGACTTTTATTCCCTCATCAGTGGTGCATCATTATTTGGTGCCAGTGTTTTAACTGGGGAAAATGTGTGAATGCACTCAAAATGTTGAATGTTACTGCATGTCACTTTGAGCTTCTGTCTCCTTTCAATCCTCAGCTGAAAGTTGGTGTTGGGGTATAAGAGGGTGAGTGGTTTTTGGTATAATAATTAAAAATAAAAAGATAATGCACTTCATCCTTTATGATCTTGTATACATTGAGACATTGAGCTGTTCTTTTTAAAGTGGTCGACATGTGCATGTTAGTTTTCCGCAGCTAATGAATATGTTTTTGATTTAAGTTTGACAAAATGGAAAGAACGTTCATGTTCTGATGGGAGTTTTCAGTCTTTCTCTTTTGAGCAGCTTAATTACTTCCAGAAGACAGATCTGAGCAGATCTGATGTCCTCCGGTAACCTCTAATCAGTTTAACGAACCTCACAGTCTTGGAAAGTGTTTGAGTCGTTTTTAAGCATCCTTTTGTGAAAATGTGCTGTGTCTTTCTTTCTATATGCGTTTATGTTGACAGACTCAGTCATAACCCTATCCCTAAACCGCGAAAGAAAAAATTTCACAAAAAAACCCCCCCAAAAAATTATTGTTTCTAATTTAAAATGGTAATTCGAAAAGTCTTTCTTTTTCGGTAATTGGATGACATTTGATTTGGAACGTGAAATGCTGGGTCATGAATGTATAATTTACTCATCAATGAGGAAACATCTGCACACAGATGAAGCTGTTCCAAGAATCATGTTTTAATCGAGCTGGTATTAGCATTTTAGTGCCATTCTTTCCTTCATGAATACTGAATTCCTTTGCTGCTGCTACTACTATCAAAAACTAATACATTATTTGATTTACAACTGACGTCTATCAAAACACAATCTAGAGCCTGAATATTATTGAAACAGAAGTCATTATGCTTCAACACCCAGTTAATGGTGCATTATTAGAATTAGTACAGGAGTTAAATTAACAAAACAAACAACAATAAGAAAAAAAAAAAAAAGAAAGCCTAACCACACATTAACCCTCCACTGTCATGCGACTGCTATACTTACATCTAAATCAAATTCTAACCTTAACCTCAGTGACCAAATGACAACCTTTTTAAGTAAAATAAGGTTTAGTTTAAAATAAAAGAACAACAGCAACAACAGCAAAAAAAGCAATTTTCCTCATACAGACCAGCTAAATGTTCCCACAAGGTCAAATATATTACACATTCCTATCATTGAGAGAGAATAGTCAGTGCTTGCTAAGATATAAAAACATGCCCACACACCTTTCTGATAACTGTTCTACTAAATCTTATTTCTGTCAGTTTCTACAAAGATCTAGCTGATTGCTTGATTGGTGCCGCTTGGCAGGAAAATGGCCTGTTGAAGTGTTGGAGAAGCAGGTGCAGGACTTGGCCCCAGCAGCCCCAGCCTGTGGCCACGGCACGGAATAAAAGCAGTAGTGTTTCTACACAGTGGAGCGCTGTCACATCCAGCCACTTGCAAAAATACGACACGTTTTTCATAGATTTGTGCGCCGGGAAGGAGCAGCTCAAAGGTGAACCATCTGTGACGTCAAGCTTACTGCGTCAGTCCTTCCAGTTAGCAATTTAGCTGTAAAAACGTTTCATTAGGCCATAGCAATGTGCTTGCTTTCCGAGTCTGACTTTCCTAAGGCACATAGCTGTCCTACAGTACTGTGTGTTTACACTGTAGTTTTAATCATTTTAATTCAACATTTAAACAATGACTTATTCTTTTGCTCTCGGATTTGCTGCAGTTCATGCTGCGAGGACTTGATTGCCCAGACAGTGATCCACATGTCTTTAAATTATTGCCCTCAAACACAGAGAAGCCTTGTCATATGCTGAAGTAAAAATACTTGTGTGCCATGTTTATTCCCAGTGGCAGTTATGACGACTTAAAAAATAAACTGAGTGACAAGTTAAAAAAAAATTGGTCACTAATGATTTTTCAGGGCCTTTTAGGAAAGATGTATTTTAGTAGTTAGGGAAAGATTTTCATTTTCTATAAAGCAACCACATAATGAACCTGCAATTTGAGAATATAAGCTTTCCTTTTGGTGCTGGCCTAAATGTATGATTCCTTCTCTGTTTCACATTAATGGTAAAATGCAATCCATATAATAAAAGAACTCACCACATTTAATTAACATGACCTTTTTACTGAAAGATGCTCACTAAGTTTGTGATCCCTTTACTCTTAAACAGAATGGAGAACAGTATAATGTCGGTATAGCACTAAGATCTAAAATGCTTTACATGGATTTGCATTATTAATAGAATATCTTGGCCAAGTTATTCTGGCAGTGTAAATGGAATCAGCTTCACTATAAATGACCCACAATAAAGTCTCTAAATGTATTTTTTTTTAACTTTCAAAAAAAAAACAAACAAAAAAAAAACCCTCTGTCTTTTTATGTGGTTCATGGAAATCCAGAATGTTGCATGAAAAACAACTGGGTGTTGGACACTATAAACAAACCACTTGAAGCAAAGCATGTGAATGCTTTTTAAGAATGCTAGTTATGATAACATGGGGAACAGAATGGCTTACTCACGTTATATAAATGTTCAATCGCTCAAATGAAGAAACAATAATGTTTTAGAATCCAGAGTGTTTCCAAAGACTAGTTGCTGTTTATTTTTGAATGATTAATATGACAGATGTTTGGAGTGCAGCATCTGCTTGACTTTTTTTTTTTTTTTTGTAAAAGAAGTTTCTGGTGAAAAAAGTATTGTGCTGTATGTTTGAAACCTAACTTTTTGGGTACACTCTTGGGCAGATCCAGAAAGTCATTCAGATCCAGAAGTCATTGTTGCAGTTCGCAGTCTGCACTTGTATGTGGGACCCATGTGAGTAGTAAGTGGGTTGAAAATTGGGACCCATATTGGACTGTTCTTGGGTTCCGTAGTGTCCCCATGTGGGTTATATTTGGGCTACATGGGCAAAAAGTGGATATGGGCCCAGTATGGGCATCTTAACTGTGGCTCACTTGGGTCACCTAGGTGCATCCCACATTGGGAAGCCCAGATGGGCCACCTATGTAGGTTATAGTTGGGTTAAACAATGGGAAATGAATTAATGTGGGCAGGTTACATGGAGCCATTATGGAACCTGTGGACAATCTCATATGGGACCCATATTTCAGCCCATTTACTACCCACATGGGCCCTTTATACAAGTGCTAGCTGGGTTGCTGGGGTGGTGATATGAGCCTTTTTGTTATTTGGGCTAAAGTCTATGGCTTCACAAAACACTTTACACAGAGAGAGAGAGAGAGAGAGAGAGAGAGAGAAACATGTCATCAGTCATACATGCCAAGTATAATTTTTAATACTTAGATGCAAATCCTTTGCAGTCAGTGACTGTCTGAAGTCTGGAATCCATGTGCATCACCAAATGCAGAGCTTCCTCACTTGAGGTGCTTTGCAAGGCCTCTCTGCTTGTTTATGTATTTTTGCCTTTATTCAGTGAAAACCATATTCAGTTGAATTGATTGAAATAGCCATTTAAGAACATTATTTAGCTTTGCCTAAAGAAGCTCTTCAATTTTGCTCGATTTAACCGAATCTGAGAGGAGAGTATAGCTCCCTACACTTCAGAATTCGTCCTGCATCTCCCATGAGTCTTATCACCAATAAACACCTGTGAACAAGTTCCTTTGGTAGCCATTCATACTTATGTCCATTGTTTTAAAAAAATACTTTGTATAGACGTTTCTTCTCTTCCCAATCTTCCTGTAGAAATTAAACTTGATTTATCTTTCCAAAGTTGATGATCCAGAACTGGGTTTGCTTGTAAGGTCTAATCTTTCTAATCTGTCCTTGAGTGTTAAAAGTGGTTTGCAGACTTTGCAGTTTTTCACAAACTTAAGCATATCACCTTGAGTGCTCCTGACTTGACAGGATGTTGTGAATTAGGTTTTCATCCCCAATGAAAGAATTCTATGATCATCCAGTTGGTTGACTTCTGTTTCCAAGTCTTTTGGTGTTGCTGAGTAGATTTGGCAACTACTAAAGTTTCTGTTATGCCTCTGATAGTGTTGTGTTTCTGTTTTTTTCCCCCAGCCTAATGATGCCTACTAGGATTTACGCATGTTTGGAACACAGTAATATTTCACATGAACAGCTGCCAAATGCAAATTCATGGCCATGAAACTGCTTATCAGTCAACTGTTCAATTACTTTGAGCATCTGAAAATTGGGGACCCTGTATAATATTGCTATAATTCCTTAAAGGTTAATGCTATGTTTTTGTTAAATCCCTTGAATTACAGCTGAATGTCTATCATTCAATCACATACATAGGTACAGTTAAAAAATTACAAAACTTGTGACACTGTCTCAATAATTAGGGAGCTGTCTGTATACAATGCATTACTACAATCCTCCTCACATCTAGTTTCCTCTTGTAAGGTTTACCAACAAGTGTAGCCTGAGTTATGAATTCTATTTTATAACCTGATTGGGAACTTTTTTCACTCAGAGTATACTCAACACTAGCTCTTGAACTGTTGGGCTGATGATCCCAGAGGCCATGTTAACTTTGGTTATGGAACGTATTTCATGTGGACACACTGCCAGCTTCCCACTGTTTTATGGAACCTGTAAATGCAGTAGACACCGAACCATAGTTAGCCACAGTAACATGCTGTATGAGGCTGCCTGGGCCTTAGTGATCTGTGCTCTGAGTCCAGAAACCTCAAATCAGTTACCTTCACATGTATGTTTCTAATGACAGCTTTTATTATAGCTTAAATAGGATGGGGAACAAAGTACTTTAGCTTTTTGACTTTTTGATTTTATCCAAAGTCTTTCTTTTAACCTAAATTAAAATAAATAAATAAATAGTGTGTACCCAGGTGTGAATAGCCATATAGCATCTATTTGGATATTTACATGTGACATGCCTATTCAACTATTTATAACTGTTTAGGATTGGAGTTTAAAGTTTGTGTGTAAATAGCATTTGTTGGTTATGGACATTTTGGTGCTTGTCTCATTTCTGGGAGGTGCTACATGCAGCAATGTTGGCTATCAACCTCGGGTAAAATTAGCCTAGCTGGCTACTGACGCTCCAAGTGCAAATTGCATTTATTTAAAAAAATATTTGGTACCCATGTTAGTTCAGAAATGCACTATGTGCAACTTTTACCCAATTTCGTCACTATTTTTACCTAAAGTTAAACTCAGTGGTGATAACCACTGATCTGGAAGTATAAGAGCAAACATGGTCTAGCAAATCTGGCTACTGGCGTAATTATAAAATATAGCTGCTGTCATAATTTTGGCTAACTTTCAAGCAAACTTAACTAATGGTTTTAAATACAGTAGTAAATGCTTACAATAACCTAGCTAGCCAGAACATTCTGTATTTTTCATTATGTACAGTATGAGCACACATTATATCACAACCACCTTGATTACTAGCTGGGAAGATATTGGTAGTGTGTGTTCTTAATGTCCTACATTTTATGCGCTTAATCAATTTGAAATATTAATTTATGCGCTCAGTTATGCTGTAAATTGGCTATCTGCATTAAAAACGTAATGTTAACAAGCAAACTTTGCTTGCTTCTAATGTCAAATAGCTACTGTGAGCAGAAATGAGCAATAACTAAGCTAACTTCCCGTTTGGCAACATTATAACAGTGCTGTGTTTAGCTAGGTGGCTAACAATGCTAATGCTGATTAATAAGAATGACAGGCTAGTTCATTTTATGGTGGTCCAGAAGTTGCCTGCAAACTGCGGGGTCCCTGGCTTGATCCTAGATTAAGGTTACTTTCTTTTTGGAGATACTTGGACAGATTATTCCTGTGTCTGCCTGGGTTTCCTCTTACCTATAAAGAAATCAGTAGGAGGTTATGGTAAAGATGGGTAGATGTGAGTGGCTGTATGCTTGCATGCATGGTGTCCTGCAGTGTACCAGTGTCTCAATTCCAGTGTGTATTTCCACCTCACGCCCAGTGTCTTGCCATGATAGGCTCCCGTGACACTGACCAGCATAAAGCATTTACTGAAATTGAATGAATGAACGTTTCATCTCGTCTTAAGTTGTAACTTGCTCTGCCTGCTACAGTATGATGGTAATGACTGCTGAAGATGACCTCCAGCTGTCTTGCCTCAAATGACTGAGCCTCTTCGATGTAGTTCCAGATCCCCAAATGCTGTACTATACTGAGGTGATTTTAATGACCACAGAGAGTCTCCAGAGTGACAATGACTTCAAATTATGATGGTCTGTATGCTATGATCCTGTTGGGCCACTGAGTCCAAATCACTCAGCCAGAAAAGGATCACCACAGACTATTTGATTATACTTTTACAGATTTTATTTATAGATATACGATGGAACAGTTTTTTATAGATTTTTTTCATCTATAAAGACTCGCGCAGTACAATCCTTTTACCATCTTTAAGCACTGCGTGATGATTATGACACTCATTAGAATGTTAATTGTGTTTTGTTATCATGAGTGCACAATTTGCAGTCATTTATAAGCAGTTGCCAATACAAGACCTCGCTAGAGACATGAACCTCGCGATTAATATTCTCAATGTATACATACTAACAGAATGCAGGTGAGGTGTGATTATGTAGACTGTATAGGTCTTTGCAAACCTTTCAAATTAAGCTTTTGTATTGTCTTAAAGGTGAATTTTAGAGTTGATATTTATTCACAGCCAGGTGCAGTATAGTGCTAATAATGTTCTTTGTTGAATTCAAGGCATACTGTTAAAAGGGATGTGAGTCATGTCCTGTACTGCCCTAGTGCGATCTTAGTCACAGCACAGCTTCTCACCCAAATTTTATCTCACCCAGGATTACTCTGCATCCTTATATTCTGTATAGATCAATGCTCCATGTTAAAGGAAATTGGTTGGGACATGATAACTTTCTGAAGCACTCTGGTTATTCCTGTATGTGAATCTCGATGACCCCTCACTGGGTGTGACGATATTAGTAAACAAAGTCATCTTGAGGTGCAGGAGACTGCAGAATTATCATATCATCATGGATGCCACACTGTAATCAGGTCAGCACAAGCACAGAGGGCACAAGCAGTGAAAAATCTGCAAAATATAAATAAACTGCAAACATGTGTAGTGTGTGTATTCGTGAGAGAGAGAGTGAGTAAAATGCATCAGGTTAGTTTTATAATATCTTTTGAAATTGTATATAAATTCTTTATTCTTGATCCCGGACTTTTACACTTTCTACAGAACTGTGTTGCACTGCCAAGTTATCGCGCATGTGCAAGATCGTTCTTGTCAGTGTAAACACAGACACAGAACCATAACAGGTGTATAACTTAGAATCTAAGCCTATGAGTTTGGTGGGCTTTGGCCGGGAAACTTTTGTATTCAATCAAAATGCTATTTGCAGGCTATTTACTAGTGAATGGGTAGCTTTAATGTGTTCACATTGACAATAGTTTTAACTACCTAAATGAGTGCTTCTATATCAGGCCAAATCGAAGAATGTGTGTCAGAGTCCCTTACAATATATATGGAAGGGGGCCTACATCACTTGGGTGGGTGATGTTACATGGGGCACAACACATGTGCAATGCACAATTTCTGCAGGACTTAGGAAAGTCCGCATAGGTATTTCGCTCTGGTAAGTGTGTACTGTGTTCAACTAAGACATGGTCCATGTGTTTAAGGCTCGGACAAGGTTGAGGCAACCAATTTTCGTTAATGCACTGGAGCTGTTGACTATCTTGTTCATGAGGATCATTCAGCTACTTATCACTCATATCTCTCTCTAGCAGTTCTGAGTCCCATACGCGATCCTGAACTGTGAACTAAAGTAGATTAAAGAAATTAAATGTATGAATTAAAACAAGTCAGGAACGGCAACAGTAAAACCTGCATACATGCTGTTTTTTTTTTTTAACTATAGTTTTCACTGATCATCTGTAGCCGTGACTTGTACGTTATCAGATCCAAAATGTACTGTCAGCACTAATCTCTTAAATAGCTAAGTTCTGTTCTATATGCCACTACAAATCAATTCAAGAAAAAACTACAAAAAAAAAGGGATTTTCACTTAGATTTCAAAACTTTCTGACTGATTCCCTTGAATTGTGCTCCTTTTATTCTTTGGCAGGTACTTCAAAAAAATCATGCATCGATAGCAGCCATAAGAAAAGGACAAAACTGTGACAAATGGCTTTGAAAAGCAGTTCTGACACAGTTGGGAAAGCCCTCAAACCTCCCAGCTATACAGGACTATGTGAGTGCCAGATTATTATTGTTTTCATGAATTCTTGTGTGTGTGTGTGTGTGTTTTGCCTTGCCACAATGCATACTATTTCCTTGACAAAAGTGTTTCATAAATGATTTGCCCAGACTTCATTTGTTATTTGAGATGCACTGACAAAACTTCTCTTCTTTCGTGAAGAAGAAGGGAAAAACGTTATCTTCAAACAGCAAACTCTTTTCCTCAGGGACTCACAGACTTCATCAGTGGCGCCTTATTGTTGAATTTTCATTTTCTTGGTTTTGAAGACACTTTAAAGGCTTATGTTTGATACTGTTTGATGTGGCTTCATCCAAGAGCAAAACAATCCCCTTTTTTTAAAAAGAAAATCCCATATTCCCAAATGAATTGATAATTACAAACAGAATTGTCTGAAATCTGTGGCTTGCATTAGAGCCACAAAATAGTCTCTCTGTTGTACATGTTTATGAGTTAAAAAAAAGGAAATAATTAGGAATCCCTGATCGCTCAGATGCAATGGAGTTTAAGGATTTACGTTCTTAAGGACTTGACATTCCATAGGTGCAATTTTATTTAGATTTGTATCTTTTTTCTATCTTGCAGGTAAGTGCATGATTCTGGTTGTAAATGGATGCAGGACAGCCACGAGTCACAGTTTATGAATGAACAATCTGAATAATAACATTGGGAGGGGTTAGAAATGCTTTTAACAGCTGATTCAACCAGCAATGAAAATGCTTTCTGAAAAAGTTGTGAAATTTTTTTGAGTGTATTGGAGGGGGCTGGATTGTGAATCGGTAAAAAGTGTAGCTTATACACAATGATGAATGTGTATGTGTTCAGGATGTGCTCAGGTCTTGAACAACAGAATGAGCATGTTGTAATTAGGACTGTGAAAGAGTATATGAAAGAGGACTGAAGCAGTTTGGTTCACACTAGGGCAGAAACAAAGACTTTTACAATATTGGTAGACAATTGGCTGAATCTACAACACCCCAGTCCCCCAACACACACACACACACACACACACACACACACAGGCTAAATCTACAGCTGATATTTTTCTGCTGCCGTCACTGTTAAGGATGATACTGCAGAGCAACCAGTAGGTTACAGAGCTGGTATTGCTTTTGGGTGAATAGATCTTGGTGCAACTTGTTATTGTTACTGCTGATCCCACCAAGATAAAATAAAGGTGTGATCACATATCTTTAAAATGTTATTACAATTCAATTCAGTTGGAAGCTGTTCGGGGTGTACAACACCTTGGTACAGAGTCACCAGCCTCCCTGCAACCCTTGTAGGAATAGCTTCATCCCCAGCCATAATGTTGTGAACAAATGCCAAGATTCACATCACTTCTGTTCCTTACCAACTGATAGATATCAAACTTGATCAACATAGTTAAAGAGGAAAAAGTTTGGCAAAAGATTAATACCCAGTTGCATTTATATGGGCATTTTATAATGAAATACACACATCGTAGTTGAGAGAAAATATGAAGTTCTTATATGAAGACAGCGAGGTCTCAAGAGGATAATTGGCTCGGCAAGTGAATGAATGAATGAATTCAATTGTATTTGTTTGTTTTTTCACCAAGCAGCTTTACATAGTAAACAAATTTGTTTAAGAATTTATATTTATGATTTTTAACATTTCTCAATAAATCATATACCTAAAAAATCATTGATCAAATCAAAAATGATTGAAAAATCAAAAAATTATGGGTTTGGCCCCTGGGAATAACCCCAGGATTATTCACAAGGGGTCATACATGCGCACTCTTGTAAGTGCTGGTTTTATGTGGGTGAATGACCTTGTACTAAAACTGTTTTTTGCACTATTGTGTGAAACGCTGGTCGTAAACCCCTTATCTTTCAGCGTAAACAATGCTTTTATCAGTTGCAGCTGGAAACATCAACCCATATAGGTATACAGAGCACCACTGTCTGGACACCAGAGACTGGTTAATGGGCTCTGGCTGGGAGTGCAAAACACCTTTCCTAAAGGTGCAGAACATCTCTGATTGTTAGACGAAACACTGGTGCCACAGTAAGACACAGACTGGCATATGAACCAGTGTAGGAAAAAGATACACAGTGGTTTTCACTGCTTGAGAGAGCTCTTTTATTGGCCATAACTACAATCAGATGTGTCCGCATATTATATTAGTCAGTATGCAGTGTCTGTGTTCAAACATCTCACTCTGTGGCCAAACCTAACATTTCTGCCAAAAGTATTAGTACTGCGGTATATTAGTGCATTAATATACCTACAAGCAATATATGGACATGACTATTGGGCTTGCTGTACACTGTGCAGCTGTTGGGAAGTATCATAAAAAGGCTTTTCTTCCTAAAGAACAAGATTACGCAGGCATATTGATATACATGTCAAGAGGCAAGTTTAAATAGCCTTTAACATGTGCTATGGCTACTTTTGTGTCAGTGCTAAGACGAGCATTACTCCTGTAGAGGTGACACTTCGCCACTGCACTCCATGTACTCTGTAGTGAGACTGACTAACTAATTCAGTAAAAAAACAAAATGCCAACTCTCTATTCTTAATAGGGATTTTATCTATTTGTGCTTCCCATTATTGTATGGGGTGCACGATCAGTGCGTGTTGTGAACTATTGTGCCCTTGCAGTCGTGTATGAATGGAAGTAGAATAAAAGTTTATGTATGTAACTGTGGTTCTATGGTTAAGTGGAACCATCTGGGTTACATGGGTTAATGAGAGTGTCCAGAGGGCAAGAATGACATAGCAGAGACCTTTAATAGGCTCCCAAAAAGGTCATGGTCAGGAGTTGAAAACTTTGCTGTTAGCATGCAGGAAAGGAAATGAACGAGGAAGTGCTCAGCTCTGCGTGCACTATGTATATTTACGTACTACGTATATTTATATAATATAATGTGCTTAACCTTTGTGAAAGTATATTATCAGGACTTACTTGTTGTAATTCCCATTTTAAACACTTTTTCAGGCTTTTATATTACCCGAGGTATAACTGCATCACTGGATAACACTCAAACATTTCTCCACCATTTTCTCACGAAACTGTTTTTTTTTTTTTTTTCAGCAGAAGCTAGTTAAAAGCTGTCACAAACCACATAATAGAGAATTCACAGTATTGTTATTTCAGTGGCAGTGAACAATTATTTGTTATTTCTTATGTTCATACCAAAAGACTGCTATGAGCAGAAGTAGAAGTCCCTGGGTGATTTTTAAACAAGGGATGGGGTATGGTTGTTGGGAAATGATATCACAATATCTATATGTAGGATTTTATGAACATCCTCATAAATTTCACAGATTGGTGCCTATGCAAATGAGCACACAGGAAGTTTTCTGAAGAAAACCACCATGGCAGTCCTCTTATTAGTCATAGAATCATTGTTTTTTATATATATATGTACAATATATATATATATATATATATATATTGTACAATATATTTAGCTCTACTTCGACATATCGAGCACTGTTCCACGGAAAAACGACTCAAGATCTTATA
>JAQMYF010000001.1:43157816-43178614 GCA_030014195.1 Neosilurus mollespiculum
GACGTATCGAGCACTGTTTTACGGAAAATCGACTCAAGATCTTATATATATATATATATATATATATATATATATATTCTTTTTTTTTTTAAGGAAGTGATTAGTAATTACTACAAATTTACCACATATTGTGATTTATGTCTTCTGTTTTACTACGTATATTCTTGATTACATCCATGTTCCCTCTCTAGGTTCTGTTCTAGTACTGATTGTATATGCTGGTGATGTGGTTTGAAACTGCTAATGACTCGGCAGTTAAGCATAATTTAGGGTTTAGAGAATCCCTCCGTGCAGACTTGGAGATGGGCTTAGAGCAACAGAGCACTGAACTATAATATAAAAAGAATGTATTTTCACAGTAATCAATAAAGTGGGGTAGCGTTATCGGTTTCATTATTTAGTCTATTTCTTCTATCAGCTTTCTAATTTGCTGAACATTTTGCTATGAGTATTCATGTCACTTAACATTAGTCATTGATATTTAATAATTAAATATTAATGGCTGATAAAGATTTTAGATTAAAGCTTTGATTTAAACAGCTATTTGCAGTTTGTACCAAAATTACTACATGTTTAATAATTACCCAGTTTCTTAGATAATTTACATCGTTTACAGAGCGTACAAAGAAAAGAATGCATACGCATGCATTCTTCACGCTATACACATGCATGCAGTATATTCATTATTGTATTTTATTATATACATTCTTGTAGGCACAGCAACTTAACAATGAGGACACATTATAAAATACATGAGGCATTTGAACTAGAAGATATGAATATGCTTTATGTACAGGACATAAACAGTGAGTGCCTGGTGAAGGCAAGCTTTTCTCTGTAAGAGAAATTTGAAATGTGTGTCTCGAGTGACTAACCTTTTGTTAGGAGTGCAGCCGCACTACAGGCTAGAGGTGCAAAAAGGGGCTTAGCCTGGTGAAAAACCATTTTGCTCCCAAGCTGGCAGCCTGGGCCACAGGTAAATTGAAGGTATCTCCAGGGAGTTGAAACAGGCTTGTCAAATGTCAGTTCAGGGATGTTCACTAAGGCAAAGACCATGTGAGCCTGACCACATGCTGCGATACATACCTCTTTACTATGGAGCACAATGTCTCTGAACAGCTCTGGAAGGCATGGAGGAAGAATGGGAATATGGGAGGCTGGTTTTGGAATTAGTTACCATATTCATGCTGTGAGCATTGACAACTCCCAGCTTAAACAATCTAGACATGGATAACGTACATTCCAGAAACAGAGCATCTTCTTTCTCCGTAAAATAGTAGGGATGCTGCCGTTAGGTTGTTTAGTCAGATATATAACAAAGTAACGTTAGTGTAGTTGATATATAACTTCTCATTTTTGTGGATTGTGTCAGAAAGGTTGGGAGCAGGAATGGCATTTTTACTTTTTCTAACTGTACTGGTTGAGCACCCTAGTCTGATTGCCATTCAGAGCACAGCAGTCACATAATAATATATGTGCAGCCTTCGGTAGCTTGTGGAAATAATTCAGTAAGAATGGTGATTACAAAGAACATGACTAAAGAGGAAATCATTATGTCGTTTTAAAATTACATAAAACATCTTATTTGATGACTTTTGGACCATTGAGTTAAACGACTTTTTATGTAAAATAAATCTTTAATGAGAAAAATATGCTAATGGATGCCTCTTTTATTACCAAAGAAAGCAAAATAAAGTGCTAAAGTATACAGTTCACACTAAAGTTCAGTTAACTATTTTTTAAATGCAGTTAACATTAAGAAACCAGTTATTCATCTTAAATTATGAACATGACCTCAGCAAAAAATAACCTGTGATATTATTGAGAAAGTAAGTGAAATGTCTGATTCAGTAAGCCTGGTGAATAACTTAATAATAAATGTGATAAAATAATCAATAATGATCTAACAAATTATACATCTAAATGAAATGGTTCATACGGTGGTGGGTTGGTTTCATAAAAATAGTTTCATGAAAATAGTTTAAAAATAAAAAAATTACTTTTTATATTTCAAATATATCAAATTAAAATGTAAGTGTAAATTTAAGATGTAAATGTAAACAAAAGTTTTACTAAAATTTAAATGTTAAATGATATTTATTTTTTGTTTATAAAGATATATTGAGTGGTATGTTGGTGCAGTGGTTAGCACTGTCGTAAAATACCAGTAAGTAGGTTCAGAGTTTGAACCTCCTGGCCAACTAAGGAATTTCTGTTCATGAGGACTTAAAAATACAAAACTCACTGAGCAATTTTCAAGTGATTTTCTATGGAAAAATAATGTAAGGAAAACTACAGGGGCTTATAAATTAATGATTTATCTCTAAAAGTATGAGAATTGTGTAAAAGTATGAAAAATTGATACCTATAAAAAAAAAGTTAAACTATTTTTTTTTTTTTTTTTTTTTTTTTTACAAATAACTCCTCATAAAACAAAACCTCTGTCTGCAAGACATTGAGTATTGTTCTAAGAAAAACATAAACAGATCTGAAATGTGTAACAAGACGCATTTATTTAGCTTTTTTCGAAGGATTACAGTGTCCTTGCTTTGTAATAGTCAGATGTAATTCTGTAATGATGTTTTCTAACTCAGGAAAGTCTTGACGACAGATACCTGCTGTGCTTTTTGTTTTTCTGTAACTTTATTGTTCTGTCTTATTAACTTGAAGAAAGCAAGATAAAAGAGGCTGCTGAGAAAACTGTCTATGGTTACTGTAATGCAAGGGATGAGAAACTAGAGTTTTTGTGGATATTCCTCTGACTGACCCACAATTCGACCTCTCTGAAAATCTGACAATTCTCGAGCTCATGGAGTGAGAGGCATGCATGTATAACTTCAGCACAACTTTGTGCACTTTTATACAGCAGTATGACTAGTGTTCATTAAATTTAAGTCAGTTAATTGTCAGAATTTCAGAAAGGTTGAATTTTGGGTTAGTCAGAGGGTGGCATTAGCCAGCGACAAATAGCCAACAATTGGAATATTACTCGGTATTACAACGGTAAAAAGTTTATCAGTGAAGATCACCACGGATCCACGACCAGGTCGACCTGGACCATCAGAAAGATGCCTTTGCTCCGTGAAGAGAGCAGTGTAGAAAAATACTCGTTCCTAGGCTACAGACATTGCAGAAGACATCCAAACCGACTCAAAAACTGTTACGCGCAATCTTCATTAAATGGCGTATTATGGCCGAGCAGCAAGACGCAAGCTTCTTCTTCAACCAGCAAATATTCATTCTGAAATTTTGGGTGTCTATTTACTTATGTCCGGTCTTTGTATAAACCATTAAAATTCATAGTGAAAAAGTGCTGTTGTATAAAAGGAATAAATTGATCTAGGAGAACAATCATGTTGATAAAACATCAAACAACCTGTTAATTATTCCTGCACACCCATCATTTTTTTACTTAGGTAATCTGATAATCAGAGATTTAAAATGATGCTGTGTGTTTCACCAAGTAATGACACAGGAACAGCCTGATTTGTAGTATTGATGGAGTAAGTGATGGGTCTGTTTGTCATTTGTCAGGGACTGCAATGGGTGATGGTGGGGAGGGTTTAGACAAAGAAAATGAGCTCAGCGCTGCACTGAGAGATCTTTGGCAGTGGATGACAGAGATGTTACCTTTCACCAGTCAATGAAGTAGGTCGCCACTTAGTTTTGTCAACACATTCATTCTGCTACTCACAAACAGGCTAGTCGCAGGCCAATATTTTTCAGAGCAACATTTAAAGGATACAACGCAAACAGCTGCGGGTTGGGCTCTACTTAAAGTGTTGTTTGGTGGTCCTGTGATTCAATCTTACATTATCTGATGATTCAGCCACCACAAATGCACTATAAGTAAATGAGTACACTAGTAAAATCATGTAAAAAAGAAATAAATAAGTACATTTCATGGAACTTGGGTTTTTCAACATATTTGAACCAGCAAACATTTCACCCTCTTATTGTAGTACATAGCTTACAGATGAAGATGATATACATAAGCAAAACCAAAAGAAACATTAGCCTTTTCAACCATTTATTTAACAAAAAATGTAAATATATATAATATGCTTAACTGAAGAAAGTAAATACATCCAATACATCTTTTTTTTTTTTTTTGTTAGCATGCTTCCCATTGGGTTTGGGGGGGGGGGGTGTTCAAGCATGTGTCACCTCTGTGACATGTGATGCTGCAACTAATATCTTGAATGTTGCAAATGCGCGTTCGGGGGGCACTCTCCACCCTATTGTATGCATGAGCTCACAGACATCCATGATTGGCTGGTGAATGCTGTAAGTGACAGAAAGGTGAGAATATGTCATCCCTCCCTTCTGTGAGTGCTCAGCCTACTAGCTTCCATGGACATCCGGCCATAGGTTGCTCAATCAACCTGGATTTGAACTTGTGATCTTCAGGATGATAGTTGCGCCCAATGCCACTCAGAATCCCCACCCAGGCCATATTTATGCAATCTCTTTCTGATCATAGACATAAGCACCTTCACAACAACAGTTGCAAGAGCTTCCTGCAGATCTTGTGACTAAATTGTTGGGGTTGTTGGAAACTTTTTTTTGCATCAAACAGTCTTGTTTCTGGCTGAATGTAGAGATCTTTTTAAATCGCTTGCCAGTGACATGTTTCTTTCTGAAGGACTTTCAAAGCTCTTTAGATCTTTGAAAGTGTTTGTGTGTGTGTGTGTGTGTGTGTGTGTGTTTGTGTGTGTGTGTGTGTGTGTGTGTCATTTGATGAAGTATATTACTTTTATCTATAGGTACTTTATCAGCAAAGGTGAAACATTAATTTGTTCAAATATTTTGGAAAAAGTTAACAATTTTCATTTGATGTACTTTTCCCCCCGCACATAACCCTACATTAAACCCTAACTGAAGCAGTGTTAGTGTAGAAAGTACATGTTATAGAAACCTTGCATAATTATCCGCCATTCATGCAAGGCAATTTTGTTGAATATCTTGAATGCCGGTAAACTCTGAATGGAATATCATATGCCATTATTTACTACATAATGGCTGGGTGATGGTGCTACCCAACATGGAAGAACTGCTTAATTGCTTGTTGCTTTTTTACAGACTAATTTCCATGCTGCAGCCACCAATTAATCTCCCATGACAATATTTTCACTTTGCGAGAAAACAGTGCAGTGACAGCTCCCCATTTGCATTCGTAGGTCATACCAAAACCTGCCACCGTTCCCTGAGCCCCTTGTCAGCTGTTATGCCTTTTTCAGTGCCCCTGTGCCTGTCGCATTTGTCTGAGGAATGGCAGACTGCTGATATGATAAGATATGAACAAGCATTTGGGTGTGATGGGGCTGCCTGAGATGGAGCAGCGACTCAGAATTGCTTTCGCAACACTTCCCGCAGGCTCCCAAATGTGGAACTGATGCTGATTGAAAGGCTGTTTGAAACCCCCTCAAGACCCAATGGGAGCACATTTTCTAAAATAGATTTTGATACTTTGGTCCAGATGTTTCCGATGTTGTCAGGCCAAAGGCTGAAAATGACTGAAAAAGAGCAAAGCTGTCAGTCAGTGAGGGCATCCTCGGCCTTGCTGTAAAGATTTGTGTATCTTAGATGCATAAAATCATCAGATACTTACAGTTCATGCTGCTTAAATGACAATACTTATTAAGCCTCGCAGTCTAGCTGTGTTTTCTCAAGGACTGGTGGCCACATTCTGTGCCTCATCAGTTTGCAGAGAAAAGAGACGGCCCTCTAGTTCTCTATTAGTCTCTCCTGTTGAAAATTTTCCTTTATTCCTACCTTCATGTTGTATTGACTGGTGTAATCTCAGAATATCAGATGCCTGTGTTACATGAGAGACTTTATTTTCAAGTTTTTTCCCCTTTGGAAATTTCATAACTCCATTTTCCATTGTTGGCGAGTCAATCTTTATTTTTTTCCCCTCAGTCAGTTTTGTGGGTGTTGCTTTTCACCTACTCGTATCGGTTCTCTTTGGTGCAGGCTTTCTAGCTGCGGCAGTGAGTGAAGTCGGTGTAATGTTCAGAACATGATTAAAATCTTCACAAGCATACTCAATGTTTTTCTTGACTTGTCAAAAGAAAGACACAATATATTCTCGACAACATGATAAAATCTGAAACGAAAAAGTTGCTCAGTAGAAAAATAACTAAACTTTCCAGTGCAGCTTACTTTCATCACAGCTATTTTGTGTGTGTGGTTGGTGTGGGTAGGATCTGCAGATAAAAGCTTTTATTCCAGTAATTGACAGTATAGGAAAAAAAAAAATCGTAATGACATCCTTACTTGAACAAATGTATGCAGTTGTTGCTTGAAATAAAGAAAGCCATAAGGCCGTTTCGAGTGAAGCATTGCCAAAGAGAAGGATTGGACATACTGTACATGGAGAGCCGGGGGACATGTTCTCTAGAAGCTCTGAAATGATTTTGTTTATTGATGCAGTAAGATCTGAGTGATGTGAGGACGTGATTTGTTCCTTACTACAATGAATCTGACCTCCTGCTGAGATAGCAAATGTTTGCAGCATGATCTGGTCATTTTAGAGCTCCGTAGGTCTATGTGTTTACGAATCTCTGAAGGAACCAGAAATACAGGATTGTGTGCAACGTAAATGTAAATAAAATACTGTTGTGTGGTGCTCTTTACATTAATAGTAAAGAAGTCAACCTATATCATAAGACAGAGGAATGAGAGCCTGAAAACAGTGCTTCTGTGTAGTTTAAGAGGTTAACTAGGACATGACAGACATGTTCAAACTACACAACTGCCCAACATAACAAATCACCCCACGGTTCAAAATATTTAGCCTGTTTAACCCGAAGAGTTGTTCATCATCTTGAAGCCGTTTGGCTGGATTTTGTTGTTTTGTCTCCAAATGATCAGTCTCTGATTTTTCCCTGTGCAGTGGATTAAATTTGCAGAGGGCTATTTATATTGAGCTGAAGACTAAGCCCAGACAAAAGGCTATTACAGGAAAAAAGGTCACTGTGAAATACTTTAGAGACGCCTGTTCATGTCATTTCAATCTGTATTGTTGCGCCTGATTTATTTGCCATCTGTAAATATGATGACTTCTCCAGTGTCCTTTTAATTATCTGGAAAAGCCGTGGAACTGAGGTCCTTTTTTCCCCACCTCATAACCATATTATTAAATAAGGCAACTAATAAAAGGAATGTTGTGTCTTCGAGATAAAATAGGCCAGCTATTCAAGTTGATATATGTTTTAAACCATAATGCATAATTATACACATCATAAAAAACCTTGCCTCAGCCTTTTAACGTTGTTAAATATTAGAAAAAAAGAATACATTTCTATATTATGCGTATGTAGAAGAGGCTTATGTGCTAGGGGTTGCAGTTAATCATATAGTTAACCATAAATGTGATATGAAAATGATGTGTTCCATTTAAGCAAAACAAAATCGTTCTCAGAGGGGTTCCAAACAATGTGCGGGTGACTGTAGATTTGTAAATTTTTTTTCCTGTTGAAGTATTTTCAGAGCAGTACAATTAGCATGCATATCTTTAACATCTGCCTCATTAATATTTTTCATGTCCCTGATGAGTTGAGATTAAATACATTTTGGAGTTGGGTGGCATGGTGGTGTAATGGTTAGTATGTCCGCCTCACAGAAAGAGGGTCCTGGGTTCAAGTCCCGAGCTCTGACATTTCTGTGTGAAGTTTGCATGTTCTCCCCGTGCTTACATGGGTTTCTTCTAGGTACTCCGCTTTCCTCCCACAGTTCAAAGACATGCCCATTAGGCTAACTAGCTGCTCCGAATTGATCCTGGGTCTAAATGTGAGTGAGCAAACTGATCTGTCTTCGCCCCATGTCAGCTGAGATAGGTTCCCACCTCCCCGTGACCATAGTAGGATTAACCAGTTCGGCGAATGAGTGAGATTATGGAGTATGTGAGAATTTGTGCTTGTTCAGTCCAAAGAGCATTAGTGATGTTGGGTGAGGGGGCCTGGGGTGCTGTCTGTGTTAATCGGGGTAGAAGTCGGGCCTCTCTGCAGGCCACTTGAGTTCTTCCACTCCAGCCTTCTCAGACCACATCTTCATGGAGCTTGCTTTGTTAGCAGAAACATTTTGGGCCTCTGGCTCCAGTGAAAAGAAAATTGCTATGCTACAACATGCGAACACATTCAATGTAGTTGGGTAATTTCAACTTTATGGCAATAGTTTGGGGAAGAACCAAATATGGGTGTGATGTCCATCATACCTTAACCATATAGTGCGTAGTCATCTTTTCAATCTTAAAACAACGTTTTGATATCTGTTGCCTTTACCCTGATGCGCTATCATCCCAAAGCAATGACTCTGAATTAAAGAGAATATCAATAGCGGCCACATTTGCTTGGCACACAGAAATGGAAACACGTGGTGAGACTTCACACAGTGTAGCATGATAACAGCTAATTGACTCCCTGGGTTCCTCAGATGTGTTTCTGCTGCTTGTTTGATCACAGTGCAAAGATGCCACTGCGTCCAAACAATTAACTATTAGCTTTGATAAGGGATATCACACAGGAATGTCAACAGAACGAACCCAACACGGTGTAATTCTTATGAATGCAAACAGTTTTTATCACTGTCTTGCTGGCTGTACACTCCTGCATCAATAACAAGCCTTTTGTTTGTTTTTCTGGCAGCATATGCACATTGTAAATTAGCTGAATTCTGAAAATATCAGACAATGGAAATATCTATAGTCTTTCCCCACATTGTTATAATTCATTTTAATCAGCTCATTTTAAAATTACATCGTTTATAATGCCTTGATTAATTGCTCATTACAGTTGAAGCAAAATTGACAAAGATCTGCTTTCCAGTAATGATTTTCCCTTTTCCTTTTGTTACAATCCTACAACATGTTTATTGTGAATTGCTTGCAGAGACTGGGTAGAGCTACTGAGACCCACACAGGACCACAGGGATGCTGACTTATTACTTTGAGAGATTTGTTGCTTTGTGAACTTGGGTGTAATTCATTTCATGTTCTTCCAGGGCTTACTCCTAGATTGCTGCAACATATCATTCCATTCCCCTCTCCCAAATCATCCAACTTAACAAAGAGCAAGAAATAAGTACATCATTTCTTGTTGATACCAGCAACAAGTGAGAATAAAGTCATCTGAAATCAAAACACTCATTTATTATGCAAAATATATGTACTTATTATGCAAAAAGAAAAGAGACCATGATTAATAGCTTTTACAAGTTAATGAATAATTCATATAATTATTGTTAACTACCCATGAAATCAAATTATATACTGTCTTATTTTGATGAGTTCATTTGGGTTTGTTTTATGAAACTGCTTCTGGCTTTTAAAATATTTTTATATAAATAGTATGTTTCTACTGAGCTGCTCCTGTTTGCTGATTGCATTCATGATAGGAAAGAAGGAGTTGTTGGCATGTGTCTTTTTGAATATTTACTGTACTAGATAGTACTTTGCCCTTCAATGGTAAGGTGAGGTGTTCAGGGTGTACCCCGCCTTCGCCAGTGTCAGCTGAGACAGGCTCCATCCTCCCCGCAACCCTAGTAGGAGTAAGTGGTTAGGCAAATGAGTGAGTAAGAGAGAGTGAACTTTTTTTTTTTTTTTTTTTTTTTTAATTTCAAATTTTATCTTGGCTATTTATGACTTGTGCATTTTTGAATAAACCCCCCCCCCCCCCAAACATCTCCATATATTACTCATCAAACAAACAAAAAAAAGTCTTTTTAGACAAAAAGAAAAAAGGTGGTTATCGGGGGAAAATTAGATGCAAGTGTGACGGTCAAAGTGCCAAGAAGAACTGTGACAGATTCTCAAGGATGCTCAGAAAACCTTGCCAGCTAATTTCTGTAGAAAACAGCAAAAACTGCTACCTGATACCAATAACACAGCGCAACCAAAAAAACCCTCCCACATTTCAAAATTAAATAAAGAAAAGGTTAATGCTAATCAAATTATGATTCGCCCACATAAAACTTCACTCAGTATCGATTTTATTCATCATTATTTGCACACATGAAACAATGAGGCAGGAGAGAGTGTACCAAGGTCCCTTGGTAGCTTAACCTCAACTGTCCTCAGTTGCCAACATGGCTTGGTTGGGCGCACACAGTAAGATGGAGCTACAGCACACACAACTCGAAGATCATTTGTAGTGCTGAGAAAATGTTTTTGGATCAGGTGATCGCATTGCATGGCGATGTTGGGTGGCTGGCCCATTCCTCTGACCTCGCCCCTTGTGATGTTTAAAAAAAAAGTTTTTTTGCCTTAAATCACAAGTGTATACTCATCCTCCCCAAACTCTTGTAACACTTAAGGTTGCTATTCAGCAGGAAATGGTAGCTCTTGGACGCGACATGACCCGTCGAGCCATGGCAGCCTTTAGAAATCGCCTCCCAGAGTGTATTAACAATGACCGACACCATTTGTAGAATATCATCTTTAAAACATAATGAAAACAACAACAAAAAACTGTATTTAATGACGTTTCATATTGTTTGATTATCTTTTTAATGTTTTTTTTTTTCCAATTCCCTTTGAAATGTGAGAGGTTTTATTGGGTTATCCTGTATAATTATTTTAATTACTGTTTGCTGTAATTTATGCTAGATTTTCATATAATAAACAATTTATTTTTATTATTTTGAATGCATCTTTGATTTATAGCATTTCTTTAAGACTTTATATACTGTGCACTCACTTAATCCATCACGCCACCATTTCTTATGACTTCATATCAAACACGTCAATGAAATAAAGTCTATTTGAGTGCAGAGTCTGCTGTAGTAAATAAGTGCATCAGTACCGCTCGTGTTCATTTCCTCAAAATATGTTAAACTCCTGTACATAGTAGGTAAACAAATGTATTGGCCCCGTTTTGACATTTACGTTACTATGACCCTGATTTGTTCCATTTTGAACATAATTTGTGAAGACAGATGAAACTGTAATGATTTTAGATTAGTTGTATAAAAGTTACAGTTGTATAAAAGACTTTAGATAGGCAGATCAGAACATCCTGAGAAGGATTTAAAATAAATATTTTATGTGATTAATTAAAATAAATCTAAAGAGATAAGGTCTGTTTTATCCTGTGTGTACTGTTGAGGTCTTTGAAATGAGCACATTTAACAGCAGTATTAATCTAGTGACTCTAATCTTTTAAACTCAATTTGTGGAGATACATTTTTGCTATTTCTTTATTAATTCATTTAGGTTGGGTTCCTGCTTTATCCTGGTCAGGATGTGGTGAACTGTGAGCTTTTTCAAGAAACACTGGGTCAGGTGTGGGTAGGGATAAGACACAAAGCTATTCTATGTATATTGAATGTGAACACACAGGTCCTCTGTTATGTAGATCTCTGAAGCACGACAAATTCAGACTGTACCCTTACTTTTGCTTCCCTTAAATGTAATGCTCATTTATTCAATTTTCTTTTCATTCATTTCTGAAACCTAATATCACACATTAGTCACTGCCATGTGGGATGAGGGCAGGATTGATGTTTGTGAGCCTGCAGTAATTGAATTTTCACATTGTCTCTGCAATTCTAATGACTATATACTGCTTTCTATAGTATGCTATAATCACAATTCTCATTTTTCATGCAGTTGGACAGAAAATTTTGTCAGACTAGTGATAATATTATAGTGAGTTAAACAAGACACGCTATACTTATGGAAGGGAATGAGACCCGTTTAACCTCAATTAGTGTTCTTTTAATACGGAGATTTCTTGGCAATATTTCAGATTATTATCACTAATAGCACTGCACGTATCAGAACTCCAGGGTGTTGTCATCTTATATACAGTGTTCGGTGTCTATATGCACACCTGTTAGACTCATTATCCCCATGAGATGAAACTGTTCCAAGTCCCAACAATTTGACGATTTAATGGCGATCTATAAAAACGTGTGAAAGGGGCTCACAGGGAACAGTTCTATGGCATGGCTGAACATTATATTGCAGTGGAACTCCAGGCTGCTGGCTCACGTCTGAGAGGCCCAACTGTGTGTGTCTGGGTTTGTCGAGACAGTACAGAGACGTATCAAAAAGTATATAGACACCCCTCATTACAGAGTTGTATCTGTTAAACTCATTTGGTCAAACTTGTTAATATTAATATATTTATATTTTTATTTTAGATTTCAGTTTCTAAATTGTTTATAGCCACTGACGATGCTGCGAACACCAGGAGCAAAAGAGTTGTCTAATTTTCAAAGTGGGCGTTCATTTTTCAGCGACATATTAAATTGATGAGGGGAAAACTGAACCACTTCATAAAGTCTTCTCCAGCACACCAGAAAACTTTCAATAGGGTTAAGGTCAGGACTTTGGGGTGCCAATACATATGTTTAAATCCCTCATGCTCCCTGAACCACTCTTTCATTATTTGAGTCCCCATTTTATATCCGTGCCAACTGGGTAAAAAAAGTCCATTGATGTGATAACCTGCTCATTCAGTACATTCAGCTCATCAGCTGACTTCATTTTATTGCCACATTAATGTTGCTGAGCCTTGACCTGACCAACTGGAGCAACAATGCCATGGAGATAACATGAGGAATCCACTTGCAAAACCTGCTAAGTCAGGATGGTCAGTTTTTAAGAAAAATCAGATTTTTTTTTTAATAGGCACAGAAATTATCTCACAGAGTTTTGCTTCTTCTACTACAATTTATAACACGAGTTAACAGGTTTTGAAAGTGGAGCTATCAGTGGGACATGTACCTGAAAAACAGGCTAAGGTTTTTTCAACAATACTTGACTTAGCAGGTGGGGCAGTGGTGGCAGGGTACGGTGCTGGATAACTGATCCCAAGGACGGGGGTTCAAGCTGTCACTGCTGTCCCCCCAGTGCAGCCAACTTGGATATGAAAGGCCGGCCATGTCTCTCACTGTCTGTGGTGAAAGGCATGTAATAGAAACATTGATGATTTTCGTCAAGAGTAGATTCTACCCTCGCCCAGAGTCGGCTGAGATGGGCACCAGCCTCCCCACGATCCTAATTAGGATTAAGTGGTTCAGAAAATGAATGAGTGAATGACTTAGCAGGTTTTGAAAGTGGACTCCTCACATGCTGTGATCGAGGCTAAATGTCTATGTATCCATGTATAAATCTTTAAAAAATGATCAGTGTCATATAACAAGTCAGATACTGATTTAATATTTCACTGTATTTGTGGTGTTCTCCATAAATTTCTATTTTATTCCACTCTTTAAAAAAGTCCTTCATTTTCCATGTTTTGTCCTAGTTAATTAAAAACACCCATTCACCACACTGGAGAAAGAAGTGAGTCAAACAGACGCTTGATTCTGGAATTGAAACATCGCTGAGGGTTTTGCAGCAGCATTATTACATAAAGCATGATTATATAGATGATCATATTTAATTTCAATCATTTGTAAAATAATGACAGGAAAAATTACAATAGCTATTGAATGAGTGGTGAAGGAAACAGCAGTGTATCTGTTTATCACTTTAAAAAATCAGGCCCTGTAACTAAAAATATGGTATGTTTAACATTTGTGTCTTAAAGAGAAAAGCAACAATGCGTCTTTTTCGGCAGAGCTTTCTGATTTAATTTCCACTTCAAACTCCATCGGCACATATTTGTGGTTAATTGTGATCTCTTTCCCAGGGTTGGTGGCCAAAAACAATTGCTTGTAATCTTGTGATGAGTTGGGAAACAGACGTATGAACACCCACATGACTTTGTTCGTCTTCAAAGCCCAAACTTTGGAGACGTGTTTCTTTGTCTCGCCCACAGAGCGAAATGTGTATTTGATTTGCAAGCTTTATTTGTGGCTATCAAGATCACTGAGTTAACTCCATATCATAATTATTATCCTGGCTCCACCATCATCTGCGATGCTTTCTGGGGGAAAAAAAAAAAAAAAAAATCAGCCTTGAACAACAACAACAAGCCCCACAAAATTTAATGTGGAAATAAATCTGCTTAAATCTTATGCTTCTAGCTTTTATACAACAACCCCCTTTTTTGAGCAGCTCTTTCATTGATTTGTCTGGGAGGAAAGATGAGACCCTGTCAAACATTTATCAAAAGATCAATTTCCCTCCAAGTCACTGCTCTAACTCAGGCGATAATGGCTGTGGGCCAGTAGGTGTTGTATAAAACCGCTCTCCTGCATGTTGGGCCCGGAAGTGCGGGAGCTCGTTAGAGTATCAGCAGGATTAATTAGCTGGATAGCTGCACAAGTGAGTAATAGTTCCTAGCGGACAGACATCCCGGTGTTTATTGTTAATTGAATAGACAATTGATCCTAGAGAGGTGGGAGTTAGGGGTTGGCAGGCTTGCCGATCGATTATCTGAGAGACTTGTTCTGAGTGTTGAGTGAGATCATTTGCTGAAAATCTGCAACTTTTTGGCTACTCTCTCTATCTCTCTCTCTCATTCACTCTGTGCTTCTTTCAAACACATTTACATTCATTTTAAAAGTCCAGAGGGACTTAAAGGTTGGGATTCAGCAACAAACTTCAGAACATCTTCACAGCACTTCATTGTCCATTTAATGATGACCAGAGGATAGAATGAGTTCTGCTGCAGCAACATCAAAGAACATATAAAAAGAATCCAATGTAGAAATGGATACCCTAAAGATTACACTCCACAAAAATAGTTTATGCCCAAGTCTCACCCAGTGTCTAATCTCTCCCAGATACTGTAGACTTGTACCAAAGAACCATCTATCGTGGTCATACTGTACATAGTTTTAGCACGCATGCTACTGACTTTATAATATACAAAAAGTATTTTATCTGGTGTCACTGACACCTTGAGCCTGGTTTCTCTAAAGGTGTCTTCCTCCTGTCACATCAAGAAGTTGTTCATTACCACTGTTACCTTTTGACATTCTCATTAGGGAGTTAGCTAAACTAGAGAGTGAGAGTGGCTAGAGACTCATTCTATCCTCGGCTGGCCTGGGAACGCCTTGGCGTCCTCCTGGAAGAGGTAGAGGAAATAGCAGGGGAGAGGGACGTCTGGACCTCACTGCTTAGGCTGCTGCCCCCGCGACCCGACCCCGGAAGAAGCGGAAGAAGATAAATGAATGAATGAACGAGAGTGGGTGTCTGTTCCTTCTTGATCCCTGAAGAATGTTTTGGATTCCTTGGAAAAGCAATAAAACGAATCTTTCTAGTGTAAATATTGTTTTAATTATAATTAAGATCCCACACTAGAACTAGATTTCAAATTGATCATTAGCCTAGTTGCTGATGAGGCTCGTATTATACCTACCCCCTTTTTAGTGTCAACATTTCAGCCAGTCTACATGCTTGCGCGCGCGCACACACACTCTCCTCTCTCTCTCTCTCTCGCTCTCTCTCTCTCTCACACACACACACACACACACACACACAAACGCAGCTAACATGGTTAAATGCTGTGCTTGATTTAATTCTTTTGAATCTTGCCAGAATATGGCAGGCTGCATTTACTGTATGACTGTTTTACTCCTCACGCAATGGAGCTCTTTTATGGAGTTTGGGTTGCCATTATTTTGTTAAGGTGCAGTTTGGCTTCTGGTGCTGGAGCTTTCAAAACCCATTACTGCAGAGGCTCAAGCATACAGTAGTCTGCTGCGGTGCCACATGTAGACACGTGATGAGAAACCCTGTGTAGCATCATACATCCACATGGGGGCCTCTCAGCTGAAGAGACTTTACTGGTGACCTACTGTAATGTGGTACTTCATTTCTGTAAATTTCACTACACTGGAGTCATGTTCTTTGTTATAAAAAAGTGTCCGAAGGTGAAAACTTTGTGAACGCAATTTGTTGAACTTAATTCTACTTTACACACTCCGATACAGTTTATTATGTCCTGAAAAAGCAGCTTTCTTTGGGAAGGACAAAAATGGCATCTGATAATGATGGTCCAGTTAAGCAGTTATACCCACGGGAAAAGAAAATCACAAATGAGATCTGCTTTATATCTCCATTGTTACTCAAGTAGAAATGATAACAGATAAAAGGTAAATAAATCTATAACTTTAATCTCAGGCCTCAAAGCTTTTTTCCTGAGCTGAAGAACAGAGTAATCTCTCGCGTGCCTCTGCTTTGAGATTTTTTTTGTAATTTAAAGATCTGAGATACTAAGAGAGAGACTTCACACAGATTCTCAAATGTATCTTTAACTGATAAAACCAGCCGATGTTATTAGTAATTTAATTAATTATAAATTCAAACATTTCAGGCACCCGCACCCTTGTCTTTGGCATCCATGCTTTTGTAATGTGCGCAGGATGTGCTCTTGCATTCTTTTGTTGAAATATGCATCAGCGTCCCTGGAAACCATTTTGCCTCAAAATCTTAATGTACTTTACAGCATTTATGCTGCCACCACTATGAAGTGGAATAAATTTGTTTGACCACAATACACATTTCCACTTTGTGATGGTCCAGATGTCTCCAAGTCCATAGAAGTAGTCAGTGCTTCTGGACACTTTTAACATAAAGCTTCCTTTTGCACAGTAAAGTTTTAACTGGCATTTGTCCAACTCTCCATGTTGTGTCACTTGACAAAGGTTTAATCCCAAGCGATATCTCAAGCGATATTTTATCAGTGACAGATCAATGACGATTTTTGATGCAGTGCCGTCTGAGGGATCGGAGATCACGGATGCTCAGTTTATATTAACAAATTAACCAATGTTGGGTAACCATAAAAGGTTGGGTTTAAACTACCTGCAATAAAATACAGTCAAGGTAAATTTAGAAATCACAGCCTTTCTGAGTCATGTTGTCTGTACATGTAGAGCATTATGCTTTTAGCTTTATAGCCTGCTCTTGCTACACATCAATATCTATATCTCAAGTTTATGGACAGTTTTTTTTTTAAATGCTTTTGAGAAAATATTTGTGTTTATATAAAATCATAAATGAGAGCCTCTTGTGATCTTGAGAAGCAACCATGTAAAAATAAATTATTACTGTGCACAATGCTGGCATAATGTTAAAACCCTTTCTGAATATACACATCCCAAAGACATTGCATAACAAACAGCAATATTTATGAACACACTCAGGACTCCAGTTCCAGCTGTGTTGCAGCCGTGCTTCCCACATTTGCGTGCCGTGCTGTATAACAGCTCGCACTACTTCTATGTTGTCGGGTTTCAGTTGACATGTCGTGTTTGTCGGTTTGCAAAATCTGCCATTAAGGGTATGAATTACACTGAGGTCTTCTTGGCAATAATAATAAAAAAAACAATAATTATTTTTTTTAACAGAAAACAATAAATAATTCTTTCTCATAAAATTTCTTCTCAGTTACAGAAAACAAACACACATTTTAAATATCAACATAAAACTTAAATACTTACACATGCTTTGGAAAAAAGTGTACAATATAAACAGATCAGAAATCTTTTGCTCTTTAGTCATTACTATTTAACGAGACTTTTTAATACATTACTTCAGTTTTATAAGCATTTGTCTATAATTGAAATATTAAAAAGGCACCTTCAAGCTTACAACTTGGAAAAATATTTGCCCTTTCTTTATTAACACGCTAATAACAAGTGAATAAGCATTTTACAATATTCAATATTAACTTGCTTTTGTTCACATTTAATTGGACAAATAAAAATCTTAAAATGACTAAACAAACATATATTTCATTGATGAACAGAGACAGGTAATAGTTTCGAAAGGTTCTCATGTGGTTATGGAACAGTTTCTGACAGAACTGAAGTTCTACAGAGATGGATGCCTTATTACTTTGTGACAGATTAAATCAAAGGATACATAAATAGTCCTGCTGTTTATCCACACCCCAAAGCTCATGAGCAAAGGGTGCGATGTGACAGCACCGCAACAAGTGAGTAGTATTGAGAGTGACAGTAAACTGGACTCTTGGTTCGAGCCTCAAATATTCACCAGTCATGTGTGCTTCTTCCACGCCTTTCCCCATTTCATCACGTCGCCTTCTGACTTCAAAAAGATGGGAACATTTTTCTCCTTGTGACGGAAAAGGCACAAAGAGCGGATTGTGCGGGTCATTAAGTTAACTAGTCTATTTTGCCTTGAATAGTCTGTTTCGAGTTAAGGTGAGGTAATGTTTATGTACCATTATACCACACCACTTTCCCACTTTCCCGAACCAAAATGAGCACAATAGACATATTCACCCACTACTTCACAGAGTGAAAAAAGGACTGTGTAAAGCAAAAGAATGGAAAAAAAAGAACAGAAACAAATCCTATATTTCTGGGTTCTAATGGGGCTAATTATATTGCTGATATGGTAATGTGAAGCTGCTCCCCCCATCTGCTGCACGGGAACAAAGAGGCAGTTGTGCAATGCTGGCTAAAATCAGATGTTAAAGATATTTCAGGACCTTGTTGAGTCTGGACAGCGGGGCTGGAGCACCTAGAGGGGAAATGACTTCCATGCCTAACCTATTCCAGCCAGTCTGAGTGATACTGAAGGGAGTGGAGGGAGGAGGGCAGACAGGGAGGAAGGGGGCTTATTTGGCAGCAGCCTCACCCTTTTTTTTAATAATCTGGGTAAAGTGTGTAGTAAAACCTTCAAGAAAACAACTTGAGAATTTTTTACCCCCAAACATCACAAAATTCTCAAGTTTGGTTTATTGGGTATTATTTTAAATTTCCTTCCACGCAGAAAAACAACTCAAAAGAGACCGTCAGACAAAGGCACTTAGTGCCTCATACAACAAAAGTCAAACAGTATGCATCGAGTTCCCATTTCACTTTTCCTTTTTTTTTTCTTTCCTTGATGATTTGAACTTGGCACAACGTCATCCCAAATCCAGGGAATGCCAGATGGATTTTCCACAGTGCTCCCTTGATGGGGTGTGTGCTAAGCACTGCTTGCCAGAGACAAATCAACTATGAGATGCTGTACCACAAAGGGCACTACTGTTTCATAAAAGAGCACAGCTCTGTTAACCAAGCCATAGAGACACGCTTAAGTGAGCTAGTGTTTAAACTGTGCATTTACATACTGTAGACTTTTACTAGAAGTTTACTCCAAAAATATTCAGCCTGAAAGAAACAGGGATGAAGGGTATTAAAGATCAAACTGTATTATATATGTAAAAGCCAGCTAAGGTTTAAATCTGGCTTAGTCCGTAGATCCTAAATGCCCTTGAGAAAATTGTCTAGAATTTAAATAATAATAATAATAATAATAATAATAATAAATCACAAAAAGGGTCAACATTTTCCTATAACCATGTGTTCCTGGTGTGCAGTGCTAAGTATGTACCAAAGGTGGTCCAAGGAAGGACAGCCAGTGAACTGGTAAAAGTGACATAGGTGCCCAAAGCTCACTGATCTGAGTTTGTAGCAAAGGCTAGTACTTCTGGTCTGGTTCCACAGAAGAGACACTGCAGCACAAAGTACTGAAATTGTTAATGCTGGCTATCATAAAAAGGCATCAGAACACACTGCACTGCAGCTTGCTGGCTGCATATGCATTTACAACACTACATGGCAACAGTACAATCTGAGTGTGTCACTATCTTGGATAATACTTGAATCAAAGTAGTAGAAAAAAATTCAAGACATGCCATCGTTACTGATTACTCTACTTTTTCAGCATTTACTACTTTATTATACTTTTTTTTTTTTTTTTTTTTATAAAAATACTTAATAATTAAACATCCATTGAAAATAAAATTCCAAAAATTAATGGTGTTAAAATACAATACAAAAGATAAGGATTAGTCACCGGCTTAATTATATTAAAGTTGTGTGATACCCCCAAAGGAAAATATATTTAAAAAAATCTACAAAATATAATGCTGTAGTTCACCAACATCATCATAATCAACTTCTGCTTGTTCCGGAGTCGGGTCACGGGGACAGCGGCCTATGCATTGAGGTCCAGACGTCCCTCTCCCCAGCCACTTCCACCAGCTCTTCCGGGGAGACACCGAGGCGTTCCCAGACCAGCTGAGAGACATAGTTCCTCCACCGTGTTCTGGGTCAAGCCCCGGGTCTCATGCCCGAAACACCATACCAGTGAGGCAATCAGGAGGCATTCTATTCAGATGCCTGAGCCACTTCTACTGGCTCCTCACAACAGAAAGAAACAGCAGCGGTTCTACTCCAAGCTCCTCCTGGATGGCTGAGCTTCTCACACTATCTCTGAGAGAGAGAGAGCCCCGCCACCCTGCAAAGTAAGCTCATTTCAGCCACTTTTATCCGTGATCTTGTTCTTTTGGTCACTACCCAAAGCTCGTGACCATAACATTGTAGTTATTGTAGAATATCCCCTGTTATTTCATCCCCAATACACACCTGCCAAGCTGCAAGAACAACAAATTTTCCTACACCACTTTTCCTACTAATTGGAGGGCATGAGGAGATCATTAATGGTTATTATTCATTGCATTTTTTTTTTTTTTTGGAAAATTAAATGAGAATGGGTGAACAAACGTTTTTATATAGTATAAGTATTTAAAAAAAATCATAAATTTCAAACATGTTGTTGTTCATAAATTTACCATTGCAATTTGAGTTGTGATTATAATGTAATATTCTTAGATGTGTATTGTTTGGCCATTTCATTTTCTACTGAAAAGCATGTAATGTTTTTTTTTGGCCACAGCGTGTAGAAACTTGCACTAACTCAACAGGTATCATTTTAATTTTGAATAAATGTATAATTAAGAGGGAAAAAGTTGGTAGACCATGGGGCAGTGGTGGCCTGGTGGTAAGGTGCTGGATTACTGTTCCCAAGGTCGGGGGTTCAAGCCCCACTATCGACGGGTTCTCACTGCTGTCCCCCCAGTGCAGCTAACTGGGTTATC